>CM039477.1:7657771-7717815 GCA_022433065.1 Begonia loranthoides | reverse complement strand
CACAAAATATTTGTTTATCTCACCTTATTTCTCCATTGGTCCCACGTACGGAGAGTCAACAAAAGATTTCCTATTAAAGAAAATGATTTGAAATTCAATTTTATATGGAAATATATTTTACATTAAAAGTAAAGTTTGTGAAATGCTTGAAAGGAAATAGAAATGTAATATGGTCGATGTACAATCTAAATTGATGCTCCCAAACCATACTCTAATGGATCTTATATGTATCATTTATTATTTCAATTACTTATAATTTATTATAATTAATCTACTCATGAATTAATAATACAGGAAACTATAACCACCCTCCACCTTAAACAATAAACTATGGAATGTTATTAATTTGCTCCCTCTCAAGATCATTCTTCAGACATTAGTTCTCATGAAACTTATCACCATTCACAATTTGAGCTTTACTAGGTGAATAATTTTTCATCTGAAATTTTTTAAAAAATTTATCGATATAAATTCCTCAAGACAAACACAAAATACCTCTTAATCAAGATTCTTTCTTGAAGATTCTTTCAACCCCAATAACCGTCCAAGTTACAAATGATTGATCTTCAAAACGTCAATCATGCCTTACAACTACTGTTTTGTGGCATCACTGTAATATCCTGATAACGTTTTCCACATATATATGATGTAATCAAGTGTTGGGATGAGTAGGATATTACGTTGCGTTTCTATACGTGTCAAATTGTGACGTGTATTTATGGGAGAAATATTATGGGATGAAAGTTAAGTGGGAACATGCAAGGAAAAACCTGTTAAGTGGAGTTTTGGACGCATGTAGACGACATGAGGACGAGAAATGTCATTCGCAAATGCATTGCTTGTCGCTCCTGAGTCTTGGGACGACTCAGGATGCGATTTCACATCCTAACCTCGTCTATGTCATGAAGTTCCGGTTGAGGCCGAACAGACGAGTATGCATGTGGACGCGGTAGTTTTGAATCTGTCCAATTTCTAGACAGATTCAGACAAATGTGGACGCTTAATACGGACGCCATATCGCGTCTGAATGGCAACTTCGGATGACTCCAAACGAGGGTGGACGGATGCGTACATGGTCGTTTTGACTCTGTTCGATGTGGACGCTGTATCCAGACGACATTCTTCGTCCAAATGTCGGATTCGGAAGAGTGCGGACGAAGGTGAGGACGTCATCTTTCGTCCGAATGTCCAAACCTGTCTTAGGAATAGTATGTTTCGGACGCACACAGACTAGGCCAGGACGAATCCCCGTGACCAAAACAACCCAGACCTGCTAGAAATTAGGGATTTAAATATTAGGGCATTTGTCGTTTAGTCATTCATTACGGACTAAGGAGACATAAGT
This sequence comes from Begonia loranthoides, assembly GCA_022433065.1. NCBI lineage: Eukaryota > Viridiplantae > Streptophyta > Magnoliopsida > Cucurbitales > Begoniaceae > Begonia > Begonia loranthoides. The sequence continues at coordinate 7,716,470 of CM039477.1, read as the reverse complement.
CGTCTCTCCCATGTTTGGAGCCACTCTCCCCACGCCGAAGCCACGTCCCTCCCTTGCCATTAGGTGTACGTGTGTTCCCTCTCTACGATGTAAGCCATTCCTTCTACATTCTTTTGTCTAGCTCTTCTTCTTTCTGCGGGAGTGAGGTCTTTGAGCGAGAGAACTCCTCGGGAGAAAATGGTGAGTGGCTGTAAGTGAGTGAAAGTCCCCTGTGAGTGAGAAAGTATAGTCTTCTAGTAAAACCGTGAGTGTTGTGTGATTCTCCTAAGTGTTACGTGAGTGAAGGGAAACTCTGCAAGCTGGGGAGTTGCTGAAGGTTTGCTGTCCATGAAGTTAGAAGCTGAGGAGTGCTGTCCGTGAGTTGAGTCCGTCATTTAGGGTAAGAATTATGTATGTCTTGGCCAGTGGAGGCCCTACCCACAAGTAGAGTGCGTGAGTGGTGTAGATTTATTGATACTCTGTAGATACTTCCGTTGTTGTTAGTTCTGTTCCTTTGTTGTTAGCTCTGATATTCCCTGTGTTGTTAGTTATGTTATTAATGCTTTACTTTGATAGACAATCGATAAATGATTTCTGCTTAGATGAATGAGTTAAGCCTGAAGATATAATGACTTGAAAAATATGAATGAGTGGAGAACGAGAATGACCATATTCTTTATTATTACTTGCTGTTTAGTTTAAATCTCTCCGTGTTAATTATAAATTGTCAATTCCTGCCTTCAATGCATATATTGTTCTGCCATTTCCATAGCTAGAAGTTGTGATTTTCTTTGTTAAATTGATTAACTAGAGTGAATCTTAATTAACTAAATAATAAATGTGATTACTTAGTGAGCATGTTAATTATAATTAGTGAGCATCTTAATTAACTAGATAATAAATGTGATTACTACTTAGTGAGCATGTTAATTAACTAGATAATAAATATGATTACTTAGTGAGCATGTTAATTATAATTAGTGAGCATGTTAATTAACTAGATAATAAATGTGATTACTTAGTGAGCATGTTAATTAACTAAATAATAAAAGTGATTACTTAGTTAGCATGTTAGTTATAATTAGTGAGCATGTTAATTAATTAGATAATAAATTTGATTACTTAGTGAGCATGTTAATTATAATTAGTGAGCAAGTTAATTAACAGTTGTTAATCACTTCCTGGAGCATGTTAATTAACTAAGACAACAATTGATTAACTAATTGAGTATGTTTAATGTCTCATTAACTAATATACGATAGCAAACAAAAGTATGTAATCTGAGCATGTAATTAACTAGGCATGTAATCTGAGCATAATTAACTAGGACGTAGCATGTAATTATCATGTTTAACTAGTTAGCATGTTTAATTAACTAACTAGATTGATATTAGCAGCATGTTAATTAACTAGGTTAAGCTATGTAATTAGGCATGTAAGTAGCATGTTTAATTGGTATGTTTAATTAATTAGCAGCATGTTTAATTTGCACATTGCCGTTATCTATTGGCTGAACATGTTCCATTTAAATTATTAATTTCATAAACTAACTGCTGTATTATTATCGACTGAAAAGAAATGCTTAACAATAGAAAAGTGATAAATGAAGAATGTTGGTAGTACGTGATTCCTCACTATTGTCCCTTCATGATTCGCTATTTAATTTCCTTAATGTTCATTGGTTGATTTCCTTATGTGTTGCGTTGTTTTCAATTCAATATCATAATTGTTCTCCGATATGCGCTTTCAATCTCTGCTATTCAATTATTATTATTTACTTTCTTTGTATGTGCAATTCAATTATTGTTAATATTATGTTATATTGCATCATGCATCATGTTAATTAGAGAATGTGTCATCATGCATCATGCTAATAGAAACCAATAGGGAGTGCCACCGGGTGGTACTCACACATGCATTATATGAGGAAAATGTTAAAAGAATGAACGAAAGGAAAGGAACGAACGAACAAACGAACGAACGAATGAATGAAAAGAAAGAAAGGAACGAACGAACGCACGAATGAAAGAATGAACGAATGAAAGAATAAACGAACGCAATGAAAGAGAAATAAAGAGAGGCATATCATATTGCATAAACCTTTTTCCTTACTAAGCCTTTGGGCTTACAGTTTACTTGTGGTGTTAGTACTTGTATGCGAAGACAATGCACAGATCAAAAAGCAGAAAAGTAGGGATGAAGGATTTGCAAGCATGAGACTTGTGGCTGGCTAGACTAAAGAGAGTAAAAGAGAAAACAGTTGTAATTAAGTTGTATTTAATTGTTTAGTTTTCATTTCTTAATGATTTAGGCTTCCGCTATGTTTTAATAAATCTATTATGTTTTCATAAAAGATTTTACAATTGCTTCCATTATGTTTTCATGAAAAGGTTTTGATGGTCCGGTTTTGCACTCTGATATTATTTTAAAAAGGGTTTTAATAAAGGTTTTACTGGTTTGATAAAAGTTTTAAATTTTAACGAATTTTTTTAAAAGAAAAGAAAAATCGGGTCGTCACAATCACCCTTCAAGTGTATCACAAATTGAGTATGTTGAAGTTTTTGATCAAAGAACACTAAACACCATTTCCTAAACTCTCACAAGAATATTATCCCAAGTTTGGAATGAAAGAGTTAGATTAAGCAATTGAAAGTTGAAGAGAAATTTCAAAAATCAAGTTGGTAGCACTTTGGTATAGTTTCTCTTTGGATACCTTCAAATTTGAAAGTGGTTTTATTCATAGTTTACTTCAAACGTCCCGAGCGGCATCTGCGGGCAGGTTTTGAGCGTCCACTATACATCTGTTAAAGACTTATTAGAGACAACAAAACATTTCATAGACTTCCACAATTTAAGTTGTGGGCAATCACAGTGGATTTTTGCACTTTTTATCTAGTCGACCGCGGAAGTGTTATTCAATGTCTATTCTATATATCCACGTCATGTCCGGATATTGGCATTCATGTCCTGATATCGGCTTCTTAATGTTCGAATGTCCACATCCCACGTCTGGATGACAACGATAGTGTTAATTTATGTCCTTTCTGGATATGCGCGTCTCATGTCTAGATATTTGCGTCTCATGACTAGATAGTACATGCCATCGTAATGCAACATACACATATCAATATCATCACTCTATAGATCCTCAGTATGCTATCATAATGCAGTATAAACATATCCTCAACATATGCAATAATTAAAGAAAAGAGCAACAATAAATTCTCTAGGACAAAACTGTTGGTTTTTAGGTTTCTTCGCACGGCGGAATTACCGATGTTCACAACAACGGTAACGTGCGAACCTATGTATCATGAAAAAACAATTTTATCATGAACATAAAAATGGATCGTTGTTATAATATATATTAATAATAATATGCTTTTAGATCTAATATAAAAGATAAAGATGTTACCTTTGTAGCTTACTTCACACGGGTACAAGATCCACCTTCGATCTTCTCCGCCAATCCGCCTCACCTCGAATAAGCACGTGTGGGCGTGATGAACGAAACAAGATCACACTCAATTTCTCATAGATCGTATTCTCAACACATGAGACGATCTATTTGGATTTAGAAAACACTTTTCTAAAGCCAACACGGAAGACAAAAATTTTCTCTCAAAATGGATTTCTTTCTCAAAGATTTAAAAAAACTCAAAAAAAACTCTTTTGCTAATGAAATTTGACCTGTATTTATAGTGGTATTTCTCCATAATGGCCATTATGGCATTTAGAGAAAAAACCTATAAATTCCTCATTACATTTATAAAAATGTTATGAAAATCAAAAGTCTTTTCACCATATTTCAACACTTGGCACATTTAAGTTATAACACATTTATAACAAAAATGTTATGGAGAATAAAAGGTCATGACATCAAATTTGACATTAATTCAAATTTGACAAAATCCATTTTAAAAACTATTTTTAAAAGTTACTTTATATTTGTTACTTTATTGAATAATCAATAATTCAATTGTTTCATTTAATGAAACATAACAAATATATTAACTTTGACAACTTTTGTCATTTTGTCTTAATTAATTGAATAATCAATAATTTAATTATTTCATCTAATGAAAAAATAATAATAATAAACTTATTATTGAGTGTATTAAATAATTAATTCATAATTAATTATTTAATCTTATTTGTTCATTTTTCTATTATTCGAATAATGATAGAAGGTGACAAAGGGACCGATGGACCTATAGTTTTAAGCTCCAATAATATTTTGTTAACTAATATAAACTCTTTATATTAATTAACATAATTATTAACTCTAAAGTAATTCCACTAAATACTTAGAGTTGCACTCTCAAAACTATAGAGTATTTTTACTTAAAGTAATGTCCATTGATATAGTCATTACATACGTATTAACCCTCCATTTAGATTCACAATAGAGCTAAGTTTATAATCCGTTAACCTCTCATATTGCTTCTTTATCCTTGACTACCATTAGTTCTTAATTGAATAATTAATTTATAACGATTATGAATTGCGCGCTAATTATTCGATCCTTGAACTAACAAATAAGGGAATCTATAGAAATGGATTTCATTGTATTGATATTAACAATTCTCAGTTATTCATTTTAATTTGCTCTCAATATACAAGGTATACGAATGATAACTTGTACAAAACTTTACCGAGTAAATCAAAGAATAAATTAAAATAAAATAGGAGTTTATTAAATACAATGAATTAAGATCATACATATATGACCATCATTATGATAAAATTAATTGTTCTATATCTAACGGAAATTATTAGAACAATGTAATTATATCTGGTCCAGTCCTATATAATCATATTATATAAAACATATTTATCTTATGTCACTACATATTTAGTCGGGATATGACTATACATTCTTAATGAGATAAACTATGTTTATGACTATGAACTATTTGAAGATTCCATACTTCAAATATAAGTCATGGACATATTTTGGTTATTACTCTTTATATTTTATCGCACATATATACAATATATATGCTAATATAAAGTTAGCATAAATAACCAAAGAATTTTCTATGAATTTTATAAAACATAATATAAAATGTTAACATAATATCAATCAATATAAATTTATTCATATATTACAAAAGTGTTCTATTACATTTGCTTGTTGGACATATTACTCCCAACAAGAACATCACCCATCAGCTATAAACTAAACCTCAACCTCACAAATATTAGCTAACATAACAAAACATCAGTCAATATTTAAACGTGAATGGAACCCATCTTCATGCTACTACAAATCCTATAACAAAACATCATTTATCATAGCTAACAATACAAAACCAATAGAGCAGTTATGTAACACCCCGACTTTTTATCGGAATTTAATAAGGATTAATTTGTGACATTTAGATTTATTGGGTATTTATCGGGGTATTACCAGAGACGTATTCGTTAGATTATAATTTATGGAGATTAATAAAATTAATATTAATTAAATTATAATACGTATGATTTATTTGGGGTTAATATTTATAAGTGTGATTTGTTGTTAAATAACTAAATCGGTTCAGCAAATAGGGGAGTATTTTAATAAATTGAATTTAATTTGCTAAATTAAATTAATAGGGAGTATTATGATTTATAGATAAATATAGAAATATAAGTGGGTATCTTTAAAATGGGAATTTAAGTGTTGGATTTAAATAATTTAAAAGAGGCATTGATGAGGTGGCGAACCAGTTCACTCTTTGTGAACCGGTCTGGGCAACTTAAGTGAATGCCCTTCGGCCATTCACTCTAGGGGATAGGGGTGTGCAGAACCGGCCCGGCACCGGAGAACCGGACCGGAACCGGTGCTTCCGGTACCGAGATTGGTCCGCATATGTGGAGCACCAGACCGGGGACCGGTTCTGCAGGGTACCGGTCCTCGGTACACGGTACCAGAGAACCGGTACCGTGTAGAACCGGGCCTTTTAATTTAGGGCAAAATCACAAATGAGCAAGAGCAAATCCCTAATCTGATTCAGATTTTCCAAATCCCGATTCCCGCCTGGCTAAGCACTGCAGCTTCCCGAGTCTCGACCCTAATCTATCCGACGTCCGACGATCCCTAATCCAGCAACTGACTCGACTCCTCGTCCAGTCGTCCCGGCCTCGTCCAGTCGTCCCGGCCTCGTCCAGTCGTCGTCCCAGCCTCGTCCAGTCAGCTCCAAGCTGACGAGCTCCGTCCGTCGACCGTTGCCAGTCGCCACTGCCAGCTCCGAGCTCCGTTCGTCTGCAACTGTCATTGCCAGCTCCAAGCTCTGAGCTCTGTCCAGTGTCCATCGAGCCGTTGCCAGTAAGCACTCTAATCTACTCTGTTGAGATTTTTTTTTATTGGCTCATTAGTCTTAACTCATTGGACTCGACTTGTTTAACTCGCTAAGTTTGTTGAACTGGATATTTTTTTGCTCGGCTGATTCGTTTGCCATCTCTAATCTAAACCAATTATTGTTGAGATTTGTCTGGTTCTTTTGTGACAAGCAAAAGTCATTGAACAATGCACATTATTTTCTCCACATTTCTTTCTACAAAGTCGACAATCATATAAATATCTTCTTCAATACTATGTTCTTCTTCATCACCAACTTCTAGTGCAATCTAACAAATAATTTGTCAGGGCAACTACTTGAAAGACGACATATTTGATCGCTATAGAAATATTTAGCAAGATTAACATGTGCATGTAGGTTGTTATTGACTAGTTGATGGGAGTCATGATTTTGTGTATTAAGTTGAGATTTGGATCCACTTTGATTTTGCTATGAATTTTGAGTTGAAAGAGCCTATTTATGGTCATTCATCTAATGTAGTGTACTGTTTTGTTGCTGAGAGTGAATGATCTGTAATTTTTTACTTATGTTTGTATTATTATAATTTTACATTATATTTTATTATTTTTTAATATTTAAAAAAAAGGGATACAAAACCGGTACCGGACCGGAACCGGGACCGGTAAACCCCGGTCCAGAACCGGACCGGAACCGGTTCACTGCGGGACCGGTACCGGTCTTCCAAAAATGGGAACCGGTACCACCGGTCCGGTGCCGAACCACTGTAAAACCGGACCGGACCGGTACCGTGCACACCCCTACCAGGGGAACCGAAATCGCGAGAACAGAGAGAGGCGACGAGGAAGAAGGGGAAATCGGGAGCGAGGGCGAACGGCGACGGGCGAGCTCGGGACGGCTGTACGATGGCGTGCGCGAGGTCCAGGCGAGGTGGAACGACATTCACGGTTAGGGCTCGGAATCAGGGATTCCGCGGGAGCGACTTCCGACGACGATTCGAGGTATAATCTATTGGGTTTCTCTCATTCCTTGCTGTTCTGTCGATTGGTTGAGGTCTGGAGTCGCGATTTGGAGGACAAATCACCAATTCTCATTTGGCATTGGCTTCCTCGATGGCTAGGGGACTTCGGCCTTGTGTGGTTGGCGAATTGAACCGGTTTTCCCTGTTTGCTTGGGATTGTTGTCTGCTAGTGCAGACAACTCCAGCCTGAAACGCAGCGTGAGGGACACTCTGAGGGATTTGTGGTGGTTGGTTGGGCACGCCTAGGAATGTCGCTCTTTGCCTTGACAGAGAGTATTTCCTCACTGGTTTGTTATACATACGGGAAGAGGCAGAGAGAAAGAAGCTGATTTGCTGGCCGAGAGGGAAGGACCATGCCATGGAGTGGTGGCCGAGAACTTCCGATGGTAAGCTTCCTTCTCTGTTCCCTTCCGTTTACTGCTATGATTTGGTCAATAAGAGGATAACACTCTCTGTAGTTGGAAGAATAAATGGACAGAGGCAAAGTTGAGTGTTCAGGAGCATTTGGCCGTGAAGGGTGCTGAGGTAGGGACGTTTTGGAGCTGTTGGACTGCTTCTAATGCCCTGTTGGTGAGATTCCTCCTTTGTTATTTAGTTATTTGAGTTATGTTTGAATGTTGATGAGTGGTGATTCTCTGGGTAGCCTATTTTTATGGATTTCAGGATGAGTATATGGGATGGAATATTGTTGGGTTTGATTTTAAGTTCTGGAATATTGTTTGATTTTATGAAGAAAAGATTTAAGTACATTGGATGCATATCTGGATCAATACTTTGTTGCTCGAAATTATAGTCTGAAATGTTTAGTTGATGGATAATAAGCTGCTGTTTGGTTTGATTCGGTGTCTGGAATATATGACTTGTAATAGTCAGAAGTGTTTAGTTATATGTTGTTGTTGGACAAATTGTAAAGAGAGTTAAGCATGTTATAATGATAAGGCTTGAGCCAATGCTCCGTTAAGACGTAGGTGTATTCTTTTTAATGATCCGTGAACTTGTCTAGTAATTAAGGGTAGGAAAATTTGTAAGTCGTAATTAATGATTACTAAATTTGAAGGTACGAAAGGAGATAGAGGACAAAGATTTAGCGCTAATCCGCATTAAAGCTTCGAGGTAAGGAAAATGAGGTGTTTTGGCCATTGAGGCCCTACACCACAAGTATGGGTGTGTGAGTTGCGTAAATTTCCATTGTTATGTTGTGTAGATACTGCCTTTATTGTTAGTTCTATTCCATAGACATTTTCCTTATTGAACTACTCTGTGATTTATACCTCATAAATATTCTTTAGATGATACTCTGTTGCTAAAATTTCTTGTGTCTTTGTTATGGATTGCCTTGATAGAGATAAGGTGCCTTGATAAAGATAATGTTGTGAAGAAGGCCTAACAAATGATAAATGAGCTAATGAATGATGAATGACCGAAGGGTTCCTTGATTTTATACTGCTATATGAATCTTCTGCTTTATTTCCAGCTAATACATTGCTCGTGCCATATACATTGTTTTGTTATTTCAATCTCTTAAATATCCCTACGATAGTTAGATGATTTTCCTTAGTAAATCAAACTTGTCAATTTGAGCATGTTAATCCGGTAATAAGTCATTGAAGCATGTTTAATAATGTGTCCATCACCTAGATTATCTAATTAGTTTATTTGATTTACAAAAGCATGTTTAGTCGACATACTCAACTAATTGACAGCTTTTAATCACTTCATTGAGCATAATTAACTAAGTAAGACAACAATTGATTTACAAGTCAAGCATGTTTAATAATTCGATTAAGTATTGATGCATGTCAAATTAATTATAATGATTAACTAACTAGAGTAATCAAACTAGACCTGAGTATGTACAATTAACTAGGTTGATAATCGCAGCATGTTTAATTAACTAGAATTGAGCACGTAATTGACTACTTGAGCATGTAATCAACTCTTGAATATATTAATTAACTAACTAGAGGAGCATGTTAATATTAATTAGTGAAGCATGTTCAATGACTTAATCATTCCTTGATGTATGACAAATAATCATAGCAAAAGGGCATGTTTAAATCATCTAGAGTAATAATTGTAATCCTTTCTTGAGCATGTAATCAACTTGAGCATGTAATTAATTAGGATAATAAATTAGACTATTAATTGTAGTGTGTTAAACTAATTAGAAATAAAGCATGTGAAATCAGTTGGAATGAGATTTATGAATTCATAAGCATGATCCCCGTTTTCAGTTATTTAATCTTCCTAAGTGTTTAAGCATGTTTAGTTTTGTTTAATCGAACGAGCATGTTTAGTTAAGGGTGATTCATCGCATGTCTACTTATTGTCTCCTATTGCTCATCGCTTCCAATTCAATATCGTATGTTGTTTCCTGCTATACTTTGTGGTATGCTTTCAATTACTGTTATTTATTGTATTCCCCAGTTTCAATTCTAGTTGTTTACAGTTGCCTTTATTTTAATGCGCACTTCAATTATTATGAATGTTATATTCTTACGCATCATGCATCATGTTAGGGTGAGAATGTATGTTCATGTATCATGTTAATAGAAACTAATAGGGAGTGCCATGGGGTGGTACGCACACATGCATGAGTGAAGATAAATGATGAAAATGAGTAAAACAGTTAGATAATAAAGGCCTCTGTGGTCCGGTAGCTCAGTCCGGCACAGAAACAAAGAAAAGTAATAAGGGAGTTAGGGAATGGTAGAGTAAGTACGGATCAGCCAGGTAGACAGTATTTAAAAGAATGTTATCTTTTCCTTATCGGGACTGTGAGACTCTCTACTCTAGGTGGTTGAAGCTGACAAAGATCTATCCTACCACCACGGATTTCTCCAATCTCCAACTCGAAGTACGAGTAACGAACGAATGACGTAAAGAAAAGTAATAAAATGGTAAATGGCTAATGAAAGGATTGGTTTGGGTGGCCCCCATTCCAAAAGAACTAAAGAGAGTCATAAGCATAATTGTATTAACCATTTTCCTTACTAAGCCTTTAGGCTTACAGTTGTGGTGTAGTTACAATGACGAACAGATAATAATAGGATAATATACAAGAATGATGAACTAATAGCAAGCAGAGGTGAAGAATTCGCACGCGCGAGACTCGAGCTGGCCAGGCTAAGAGAAACGGTTGTGTATATGTTAAGTTTCATTAAATTGTTTAGTTTCTTTAAACGATTTACGCTTCTACCACGTTTTATATTAGGTTTATTTTATAACTCTTCCACAACGTTTAAACAAATGGTTCTATTCTTTACGCTTCTGCACTTTGTAATTGGTTTCCCAAACGAGCTAAAGAAAGAGTCAGTAGCGATCCGGTTAGACATGCTCTGATATGTTTTGCTTTAAAAAGAAAATCTCAAATTTTTATGCATTTTAACGATTTACAAAAATCAGGGTCATTATAAGTTACTTCTCGGTTCATCAAATATAAAATATTCTCAGCACACCAACAACATATCCTCGGACATTGAACATAAAATAGCACACCAAATAAGCTACACATCCTCGAGAACCATCAACAAATAGTAAACAAAACTACAAATCCTCAAGCCATCAGAAAGCAATGAGCATAAAATAAATACAACCAACGGAGCACAAATCCTTGAGAGCCATCGGCAAACAATAAACCAAACTACAAATCCTCGAGTATCAATAATAAAACTGTAGCATAAAGATAACACAACCAACAAAGTACTGTCTCAACAATAAAACTGTAGCATAAAAAATAACACAGCCCACATAGCACCACCTAGTACCTTGCATTGAAGCCGAGAGGCCACCCACAAGCAAGCATTGCTTACAGTGAACTTTCCAATGGAAGAAATGGTCCGACCATGGCAGATCATCCTTCTCGTAGCTCGTCTCTCCGCCGTAAGCTCCATCTCCAAGTTGGAGCTTCGAGCAGCATGCCTTCGCCTTCACCCTACCTCCCTCTCTCTTCCAAGAATACTTTGTCTCTTCGAAATGCTCCTAGACAAAGTTACCACAACCGCCCACGACAAAACAGTGTTGCATTCCTCAAATTTTTCATTTTTATACCCTTTGTTAGGTCATAGTAAATTCGTCGTAGCTTTCACGAACAAGTGCGCTTCCACGATTTTCCCCCACGACTGAGCAAGCGCTTAAGCCAAACAATGACGTTCCACTCTTTTGCGCATTTTTTGTTAGTCGAACTACTTCATTCAACCAAAAGTTTGCATCTATTCCTCGTAGATATGTGTGTGCTGACTGGTCAAGTAAAAATAGCTTCCTCATCTCTCTCTCAAAGTGCGGTGATGTTGTGGCCTAAGAAGCTCCCCACATTGCTTCCTCGAACAACTTGTCTCTAAATTGTTTTTGGAAGTTTACATACAAGTGTTAAAAGCACAAACAATGTTATGCTGACCCTGTAAACTCTCTGACAACTAGCACCAGCTCCTACGAAAATTAACAGTTTTAGTCAAACATTTGTACACAATACATAACATAAACATACATTGCAAAAGCAATCAACCATACCTTTCATCGGTCGGGTATGATTGTCCATCCATTGTTGGACAGGTTGTTTAGATCAGAAAGCAACAATTCCAAAAATCATCTCTTATAATCCCTACATTTTGTTTCAATCACTGCTACAGCAATCAGATAAATTGTATCGTTCCCATCAATGCTGATAGTAGTGAGCAACTGACTCGGACACGATCTCTTCAAATAGCAACCAACCAAGCAAATTACAAGTCTACCACAATTTAACAACCTCGTCTTACATTCAACCAAACACATGTACATCTTTTTAAATGTTGGACTATGTGAAAGATCAATCTTATCTAGCTGAATATATAATACCTCGACTTTTTATAACGAAATATAATAAGGATAATTGGAGAATAATTGAGAGTATTCAGATTATTTGGATAGTTATCGAGGTATTACCAATGATGTAACCGGTAGATGCCAATTTATGACCTTCCCTTATCGGGTCGCAAGAACCGATCTACCAACAAGGTGTTAGATTCCGACTAGGCGCCATTCTCCTCGCCAGGAATCTACAATCTTCCAACTCGATCTACTAGTTTATGATATATGTAACCGTGAGTAAACAACAATTTGGATGGATTCCATTCTAATATAATGAGTTAGAGGCATACATTATGTTGCATATCTCATTTTCTTGTTGGGCGTTAGCTCATATTTTCTTCGTGGTGTAGGTGATCATGATATTACAATTAATCTAAAGAGGAGCGGTTGATGAAAGATTTGCACGTGCGAGCGTTGTGGTTGGCCAAGCTAAAGAGATAAAGAGAAAATGGTTTTGTAAATAAAAATCTAATAGGTTGCTTATTATTCCACAATTAGTTTAATTTAACTTCCGCTACATTTTTAGAAAAATGATTTGTAATTATAGTTTTTCGCTGTTTATAATGGTTTAAATAACGAGTTTAAATAAAAAGGTTTTAACGGTTCAGTTTTAAGAAGAGAACTCTGATTACAATTAATAACGATTTAAGTTGTTTTTATAAAAATTTTAAATTTTATGCAGTTTTAAAGATAAAGAAAAATTGAGTTGTTATAGTTGGTATTAGAGCAACTGTGTTTTAAAATTGGTTCTGTAAATTGTCTGCCAGCACAAACTTCAACATGGAAATACTCCATCAACTGCAAGTAAGTTATTGAATTTAATTTTCCTAAGTTATAATTACTTTGCTTTGCGACATAAGGTATCGTGGTTAGAAAACGAGTTATGGATAATGTTTTGATCACCGTTGAAGAGATAATTCTATTATAATAAATTAATGTACATGATAGAGATAGAGAATATTGGAATTGTTTGGGATTTTATGCAGGATGTATGTTATATATATAACCATGGGTGAGAACTTATACTCTCTTCCCTCGATTTTGGCAGAGAGTGTTTCCTTATGTGTTGCAAACTAGTGAGGAAATGAGAGTGCTCTTTGGTCTTGGAGGAAGGCTGAGAGCAGGGAGAGCAAAACTTAGGTCTCTCTAGGGATGCTGTTGTGTTCTCGGGTTCTCTAGGGTGCTGACCGTGTGTGAGCTGCAAGTAACAAATCTTCCTCTAGTTGTTGTTAGTCTGAAAATGCATTGAGATTTATATTCTTAAATGTTATGGATTATGCTCTATTTGGCCGATCACAATTTAGCCTTGGTAATTCTTGATACTTTTGTTGTTTTGGATTTATCCTTGCTGTGATAAGTTTATGCTCCGTTGGATGAGTCTGTTGGATAATACACCCTGTTAGTTATTGTGATTATGCAGAAATTGTTTTGAGTTGTTTTGGTATTCCAATTGTTAAATAAAAATGGATTAGAATTGGTTGGTGCTGGTGATGTGTGGATCTATGTTGATAATGTATGTTGATTTGTGATATAGCATTTGGAATAGATTGTTTGTGATGTTGTGTTTCAATCTGTAAAGTGAAGTTATGCACTAGAAAATGGTTGTTATGTATAAATTGTTTTGTTGTCTGTTGGATAACCTATTGGAAACAATAATATGTTAGTTTTGGAAATGGATATTGGTTGCTTATTAATTGGAAGCTTATCTGTTAGTTGGAATTTAATTAGCGAGTTTTGTTGGTTTTCGAAGATGTATAGATTTAACTATTGCAGTATGTAATGCCCTTAATGTGTTGGTTTGGCTAATATAATAATCTATGGATTGTTCTGTGAAGCATGTTGTTAATTTGCAATTTGGCTATGAGTTGGATTGATATTCTAAATTGAATTATTGAATGTTGAGATATATGGAAATTCTTCTGTTAGTTACTATCTAGATAAATTATTGCTATGTTGTTTTGTTGATTGGATTAATGTTCACTGTGTTTTAGCAATATAACGTTAATATGTTTAAATTAGTTTTGATTATGGTGATATTATGCATATATGTTAGATTAATATTATGCGTTGTGAGATTAAAGTTAAGTATTACACATGTTAGACATATGCTCAGTGCAATTGGATGATTTTAACTGTGGTTGCGTTGGTTTGAACACATATCCTCTATGTTAAGATAATTAATTGGGTTGTGCTATGCAGAAAATGTTTTATAATATGTTTTGGTATTGCACTAAAATTGGAATGATTTGGCACCATTTTATAGTTTGATATTGAAGCATAAACATAATATGTGTTTTGGTTTTGAAACTGTGCTTTTGGAATATTGGTATTGGACAAGTTTGGGATATTACATGTATGTTGGATTAATTCATGCACGATGAGATTAAGGTTATGTGTCTACACATTAGATTTATACTTTGCACATTGGACGAGTTAATTGATGTTGTGTTAGTTTGGCTATTACGATAATTTGTGAAACATGTTGTTAATCTGCACGTTAGGATAATTGATCTGTTGCTCTATTATTTGGATAAAAAGGATAAATAAATGACATGTTCTGTCGGTTTGGATTCAATTCGTTAATTGGATAAATGTATGTTGAGTTTGGATTATGAAACGCTATCAAGTGATGAATAAAGAATAAGGGTATGGATAATGATGAAGTTGTTAAGTTGAAAATGTTAGAATTTGTTATAGTGTTATGTTTCATTTTAAGTGTTAATAGGTTCCTAGAGCTATTATACGATTAGTCGAGGTTAGATTACGAAACTGAGTAATGTATAAGAATTAAGTATAGAGAAGAGACGTTATAATTATAAGTTGATTATTCGATTAGATTAATGATAAATGTTATTAATTTGTAAAGGTATTGAAAAGAAGAAGAAGAATAGCACATAAGTGCTAATGCACATTAAAGCTTCGAGTTAAGAAAATTGAGTAGAGTCTTGGCCAGTGGAGGCCCTACACCATAAGTAGTGTCTTTTTTTAATCGTTTGTCTTTCTTTAATTGTTTGTTTACATTCCTGCGCTTCGATTAATTTTATATATATTGCTGCTCCTATCTATTATGCCTATGCAAGCATGTTTAGTATTCCCGATATAGCTATTGTTTTCCTTTAATTAGCAAGCATGTTTAGTATTCCCGATATAGCTGTCGTTTTCCTTTAATTAGCAAGCATGTTTAGAATTTCTGATATTACTATCGTTTTTCTTTTATTAGTAAGCATGTTTAGCATTCTTCATATAGCTGTTGTTTCTTTTAATTATTAAGCACGTTTAAGATGTTAGTAAATTATATTGTTATTTTTTTCATTGCCGAGCATGTCTATATAATTGTTGTTTTCTTTATTTATTAAGCACGTTTAGGATGTTAGTAAATTATATTGTTATTGCTTTCATTGCCAAGCATGTCTATATAATTGTTGTTTCCTTTAATTATTAAGCACGTTTAGGATGTTAGTATATTATTATTGTTTTCGTTGAATCGCCAAACATGTTAATTCGCAATTAATATTCGATATTAGTTCTCTTGTTTCGCTATTCGTAGTTGCTATTAATTCTTTTATTTCACTGTTCATAATTGTTACTAGTTTTCTAATATTTGGTTAACTTCTGCACAATAGTTTTAATTGCCAAGATTCCGTGTTTGATTTTCGTAGTTTATTTCATTGTTATTCTGGAATTCTTTGTAGTGTTGACTTGTGAGTTTTGTTGAATTGATGATATTATTATAGTCATGTTGTTCATATTGCATTATCATGCATCATGATAATAGAAATCCTAGGAAATACCACGAATGGATTGGTATTCATATGGAGAGAAGAAAATGGACAAAAGAAAAGAAAGTAAGGGAATTGGAGGTTGGGGAAAGTGGTGCAGATCTAACCGGTAGATGCGAATTTATGACCCTCCCTTATCGGGTCGCGAAAACTGATCTACCAACAAGGTGTTAGATTCCAAATAGCGGCCATTCTCTTCGCTAGGAATCACCAATCTCCCAACTCGATCTACGAGTTTATGTTATATGTAACCGTGAGTAAAGAATAGTTTCGGAGAATTTCATTATGACATAATGACTTAGAGGCATACATCATGTTGCATATTTCACTTTCTTGCTAAGCGTTAGCTCATGTTTGCTTCGTGGTGTAGGTGATCGTGATATTGCAATTATTATAAAGAGGTGTGGTTGGTAAAGAATTTGCATGTGCGAGCGTTGTGGTTGGCCAGACTAAAGACATAAAGAGAATGGTTTTGTAAATAAAAATATAATCAGTTGCTTATTATTATGCAATTAGTTTGTTTGAGCTTCCGCTACGTTTTTCAGAAAAATGATTTTATAATTATGGTTTTCTGCTGTTTATAATGGTTTAAATAACAAGTATAAGTAAGGGTTTTAACTGTTCGGTTTCTAGAAAAGAACCCTGATTTCAATTTAAAAGAATTAACGGAGATTTAAGTTATTTTGACCCGGTTTTTCTTTGTCTTTAAAAATACGTGAAATTTAAAACTTTTATAAAACAACTTAAATTGTCGTTAATTGAAATAAGAGTTCTTTTCTTAAAACCAGACCGTTAAAATCCTTCTTCTTCAACTTGTTATTTAAACAGCGGAAAACTATAATTATAAATCATTTTTCTGAAAACGTAGTGGAAGCTCAAAAGCCGTTTTTCTCTTTATGTCTCTAGCCTTGCCAACCACAACGCTTGCACGTGCAAATCTTTCATAAACCGCTCCTTTTTAGATTAATTGTAATATCCCTTATTTTCTTTCTTTTATCCATTTTCTCCTCGCCATATGAATACCAACCCATTTGTGGTATTTCTTAGGGTTTCTATTATCATGAATGCATGACAATGCAATATGAGCAATATAACTATAAATGATATAATCCATTCAACAAATCCACAAGTCTATAATACCAAGAATTTCTGAATGACAATGGAATAAACTACGGGAGTTAATCACAGAATTTCAACAACTAAAATTATTGAGCTTAAGTTAACAAAACATTAGATGAATAATAATAATAACGAACAGCGAAATATGCGATCTAACAACGAATATAAACTGCGAGTTAACGTGCTTGGCGATTCAACGAAAACAATAATAATATACTAACATCCTAAACATGCTTAATAATTAAAGGAAACAACAACTATATAGACATGCTTGACAATGAAAACGATAACAATATAATAGCGAATAACAACGTGACAACATACTTGGTTTTCAACATAGAATAACAGCAAATAAAATGTGCTAACATGCTTTGGAATTGATGGAAAATAACAATGGAATAACAACTAAACAACAGCAAGTTTACAACAATTAAAACGTGCTAACATGCTGAATTTTTTGACAGAACATAGCAACATATAACAGCAAATAAAACGTGCAACATGCTTTGTAATTCGACAGTAAATTAACGAAATATAATAGCAAATTAAAACGTGCAGCATCCTTTATATTTGAATAGAAAAACAGCAACAAATCATGCTCGGTATTTGAAGAATTACAGTGATAAACAAAGTATGAACATACTCAGAATTGGGCAGAAAATAACAGCGAAATCATGAAGAACAAAATGTACTAATATGCTTCGAAATTGACAGAAATTAATGGCGACATAACAGCGAAAAAGACATGCTAATATGCTTCGGAATTAACAAAAAATAATGGCAACATAACAACGAATAAAACATGCTAAAATGCTTCAGAATTGACGGAAAATAACTACGGGACAGCAGCGAATTCAAACAATGAATATCCAGTTCTCATTAGGAATAGAAATTTACGGACATCTATCAACAAAGAAATTCAACTATTATTTAGACGACAATGGCAAGATATTAATAATCAAAAAGTAACCTACTATAGTATATGCATTCAATCAAAAGAAGTATTTTATTCAAAATAGAGGTATTACTAGTTACATGAAGGTCCAATTAGCAGAAATTTTACGATGTCCATAACTCAACAAACCAAAGAATTTCTAACGTTAATTAGGCAAGTTATTAACAATAACCAATGATACGTAATGAAGAAGTTTAAATTACACTAATTGCATACAAATAGAGAAAATAGAATGTGCATTAGTAAATTATCAAATATGAAATTAACATTGACTAATTCTAACGAACAACCAAAGATCAATCAAGTAAACAAACAAGCAATCAAGACTCTATTTGTGGTGTAGGATCTCCATTGACCAAGACTCAACTCAAATTTCTTACCTCAAAGCATTAATGCACATTAGCACTCAATCGTCATCCTTCTTCTTCTTTTCAATACCTTCACAAATTAATAACATTTATTATTGATATAATCAATTAATCAACTTACAAATACAAAGTCTCTTTCCCATTCTTAATTCTTATACATTGATTAGTTTCGTAATCTAATCTCAACTAATCGTACAATAGCTTTAGGAACACATTTTACACCCCAAAACGGAAACATAGCACTTTAACAATTCTAACCTTTTCAACTTAACAATCGCATCATTATCTATACTCTTATTCTTAACAATTCCAATATTCCAAGTCCAACAGAGAACAAAATCCCAAACCATCAACCAAACACATATCCGTAGCAACACTAAATCCAACATATTCATGCTTCACAGATTATCGTAATAGCCAAACTAATACAGTGGAGGGCCTAACATTCAGCAGTAAAATCGCTCTTTGATCACAACAGTGGAGTACGAAATGCATGGTATAAACATGCTTTGTCATATAACAATATGGACAGTAGCTCAACCACCCAAAACCAACAAAGGAACATACATAACAATCTGTATTTCAGGGCATAAATTCCATTTAACATATTCCTTAACTAAATTCCTCAATCAAATTCAACAGTAGAGAACATACTTAAAACAAAGGAGAAGGCCACCACTTGCACCTGCACCCAAAGCCAGAACAGAGCCTCACCCTTCGGCTAACAGCACCAATTCCAGCTCACACTCGGGCGCGCGCACACACACACACACACACACACAAGAATTCTCCATTATTCCTCTTGACCTAACACTCACCCGGAGCATCACCCAAGCCCTCATTTCCTCTTTGGTTTGCTGCACACGAAGAAGACACTCTCTGCCAAAATGGAGGGTAGAGAGTATAAGCTCCCTTCCACTCCTGAGTGCCCATGCCTCTAGTCTTTTACAGAGTGTTTAACACTCTATAAAATTCATCCCTCATACCGAAAGCACTCCAGAACAATTCCAAAGTTCCCATCACGCAAGGTGCGATTCAAGGCTAGAAGGAATGACGTGGAGATTCGACTCGGTAGACCATGGTTCAACCTGAATCGGGTCAAACCGAATTCGATCACACCTGGGTCTAAGCACCTGATCACAGCCCCCGCCCCTGCAAATCAAAGCCAGAATTCGCAGCCACGCCGTCGCCAATCCATCCCTGCCAATCGCCCAATTAACATAATGCAAAGGAGAAGAGAAATCGGCCAGACGTACCTCGACCCGACGCCGAAAATCACAGCCAATGAGAGCTCCAATTCAAAGCCCTAGCCGCGACCCGCACTGTTCGTTCGCACGCCGTTGTCGCCATCCTGTTGTTGCAACAGCTCGCCGTTGTGACAGAGTTGTCCCCAGCATGCTCCCTCTCGCTTGTCTCTCTCCCTCACTCGGTCTCCTTCTCCCTCTCTCGGCTCTCCCTCTAGCATTTCACAAAATGGCTGAAGGCCAAGATGAAATTTCTTCCCCCTTTTGTTGACGAGCCGGACTAGCTGGAAAGCCTGAACCGGTTCAACTTCTCCTCTCACTCCCTTATTTCAATTCTTCAATTAATATCAATTAATCCCCTTCATAATTATTCTCTTAAATTAAATCCCAATTAATCTCATTTTATTTTAACCATAATTATAATCCAATAAATTTTATTAAATTATTATTAACTGAATACGTCTTTGGTAATACCCCAATAAATATCCAAATAATCCAAATATCCCCAATTACTTTTCAATTATCCTTATTAAATTTTGTTATAAAAAGTCAGGGTATTATATTCATCATTTACACATCTTGTCCTTAACGCCTTTTTACATCAAAATACCAACATCGCATACCATCTCGTGAGTTAAGTACCCAACACATTGCACTTTTTCCCATAGAAAACATCTTTAGTACCACTATATTGAGATAACTTGAACGTCAGTTTGTGTTTTGCTAATTAGTTGTACTCTACTTAAGTGGAAGTAGTGCAATCTTTTGGAAGATCGAAAGGGAGTATAGTACGGTAAGGATAACAATTACTTTGGTAGTTAGACTGATGGAGTATCTACGATGAGCTAAATTTCGAGGACGAAATTTATATAAGGAGGGAGGAATATAATACCCCGACTTTTTATAACAAAATGCAATAAGAATAATTGGAGAATAATTGAGAGTATTCATATTATTTGGATATTTATCGGGGTATTACCAATGACATAATCAGTAGATTCAAATTTATGACTCTCCCTTATCGGATCGCGAGAATCGATCTACAAACAAGGTGTTAGATTCTGACTAGTGGTCATTCTCCCCGCCAGGAATCTCCAATCTCCCAACTCAATCTACAAGTTTATGATATATGTAACCGTGAGTAAGGAACAGTTTGGACGGATTCCATTATGACATAATGAGTTAGAGACATACATCATGTTGCATATCTCATTTTGTTGTTTGGCGTTAGCTCATGTTTGTTTCGTGGTGTAGGTGATCGTGATATTGCAATTAATCTATAGAGAAGCGGTTGATGAAGGATTTGTACGTGTGAGCGTTATGGTTGGCCAGACTAATGACATAAAGAGAAAATTATTTTGTAAATAAAAATGTAAACAATTGCTTATTATTCTGCAATTAGTTTAATTTAACTTCTACTACATTTTTAGAAAAATGATTTATACTTATTATTTTCTGCTGTTTATAATGGTTTAAATAATGAATCTAAGTAGGTTTTAAGAAGAGAACTCTGATTTCAATTAACGACGATTTAAGATGTTTTTATAAAAGTTTTAAATTTTATGCATTTTTAAAAATAAAGAAACACCGGGTCGTTATAGAACATGCAGCGAGCTTCCATGATTAAACCTCTTAATCTTCTCGCCATACAACCATATAAGCTTGTATTGCTCATTGTCATCCCCTTCATTCAGTTTTTAACCTGCATTTCTTGCCCTTCTAGCAAGGCTGAGTGTAATGTTCATATGAAAATCCTTCATGAATGTCTCAATTATGGAAGGAAGGTCCCAGTTGGCCTGACTTTTGAATATGTCCAAGTAATGCATTGTCACATATTTGGCAAATGCATGACGACTTTCCATCTTTCTTAAGCAAGTGTGAACGTCGTTATAGCTCTTTATTTGAAACATAAGCTCACCTTGCATTTTTTATGTCACGACCCATTTTTCATTTATCTTTTTATTCATTACCCACCATTGTTTTTAAAATGTGTGAAGGGAAATAAGAGCAATAGCGGAAGCAAATCACAATTTAAAAGACACATTTATGTCACATTAAAACCATTAAAGCATCTTTAAAACACTTCATATAATTTGCATTACAACCACATTTTTAGTGAGTCACAACCCATAGGTCAAAATGCGCAAGGGAACGAAAGCACTCATCATGGACATACTCCTCCAATTGTAGTTCTTTTTCCATCACTCTATATGTACAACAGTTGATTGGTTAATTTTCCTAAAATATAAGATAAGATTATAAAATTAATCCCTTCAAAATATTGATTGGTGGGACCAACGATTTCACGTACCATGAAAATATAATTAAATATCTAAGTGAGACTAGTGATTTAAGCTATGGTACTCCAAAGGAATCTCTTTTGATTTAGTGAGGTATATTGATTCCGACTATACTGATAGTCTAGTAAATAGAAAAACACAAGTGGGACATGTCAATTTCTTGGAGAATTATTAGTGTCTTGGTTTTCTAAGAAACAAAACTCTGTGGCTCGGTCGAGAGTGAATATGTTGCAGTTGAAAGTTGTTGTGCTCATTTGCTTTGGATGAAGCAAATCTTGGAGGACTATGGTCAATCTTATAAGAAAACCCCAATTAGGTGTGACAACACCAAACCATAAATATCTCGAAGAATCCTATTCAATATTCTTGTAATAAGCACATTGAGATTAAATTTCATTTCATCTGTGTTCTTGTCCAAAAAGGAGACATATCCCTTGAATTTGTTAATTAAGAAAACTAATTGGTTGATATCTTTACTAAATCCCTGGATGAAAAGACGTTTAGTCGCATAAGACTACAGTTAGGATTGATGTGTTTTTATTCAATTTAAGTTATCTATTGTTTTAATGATGTGATTACTGCTACCTATGTATCTATTCTGATAATTAGTTTTATTTTTTTGCATACTAGTTGTTTTGGATGTGTATATATTTCTAATGCAATATATTTATATTAAAATGAAAAAAGGGAGCAAGAAAACAAATAAAACTCTACCAAATTTTTTTTGTAATGATTTATTGTTTTTTATAAGGACAAAGGGGGAGAGTAAAGTCATCATAGACTTAGAAAAAGTAAATTCATGAAATTAAAGATTGAAATTTTTTTTTTTTTTGCAAGGAATTCATGAACATAGGGGAGCAAATATATAACATAGAATAACTAATTGTCATCATAAAAAATAAAGAGATTGTTGGCTTTGGAAACTAAGTATGTTTGTTTTGATAATAAATGTGTTTATTTGATTTTCTAAGCTATTATATTGAATATACTATTGAAAATTGGTATTTAATTATTCTAACATGTTTATTAAGTCTATGTAGTAAAGAATAAAATAACATGACTTAAATTTAAGAAAATCATTTTGAAATTGGAAAAGGTCAATTTGGGAAATGGGGAAGATTACTCAATGTGGACGTCGTGAGTTAAGAGGTAGACACTCGACCAAAATTTGAGAAATAGAAAATGATACGATCGCACTTGTCTAGACCAAAACTTGTTTTAACATGTGGACATCCAGACCAGAGAAGATGTAGAGGTGCGGTCATCCAGACCAGAGTGATATTTTAACATGCGGACACCCCGACAAAGAAAAGATTTGAAACCGTGGATGTCTAGACATTGTGAAGTAGATATCCAATCATGAGAAGCGAATATCTAGACATGAGACATGAATATCCAGAAAAGGCATAAATTAATACTTCCGTGGTCATTCAGACATGAGATGTGGACATCCGGACATTGAGAAGCCGATATCAGGACATGAATGCCAATATCCGGACATGACGTGGATATCCATAATAGACATTGAATAACACTCCCGCGGTCGACTAGATAAAAAGTGCAAAAATCCACTGTGATTGCCCACAACTTAAATTGTGAAAGACTATCAAATGTTTTGTTGTCTCTAACAAGTCTTTAACGGATATATAGTGGACGCCCAAAACCTGCCCGCAGATGCCCGTTGCTCGGGACCTTTGAAGCAAACTATAAATAAAACCACTTTCAAATTTGAAGGTATCCAAAGAGAAACCATACCAAAGTGCTGACAACTTGATTTTTGAAATTTCTCTTCAACTTTTGGTTGCTTAGCCTAACTTTCTCATTCCAAACTTGAGATAATATTCTTGTGAGAGTTTAGGAAATTGTGTTTAGTGTTCTTTGCTCAAAAACTTCAACATACTCAATTTGTGATACACTTGAAGGGTGGCGCCGTAGAACAATAGTTGTAAGGCATGATTGACGTTTTGAGGATCAATCATTTGTAACCTGGATGGTTATTGAGGTTGAAAGAATCTTCAATAAGGAACCTTGATTAAGAGGTATTTTGTGTTTGTTTCGAGAAATTTATATGAATAAATTTTTAAAGAAATTTCAGATGAAAAGTTATTCACCTAATAAAGCTCAAATTGTGAAGGGTGATAGGTTTCATGAGAATCATGGCCTGAAGAATGATCTTGAGAGGGAGCAAATGAATAACATTCCATAGTTTACTGTTTAAGGTTTAGGGTAGTTATAGCTTACTATATTATTAATTCATGAGTAGAATAATTATAATAAATTATAAATAATTAAAATAATAAATGACACGTATAAGATACATTAGAGTATGGTTTTGGAGCATCAATTTAGATTGTACATCTACCCTATTATATTTCTATTTCCTTTCAAGCATTTCACAACTTTACTTTTAAAGTAAAATATATTTCCATATAAAAATTTAAACAATTATCTAAAATTGAATGTCAAATATTTTGTGATAATCACACTTATTCATTTTCTTTAATAAGAAATCTTTTGTTGACTCTCTGAAAAGTTACTCGAGTACGTGGGACCAATGGAGAAATAAGGTCAGATAAACAAATATTTTGTGAATTGTTAGGAAGTTTCCTAGTAACTTACCAATAATTTTTTATCTGTGCAATGACTGTCCGTCTATGAGTACCAAATTATAGACTATGTGACAAATTAATATGTGTTTGAGTATAGGACAAACAGTAAAATTTTACTATTTTTAATTTTCCTTTTGTTCTTAGTGATATATTAATAATTGTAATTTAACAATAAATAAAACATACTTTACAATATAAAATTAAAATATGCTTACAATAATACTGCAGAGATCAATAATGTAAAGAGATTCCAAGGGCCTACAAAACTTCAGGAAGAAGCAGAGAACAGTGGCTAAAAAGGGGGCGAGGGTGGACCTCATCATATTCCTTGCTGAAAGGGATAGAAAGTATTGAAAGAGTTATAAATCATATTAAAATATTTGATTAACTAAAATTTAAAATATATACATGTAAAATTCAACAAATAAATTGAAAATACCATAGAAAAAATTTAATTTATTTAAATGTCAAAATTTAGATTATATATTATCTAAATAAATACTAAGTAAATATTATATTAAAATATAGATAAATTAACAAAATAGTTATTATACTATGAGATCAATGATAAATATTTATTATGTTCATTTATTATAATTTTGTGTTCAAGTTATTAATAAAATTTATTTAATAATTAATTTATTATTAATTTTATAATTTAGTGGATGTTTTTTTAATTTTTGTAAAATATAATTTTAGAGGGTAAAATTACATCCATCCAAAATAATGATAGGTGGGACCAACGGTTGAACGTACCATGAAACGTCATTGGAGTACTACAAAAAGCTCGGTTTTCTGCTTGTGGAAAACAGGAATACTGGTTGATCACTCTGCTTGACTCGCCATTGACGACGCAGTGACTCTCTCTCTCTCTCTCTCTCTCTTTTCTTGATGCCATTTGGGTTTGATTCACAAGATTTCTTCAATTTGGTGAGGCTTCCTTTTTCTACTGTTTGGTTCTTTGCACTTCTTTTATTCTATTTCTTAGCTGATTATGATCTCCGTTTAATCGAAATAGTAATTTAGTTTTTATGTTTATTTTGGGGGCTTTTAAAATCTTTTTGTGATCGTAGTAGTTCATTTTCTGTTTGACCTATTTTTCATTTTCAAAAAGGTTACTGGGTCAATATTACGATCAAAATTATCTCATTTTCATAGTTAAAGTTTGTTTGGGTTGGATGTTGGAGTTGAATTCTAAGCAGTTAATTCGGATTTTAAGGTTGATGTTGTTACTATGCATTTGAGTGTCTTTAGTGGCAACTCTTAGCTTCTTATAGGATAATAATGATAAACGATCAACAATCTCAAAACGTTTTATGGCACGATTTTCAAAATCTAAAGAAATGTTTCATGAGCCCAAAACTCTTGTATTTTCTAGTAGTTCTTCGAGTTTCATGAGGTGATCAATGATTTGGTTGGACTGATAAAATCTCTATGTTCATCTGAACTTGAAAGCATTTGTCAATGAGATTTTGATTCTTTTCCTTTCATCAGAAACCTTGTAATAATGGCGGAAAATACCAACTACCAGCTAACTCCTTCCAGTTAGAAAGGATATAAAATTATGGATACTTCTTAAACATTTTATATTTTTATTGATTCTTTCACTTCCCTACACAAAACTTAATTTCGTCACATAATGCATTGCAATGATGACCAGAATCCGGAAAAGCAATAAAGTTACAGTCTAGTCAAATATCCCAAAAGTTGCCATGGTAACCGTTTGACCTCAAGATCAGATGGTGCTTGTTAAACGGAATTCGTGATTCCATAGATTATATCACTTTGAATGTAAAAAGGAAAAAAAAAAGGCTTTTTTTAAGAATTCTGCTTATTGGATTTATCAAGGCCAATGTCCTTCTGCTTAATCTATTGCATTTATGTACTTGAAGTCTTCAAAAACACTTCTTGTGAAGCAAATTAATTTTGAGGTTTTCTTTTCTCTTTTTTCTTTTGTAAGCCCCTTAATGTACATATATCTTAACAATACATATTTATTACTTTGAAAAAGTGCTTCCCCTATTTGTTCAAAACATTCACTAGTGTTGGCTATTATTTCTTCTTTTTGTTTGGTTTGTCTGTGGGATGATATCATGGAAGCAAGTGTACGTAATTGTGGTTGCATTAGAAAAAAGAAAACAAATGTGGATCTCAACTGGTAAGTTTAAGTGTTAGGTACATTATGTTGCACAAATTCTGGTGAGAAGATCTTAAAATTTGAGTCCTTCTATTTGCTTTTTCTCCACTGGTTATGCGAGGCAAATGATTAAAAAATGCTAAAATTTTGACATTGTGAAATTTAGTTTAATACCAAATTTATTTTGCTGAAGATGTTTGCTAATCTTGTGAGCAATTCTCATTTTGTTTTGTCACTACCCTTTAAACTAGATGAAATGGGTAGGACAATTCGGGTCCATGGCTTTCCTTCTAATGCCCATGTTGAAGAAGTGAAATCATTCCTAGAGCGATATACAGGTGATGGAAGTGTGTATGCTATGAAAATAAGACTTCCCAAGGGTGGGGGTCTCAGATCTTATGCTATTGTTCAATTTACCACTGTCAAAGAAGCTGAGCTAATACTAAAATTGGTTAGTCGCCTTAACTATGGGACTTCTTATTTGAAAGCTAGAGAAGTGGAGGTTGATATCATCCGCAAGCCAAGAGCTTACCTCCATGGTTTGTCAAAAGTAACATTGTTCTTCGGCTGTCAGATTTCCAATGAAAAGTTCTCTGTTTTATGGGGAGAGACTGACGTTTCAGTGAACTTTGGGATTAATATGAGAAAATTGCATTTTGTTCTTTCCCATAAATCCAAGGATTACAAGTTTGAGCTTTCCTATGAGAATATTTGGCAGATCGAACTCCATCATCCACGTGGTAGCGCTGCAAAATATCTTCTACTTCAGGTTTCTAGACCAATTCATTCTGTTAAGTTTTTTTTCTTTATTAGAAACTAGTTTTATTAGAAAGACTTCGAATGTACTAGGGCAGTATTAGAAATTCTACAAAACAGTAAAAAACAAGATGGCAATTGACAAATGACGTGCTATCATCTTTCTCTTGATATATTTGATGTTTTTTGGTGAATTGCATTGCTAATTGTTTGATATGGTCATCTACCTTTATTTCCTAAAAAGGACGGTGAAATCATGAATAACTAGGCGGAATCATTAAGTATTGATTGTCCACAATTTAATTGTCCAACCATCTTTCTAGTTCATCATACACCATTTTTATGCATACCTTTCTTTTGTTTGAAGTTATTTTCTCCACTACGTGTCTTACTTGTCACATTGCATTACTTTTGACCTTTATCTTTAAGCTTTGAACTTTGCAGTTCTAGTCTTTTTGTTCCATATATTTGATTCGGACAAAGTCTTGTTCTTGGACTGTGGTTCCAATTTGCTAATTAGTTCAAGTTTTAGCATCCATGGTCTTTATTTTTTGGGTTGGTGTAACACAGGCATTTGACCTTCTTATTGCAGTTATATGGTGCTCCTCGATTATTTCAGAAAGATGAACCTTCTAATGAAGATGTATTTGAAAGTCCATTATTCAACTATTTTAGAGACGGCAATGTTGATCAATGGGTACGAACCACTGATTTTACTCCATTTTCCTCAATAGGGCAGTCGTCTGCATTATGCTTAAAGCTCGATCATGATGTTGAACTGCCAAATCTTAAAGAAAACTTTCCTTATTACAAACAAAACAATGAGCAATTTATATTGGAGGCAGGCAAATCTTATTCTTGCAATTCAAATCTTGTTCCTATTGTTGGTCCTCATGCCAGCATTGACTTGTCATTCGAGTTAATATTTAAAATTAACTTGTTGGTTCAACATGGGTGTCTTCCTGGGCCAGCACTTGATCAGAATTTTTATCGTTTGGTTGACCCAAGAAGAATCAATTTCACATTTGTAGAACATGCTTTAGACAAACTTTATCATTTGAAAGAATGCTGCTATGAACCTTCAAGTTGGCTCGTTGAACAGTACAGAAAATATCGAAAGCACCCTCCAAAGTCACCTTCTATATCACTGGATAGCGGGTTGGTTTATGTACGCAGGGTCCAAATAACACCTTGTAAAGTGTACTTCTCTGGCCCTGAAGTTAATATGTCCAATCGTGTTTTGCGTAAATACCCCGGTGATATTGATAACTTCCTTCGTGTATCCTTTGTTGATGAGGAGTGGGACAAATTGCACTCTATTGATTTATCTCCTCGTACATCACCTGCAAATGGGGATAGGAAAACTGATGTCTACAAAAGGATTCTTTCTATTCTCAGAAATGGATTGGAAGTTGGAGGTAAACAATTTGAATTTCTTGCATTTTCGTCCAGTCAGTTACGAGAAAACTCTCTGTGGATGTTTTCTTCTCGAACTGAGCTGAGTGCAAAGGAAATCAGACACGAGATGGGTGATTTTTCTCACATAAGAAATGTTGCAAAGTACGCAGCTCGTTTGGGCCAATCCTTCAGTTCATCAACAGAAACACTTACCATCGAAAGGCATGAAATGGAAGTCATTCCTGATATAGAAGTACAGCATGATGAAATCAACTATGTGTTTTCTGATGGAATCGGGAAAATATCCATGGATTTTGCTAAAAAAGTTGCTGCAAAGTGTGGTATTAAAGGATTTACTCCTTCTGCTTTCCAGATCCGATATGGTGGCTATAAAGGTGTTGTTGCTGTTGATCCAAATTTGTCGCTGAAATTATCATTGAGAAAGAGCATGTGTAAATTTGAATCAAATAGCAGAAAACTTGATATCTTGGCATTCACCAAATATCATCCTTGTTTTCTAAATCGGCAGTTGATTACTCTTTTGTCTACCCTTGGAGTTAAGGATTGTGTTTTTGAGACAAAACAGAGGGAAGCAGTGGATCAGCTGAATGCTATATTAACAGATCCGTTGAGGGCAGAGGAAGCTTTAGAGTTGATGTCTCCAGGAGAAAATACTGAAATTTTGAAGGAAATGCTCTCATGTGGCTACAAGCCTAACGTTGAACCTTTCCTCTCAATGATGCTGCAAACTTTCCGAGCATCAAAGTTGTTAGACTTAAGGACTAGAACTAGAATCTATGTCCCAGGTGGAAGAGCAATGATGGGATGTCTGGATGAAACTCGTACATTGGAATATGGTCAGGTCTTTGTTCAATTCTCTGACGCTAGACACAAGAAGTCATACAATAATGACATTGGGAGTGAAGTGTCCAAGAGATTTATTGTTCAGGGAAAAGTCGTCGTTGCAAAAAATCCTTGCTTGCACCCAGGCGATGTTCGTGTCTTAATGGCTGTAAATGTATCATCCTTACACCATTTGGTGGATTGTGTCGTATTTCCGCAAAAGGGACACAGGTAAAGTATCTATTATACCAAATAACAATATGTGGTAATATATATTTGTTGAATATCTATCTAATAACAATATGATTAATAATATATATTTACTTGTTGTCCACCTAGTTAATCCCTACCACTTTGTTCTTAATCACTACATCATACTCTGACAATATTCAGGAATGGACGTGATTTTTTTCTTTTTTTTACATTTATTAGATCTTCGTATCATCACTCTCTTACAGAAGCAATGACACACTTTGTTTTCAAAAGGGCTTGAGATGACTATATAATATTTGTTTCTTAAAAGACATTGCGTATTAATTGAGCTTCGATTGATAGCCTTTGTTGTGCCCCATTACAAAGGTGTTGGAGAGTCTATAAGATTATTATTTACATGTTAGAAATTCATGTACTCGGGCATAATTATTAGTGAGAGATGTTATAGGATTTATTTATGATTATTAAAGTTTTCTCTGATTAGATATTTTCTTGAAACTTGGAGATTACCTCGATGTATATCCTTTAATTTTTTATTCTTCCCTTAACTCCCCAAGGCTCTATGCTCTGATTTTTATTGCTTCCAAATATAAGTCATTCTTCCGTTGCTTGATAAAAACCCAAGATATTTATGAATCAAGTACAGCCATGAACATTTTAAAGAATCCATCCCTTACAAATTTTGCTATGGCCTTAAAAAGAGTGATGTGTGATGTTTGATTTTAAGGTCATGCATGCGCAAAATCTACCAATCATTCTTTTGAGTGCTATTTTGTTTAATGTTCTATGATGCCGAGTGCTGCCGAAAATAGCCTACTTAATAATTTTGTGGAGTTTCTCTGAAAATATAGATTATAGATGTTGAATTTTTTAATATTTAGGCCTCATCCGAATGAATGTTCGGGAAGTGATCTTGATGGGGACATATACTTTGTTAGTTGGGATGAGGATTTGATCCCGTCAAAACAAATCAAACCAATGGATTATACTCCAGCGCCAAGTATTGAGCTAGATCGGGATGTGACGATGGAGGTAAATTCTTATATTATGCTCTAAAAACTTTGGAAGTTGTATTTACTTAGATTGTTCACTTTTATTCTCTGCTCGATGATTAAAAATTTAGGTTTGCCATTACTTCACTTAGCTGTCATATTAGATCGTTCAACTCTCTCTCCCCGCCTTGTTATTTCACAGTACTGGTTTTCAAATCAACATGCTAAATTTAGAAAAATTGAATCCTCCAAAATATTTCTTTTAGTTTTATATATTTATTTGCAATGCTATCATACCCTTAGCATTTTGATTGTATAAATATGAAAGATGAAAATCATGATATTGAGTTTCCTGCAGATGGAAATTTGATAGATTATAGAAGTCAAAAGTCAGACCATATTGGATATCTTGTTAGAACTGCCAATGGGTGGTCTCATTAACATGTTTTAGTTACCTAGTAGATAAAGTACGTAGTCAAGTTCAGGGATGGATGACTTACCCATGAAAATACTTTTACATGAATGTTCAATTGCAAAATTATGGGAGTCAAAGACAGCAAGTCAGACATGGGTCTGGTATAGTATTCTAGGAAAAACAATTAATAGGTTGAAAGACTCCTATACACTCATCATATTTTTGCAAAAATGTTGAATGGAAAGTAGGTGTTCCATTTACTTTAGTTTTCTCTAATAGTAGTGAAATTGTACATTGTGTGTCTATTTTAATGTGCTTGTTATTAGAGTAGAAAACAATCTGTCTGAATACTGTACCCGGTTTAACATTAAAATGTTTACGCCAAGTTTTGTTGAAGAACCTAATCTGTATGAGTTAAACTTCATATCAGTAGTGATTAAGCAAAGCTGAGTGTGCTCTTCTTATCCTACTGGCTTACAGGACGTTCATGAGTATTTTACCAACTATATAGTCAACGATAGCTTGGGAATCATTGCCAATGCCCATACAGTGTTTGCTGATAGGGAGCCTTTCAAAGCTAGGAGCGGTCCTTGCACAGAGCTTGCAAAGCTTTTTTCAATTGCAGTGGACTTTCCAAAAACTGGGGTACCGGCTATCATACCCTCTCACCTACAAGTCAAAGAATATCCAGATTTCATGGAAAAACCCGATAAACCAACTTATGAATCTCCCAATGTGATCGGGAAGCTTTTTCGAGAGGTGAAAGATATTGCTCCCAACAGTAGTCCCGCTTCTTTCACGCGAGAAGCAGCTATGCGGTGTTATGATGCTGACATGGAAGTTGACGGGTTTGAAAATTACCTTGAAGATGCTTTCTATCATAAAACTAATTATGATTACAAGTTGGGAAATCTTATGGACTATTATGGGATAAAAACGGAGAGTGAAATATTGAGCGGGAGTATTATGAAAATGGCAAAATCTTTCACCCCAAGAAGGGATGCCGAAGCTGTTAACGTGGCTGTTAGGTCCTTGAGGAAGGAGGCTAGGAATTGGTTCAATGAGAAAGATAGTGGGTCAGATTCAGAATCTGACGATGGTTTTGCAAAAGCATCGGCTTGGTACCATGTCACCTATCACCATACGTATTGGGGTCAATACAACGAGGGGCTGAATCGCAACCATTTCCTTAGTTTTCCGTGGTGTGTTTACGACAAATTGATCCAAATCAAGAAGGATAAATATATTAAGAATCTGCAGATGAAGCTCGGCCGCAGCATGAATCTATCGAATTTCGTGTGAAAAGGGAATGTGGGTAAGTCTCGTAACTATGTTTCGACTTTGCTAATGTTTTGTTGATATATAGTGTATGATTGAAGCGTGTTATGAAAAGTTTCTTCCTTTGCTCCTTTTCCTACTCGACTCTGATCTTGTTCATATGTTGATCTTGATGTTTGAGTGATGGGCAGACTTTTTAAAATAGTAGACAAATGAATCCATACAAATCAGATAAGACCTACTCCTATTGAGTATAAAAAAGAATGAAACATATTCAAGAGAGACAAAGTGACAAGAAACATATAAATTGAAAATGCCATAGGTTTTCAACTTGCCAAAAGCACTATTAGAGACTAAGAATTGTAAACGTGAAGATGAAACTTAACTAGAGCAAGAATGCCATAAACAAAAGGTTGAGGAAGAACAACTTAAGTGAAAAGCAGACAAATTAATGTTAGGGGTTGCAACATCTTGTACTTTAAGATCATCCAAAATATAGAGTCAGCTTTCCTGTAACCTATTCCAATCAAAATCTAAGACTATATATCCTGAACATAACAAGCTGATGAAGAAAACAGAATTGAGAATCCATATTCACACTATGGACTAATGGAAACAAAATTAAAGTTTTGTTTGAGAATGTAATAAACATCAGAAAGAGAAAAAGAAGATGTTACAATGACACCTCCACTTGCTAAAGGCATATGAGAACCATCAACAGGCTTGATAGATACAAATGACATATAGAATCTAAGACCCATAAAGAAAGAGATATAGCAGATTGCATACAGGACGACAAACCTATATGATAGGAGGAAGACAGAGCATGACATTTGGTGATTCATTTTAATGATTTGTTTTTCAAATGAGTATGTGTGTACAAGTGATCTCAAACCGGGGTTAGCGGTTCAGAGACCCAGTTGGATAGGTTGTATTTTAAATAAACAATAAGTTAACCCTAAAAGTTAGGATTGTTTATTCTTCTTTGGAAAATTAACAAAACATAGTCTGATATTTGGGATCGGCGACAACCCTAACCTTAAAGAAATTTTTCACACAACTAAAACCTTAAAGTATGAAAAATAAATAATGCAAACCTTGCAGTCACATTTCCCGTAAAAAAATACTGAGGCAAACGCCGTAGTCACGTTTTTTGCTTAAAAACGTCAAGGACCGTCTAACAGAGATGTCCAATGATTAACAACGAACATCTTTCAACGACGAGGGGTGTCCAAGGCTGATCCATGAGAATGGGCGTCCTTGGGGCTATCGTAAGGCTGAGGGACATCCATGTTGGCTGCTGGATGAAAAGACAGACATTTTGTAATGAGGATGGGCGTCCAGGATGGGAAGAGGGGTGTTGGCAGACGAAGTTTCATGCTCGTTGGATGAAGGGACATACATCCTTTAATGAGGATGGACATCCTCCAAAGGCACCAGAGGACGAAGGTTTCTGCTCGTTTGATGAAGGGACGAACGTCTTTTAATGAGGATGGATGACCAAGATGGAGGATGGACATCCTCTAAAGGCACTAACGGACAGAGGTTCATGCCCGTTGGATGAAGAAACAGATGTTCTTCAATGAGGATAGACTACCAGGATGAAGGATGGATATCCTCCTGTTAGAGATCGAACGATAACCGGAAAAAGAAAATACCATGTGGGACACCAGATTTACATAGAAAAACCCTTTCGGGAAAAAACCATGGCAGAGAAATAATCTACTATAAAGATTGAAATACAACTGCGAGTTTTGCGACTTTAGCTTACATCAATTTATAGAGAAAACAAAACCCTAAATGAGATTTACAATGCGGGCCCACCGGCCTGGCCCAATAGAATTCGGGTCACACCGAAATCTAACAATCTCCACCTTGATATGAATTCTATGAAAGAGATCCATAGCGCGTGCTCATCAGCCCGACCCAACAAAACGAATTCAAAACCCTGAATTCTAACAATTTCCATCTCGAAACGAATTCTAATGCAAGGAACCAATTTTTAAATCTTCATCTTCCACACCCTTAAAGAAGATCTGCAACGAGGGCCTACTTACCCGTCTCAAAGAAATATACAGATCACCAATATAAAACTCTTCAAGGGTAAATTCAGCAACTGATGCTGACCATGTTTAAAAACATTTAAACCGTGTGGTGACATCTTCAAATCCCACAAAGAGTCAGCCAAATTTATGCGAATATATCTCCACTCTTGGCCTGCTATATCAAAATCATCTTTCAAAATCTTTTAAAATTCCACTATCGTTATCTTACCATAAAGAAATCTTGAATCTCAATTCAAAAGTGGAAAATCTCATTCAATGATCTTATCGCCCCAGAAACATAATCATTAACAAAATATCTGACCCAAAAGATCACTGACTTCAATAAAATATTGACCCAAAAATATTGAAGCGGAAAACCATGGATATCACAAGATTCCAAAAGATATCCCCAAAATTCAGATATTTTACCATAGCAAATCATCTCTAAAATCAAATCAAATCTAATCGCCAAAATATTACAAAATTCAAACCTTATTTGAATTTCAACCGAAAACAATCTCCATGATTGAAATATTCCCTCGATTTCAAATCTGCCATAAATCCATCAAATTTAATCTCTCAATATCTTCCAAAAATCCTAATGATTTTCAAAAATATTTATCTTTGGCAAAAATCCAATTTTGCAAAGGTCACTCTTGCGGCAGCCCCAATCGAAATGACTTGATAGCAAAAAATGTAGAACACAATGTAGATGATCTATAACAACTAGCGATAAATAGAAAACCCTCCAATGACGAACCTGTTGTTCGGAGACACAACTGCTATGGAGAACTCCAAACAGAGATGAAAAATGAGGCAATTGTTTATGACGGCGGCTAACGACAAAGAAGAACAAATCTTCATAAACAAGACGAATGGTAGGGGGAACAACTTTCCCGATTCCTTCTTTTTTTTTCCTTTTCTTTTTCCCAAAAATTGTAATTTTTTCAAAAAACTACACAAACCTTGTTCAATGTGGAACGACCGAAGTGCATTTGTTTCACTACACTTGGAAACACGAACTCCTGAAACCAAAGCTCTGATACCATTTGTTAGAGATTGAACGATAACCGGAAAAAGAAAATACCATGTGGGACACCAGATTTACGTGGAAAAACCCTTTCGGGAAAAAATCACTGACAGAGGAATAATCTACTATGAAGATTGAAATACAACTGCGAGTTTTGCGACTCTAACTTACATCAATTTATAGAGAAAACAAAACCCTAAATGAGATTTACAATGCGGGCCTACCGGCCTGACCCAATAGAATCCGGGTCACACAGAAATCTAACACATCTAAAGGCGTTGGTGGACGTCCCTCAATGCCTTGGACAATGAAGGAATGTCGTCGTTTAGTATTGCAGGACGTCCCTCAACTTACAACAGACGTCCCTTAACTTACGACGGATGCCCCTTAACTTTCCTCAGACGTCCTTCAACCCACAATGGGCATCCTTCAATGCATTAGACGATGAGGGAACATCGTCGTTTAGTTGCAGGATGTCCCTCAACTTTCAACGGACATCTCTCAACGCATAACGAACGTCCCTCAACTTACATTTTCTCTCCATTCTCTCCTTTCAGATTATGTGTTAACGTTGAATTGCTATAGCTTTCTATTTCTTCACTCAAATGATGTAATTTTAAAATCAATTCACAACTCATGACTTATGGTTACAATTCATAACTCAAATGACAATTTCATTAACATAATAGCATTTGTTCATAGATGTTTCCAATACCATACATCCATCTATTGCATTCATCAGAATCCATATAGAACTATCCAAAACTTAATTTACAAACACATATATACTTGAATGCTGTTGTTATCGCTTTTCCATTACAACTAGATATCTACTTACTTTCCATATTTTTGGTAAAGCTCAAGATGCTTGGAGATGGGTTGGGGTTGTTGCTGCAAGGTTTTAAGGGTAACAATAGGCTCCAACAAATACTTCAACAATAAAACATCACTTCTTTGAGCCACTTTTTGATAACTCTCCTTCAATGTAATAATGCACCTCTATAATAGCTTTGTGATTGACGTACATTGCTCATTGGGCTGGACTGTTGAAATAGGCTCCACCTCTAGTTTTGATACTGTTTCACTCATGGATGTGTTCAAAGATTTAGCGTTGCCGCTTGCTCTCGTAGAGGACATCCTTACTGCATATATAGATGGAGTTGTAGGTCGCTCAGCATCGTCATTTAGTATTGAGGGACGTCCATGGCATTGAGGGACGTCTGTTGTGGGCTGGAGAACATTTGTTGTGGGTAGATAATGATTGATAAAGCTTCTAATATCCTCTTGTTTGTGTCAAAAGGTCGTGGATTGTCCTATTTGTGGTGATCCTAACTCCATCCTCCATTTTTCCTTTATTGAGTTCACTGATGATGGTACTTTCACAAGCTTATCTCCAATTATGGATATATTTCTTATATACCTTCTGATTTACTCCTAGCATTCTCATAGAGGGTGCAAGGGTTGCTTTGAATCAGTCAGGAACTATGCTTGGTTGTTACCCAGTGAGAGTGCTCCCTTCAAAAACTGCAATTTCACCTGTTAATCCAGAATTTTTGCCTAGAGTGAGGATTTATTTGCTGTGAAGGTTTCTTTTCGCTTTCATTGGTACTGAAATAGTGTGAAACATTTAGTATTTTTTACTTTTGGCTTTAGTTTGCATATGAGTGGGAAATGTGTTCGAGGACTATCTATTGTACAAATATTGACAAGAAGGTGGTTTGGGCAATAGTTCTGTAATTGTGTACTTTGATACCTTTAATCTACCTAGTTCCTTAGTTCTGGTGTAGTATGCAAGTTACTCAGGCAGAAGTAAAACTTTTCTTTGAGTCATTGTGTGGGGAGGTTTGTGTCTCAATGTGCTATGCATTAATTTGCCTTTTACACATATAGTTCTTAGTCTGTTGTGTGTGGATTCAATACGCAGGTTCAACGACTTAGGCTGTTGGGAGACCACCATCACTCCACTCGCATAGCGTTTGTTGAGTTCACAATTGTACTTTGTCCCTCTTGATCGATTATGCAGTACCAATGATCCCGTATGCATTAAAATAGAAAGTAGATTAGTCACTATTTTGAGATTGAGTGCTTTATTTGCATGATAATGGCATGGCAACGACCTGTGGCGAGGTCGGTGTATACTTAGACTTGAATACACTTTTGAAGAGCATTTGACTGCTTTTTGCATTTTGTGTTGGTCCGAAGCAGCACATAGTCTGAAGATAATTTTTTTGTGGTGATAAATCTGAAGTTTTGCAATTACTTTTCATTTTTCACTTTTAATTTTTATACAATTTCATTATAATATTTGAAATAAATAAATAAATAAATGAGGAAAATCCAGAACCGAACGGGAACCGGAACCGAAATTTCGGTTTTCCATACAACTAGTTTCGGTTTTGTAATTTTAAAACCAAAACCAACCAGTTTGGTTCAGTTCCACATCAAAACCAAACCGAACCAGATCATGCACACCACTAGTTGTGGGGTGAGATACATCTGTTGTTGGTTGAGGGACGTTCGTCATAAGTGGAGGCACATTCGTTGTGGGATGAGGGACGTTCGTCGTGGGATGAGAGACATCCGTCGTAAGTGGAGGGAGTCTACTCCTATTTAAAAAAGTGTGTAACTTGCATGTGACTCCCTTCAACATAACGTCCGCCAACCTATGGAGGATAACCATTTTCCATCTTGGTCCTCCATCCTCGTTGAAGGACATTTGTTCCTCGATCCGACAGGCATAAACTACCTCCGCCAGTGCCTTTGGAGGATGGCCATCCTCCATCCTGATGGTTCATCCTCATTGCAGGACGTCTGTCCCTCCATCCAACGGGCATGATCCTTTGTTCGCCAATGCCCCTCCTCCCATCTTGGCTATCTATCTTCGTTGAAGGACGTCCATCTCTTCAACTAGAGGCCAACATGGATGTCCCTCACCCTTACGATGGCCCCAAGGATGACCATCCTCATGGATCTACCTTGAACGTCTCTTATCATTGAAGGACATTCGTTGTTGATCCTTGAACATCCTCGTTGAACTGTTCTTGACATTTTTAAGTGGAAAAAGTGATTGCAGCATTTGTCTTGCCATTTTTTTACAAGAAATGTGGCTACAAGATTTTTGGTCGTTCATTTCTTATAGTTTGAGATTTTAGGTGTCCACAAAATTTCTTTAAAGTTTGGCTTGTCGCTAATTCAAAATTTTAGGGTTTGTTTTGTTAATTTCTCTGTTTTTTTATCAGTCTTTGAGAGAGAGCTAGAAATAGAGTGAGAGCAAGAGAAAGATAGGGAGTGAGGGAAGGGAGAGGCGATTTGCAAGGAGAGATTTCTGGTTTGTGCGAAAGTCCATGAATCTATGTAAGAATCTATCATGGAGCTTCTGTGATATAAAGATCGTCGGTAAGAAGGTTTGTTCATTTGACTGCGTTGGTTTTAAGATCGACATAAAATCAGACTCGTTGTCTTTTCGATTTTGAGTTTGTCTCTCTGATTCTTTGTTGTTTATGATCTATCTTGGGTTATTGTTGTTTTGATTTTTTGTTGCTGTTTAGAGGCTGACCTAGACGTTATTTACTTGCTGGATGTTTGATTTGAACTCTCTCATATTGATTAATAGAGAATATGGCCTCCTATAAACTCCGGTGTCTTTTGTCTCTCTTTAATTTTAGCCATATACTTACCAATTGTACATTCCTTTTCTATTGTAAAAGAATATATCTGTGAGTAAATAGGTGTTGCTAAAAACCAGCAAACTATTAATCTAAGTAAACTGTTTAGAACTTGAAAGTATTAATTTCACAACAAAGCGAAATTGCTCCACAATGTCTCTCAAAATCATCTCTTAGAGCCATCAAATTGAACTAAGTTGTTCTTCTCTATGAGCAATATAAGTAGTAAATGCTCCTCCTTCGGTTGATTTTGTGAGTGCTAACTAGTTCCACAAATCGATCATAGAAGAATAAAATTCTTAAACACTTGTATGTTTTTGTTTAAGGGTTCTAATATTAGTCTCTAACTAATACTGTTTTGCAAAATTAGACTAAGTGAAAAACCTTGCTAAATGTTCTCAATCTTGTATTTGGCCAATTGAGTACCCTATTGAATGAGACACAATTATTGATCTAAGTGATAGTCAATGAACTATCAGCTTTCCAAACATCTAATAATTTTGCATCATCAGTATCATAAATCATTTCACTTTGGCCTAACACAACTACCAATAACACATTTTCGCACGTATTTTGCCTTTAAAAAAATTATTTATCAAATAACTCCAATATGAATAATTTTTCAAGGAGTTGTACACAAATAGACTAAAGTCAATCGTCTCTAGCCATCATAAGTTAATATACAAAAATATTCGACCTCTAAAACAACAACCAAAACTCACCACAAACAACTACACAACCACCAAATGAATCAAAGCAGAATCAAACAAAAAATTAAAGACATATGGTCTCCTAATAATTTTGATAGCTTTCTCCTCGAAGACAACTTGACTTCATAAGATCCACATTGAATTCATCAGCCTTATAGGCTGCCCCATCGTCAACTTTCCTATTTAAAGTAACTCAATCCCACAGTATCTACGTGGAATTTCCTAACCCATTAGACTGTCTAATGACACAACACCAACCATCTTTAGATCTCATCAACTTTTTCATCTCAAACCACTCGTCAAAGTATACATCAATATCAAAATATCTAAAGATGATGCAGTTCACAAGGAAATCGTGTTATGTTCAATTTTCAGTCTTTCTTTTTCTTTCACTTTACAGTCCGCTCATTGTGGTCATCCAGTCTAAAGAAGAGAGTGACACCACTAAATCTCACTTCTAAATGGCACTGTCTCATTCGTTTAAGTTCGCTATCGCGAATACGCATGCTACCGCAAGAAAGCGTTCCAATCCCAAATGATGAAGTACAACTTAATAACTCATCGTCCGCTTGGCATCTTCTTTTTCCACAAAAGAATCTTTTCTTAATCCAGCAGTTCACGTTCTGTCCTTAGTCCTATTCAACAATCATCCTTCCTTCCGCATTCGCGCGGCGTCGTTCCCTTCCGCGAAATGTCTTTTCTTTCCACATAACATCTTTTTCTAATATAACGGTTTGTAAATAACCCTCCCATTTAATCTGATAGTCATCCTCTCTCCCGAAAAGGAATATTTCCTTTCCGCATAAGCATATTTTCCTTTTGTCTTCTTATCCGACGGTCGACACTTCATCCGCTCTTTTCTTTCCTTTCTGCAGGAGCATCTTTTTCCTTTCCAATGCAATCTCAGTCATTCCATGATTTCATCTAACGACTGCTAACTCATCCGCTCATCTCTTCTCATTTATTCACAATTTAATATCAATATCAATATTTCTCTTTAAATATCCTACTTTCATTCATTAAAATTCTTAAAGATTAGGATAAAATCCTTAGTCGGTATATTTTTGGTTGGTATGGTTGATCCCATGTAACGCCCCACGTCGTAAAATCCTCTTTCTTGCCATTTTTTAAATCCATTCATGTAATCGTGCCCTTAAAACAATACAGCAGAAGTTTTAAAAGAAATCTCATTTAAAATTCAAACATAGTAAAACTCAATATAAAATAAACATAAATATTCATATAATATTTTAACTTGAACTCAACTCACAGGTCAATTTTACTTCGATAACGCTTTAACTTCACCCATAAGAATTTTCCATCAACTGCGATCCTCATTAATTCACATCCTCAGGTTCCTTGGTAAATTCATCATCACCTACATCACAAAGTTCACCTAGGAGCCTAACGCTCAGTAAAAGATGCATATGACATTCATATTAATAAAATTTGTCATTTGAAAATAACACAATGGAAGTCTTAATAGAAATCTTATGTAAAATTCAAACGTAGTAAAAACTAATCATAAATAAACACAAATATTCATAAAATACTTAAACTTAAAAGAATAACTAAAAAAAACATTTCTTTTTCCTCAAATCTTCACTCACGGGTTAATTTCACTTCGACAACGCTTTAACTTTGCCCATGAGAATCTTCCATCAATTGTGATCCTCATTAATTCACTTCCTCTGGTTTCTTAGTAAATTCATCATCATCTATATCACAAAGTTCATCTATGAGTCTAATACTCAGTAAAAGAGCCTATGAAACATGACTATGAGATGCAATTTGTAAAAATTGTGTCTTTGGTAGATGAATATCATGAGTGGTCATCTTGAAGAAACCATTTATATGGAGCAACTAAAGAGTTTCATAGATAATGATGCACAACAAAAGGGTTGCAAGTTAAAGAAGCCTATTTACGGATTAAGCAAGCTTAAAATGAATGCTTTGCGATATAGGTTCTACAACCACACTCGGTATGTAATGCCATGAAACGTTAAAACATTTTCTTTCCATTTTTTTTTAAAATTATAACGTGTCATTCACGAATTCATAATATGAAAACCTTTTTAGCGAAAGACTATAAAAACAAAATGCCATTTAAAATTAACCTACAAAAAGGCATATGCCTGAAATCTGTGAGTGTCTCCATTTTCACTGTGATTTTTAATTAGTACAGCAAAGACCTATTTTAATTATGTACGAAATATTTGTGAGTGGTTTTAAACACATACATTTTTATACACATTTTCTTAAAATGAATTTACAAAATGTGATTTTAGATTCATGCATACTTAAAAACATTTAATTAAAATTGTTAAAACTAATCCCTATTGAGTTTAGTCAACTCACTCATATGACACTTTTCAAGATTTTATCAGTCAAACTACCAGTTGTTGATTAAAGATTAGACTTGGTAGAGTTTATTTAATTTCTATAATTTTAAATAATTATCTTTGAGGGACATTTTGTGAGGTATACTCTTTATTGGATAACTGTAAATCCTATCTTACTTTTTTGCACAGTTATTTCATTTTATATTATATTATTTTACTGTCAGATATCACTTGTTAGTTCTGTAAAGCCCAAGTTAGAGGGCTCTAGCTTTTAAATAATAAATTTTAGTATTTCGCTGCTAATTAATAAATTTAAGTGAAAGTGGGTCGGACGATTTAGCTCTTTGGGTTGGGTCATTCCCTTTTCTGTCTGGTCGTGACAGAATTTTTGGTATCAAAGTCAGGTTCCATATTGAAAAGTGATATCAATAAGATAGATAGTATAGTAATATATAAGAATTTACAAATTACTGTGGCTAAGAACA
The DNA here is from genome assembly GCA_022433065.1 of Begonia loranthoides. Lineage (NCBI taxonomy): Eukaryota > Viridiplantae > Streptophyta > Magnoliopsida > Cucurbitales > Begoniaceae > Begonia > Begonia loranthoides. The sequence goes on along the minus strand of CM039477.1, from coordinate 7,673,634 downwards.
AAGTACAAAAATTAATTTGCATAAGGTGCTGCTAGAGAGTCATTTTAAGGTTTTGCTTGTGGATGAAGACATGTCTCTAATTGAACACGGGTAATTTGGAGTGGTCCAGATTTAGTTAGTGGTGATATGGAGTACGCCTTGTAAATGATGATTAGAAACAACTTTTTTGAACATATGAGTCCATGAACTCTTCTGGGTTATGTGTGTGGGCCTGTGAAGTTTAAACTTAAGAAGCATATCATAGAAAGAAATACAATGTCTTAGTTGTTGGGAGTAATGTGTTCAACAAACAAATGTAATAGAACAATTTTTTAATATATAAATAAATTTATATTGATTGAAATTATGTTAACATTTTAGATTATGGTTTATAAATTCATAGAAAATTCATTGGTTATTTATGCTAACTTTATACTAACATATATATTGTATATATGTGAGATAAAATATAAAGAGTAATAACCAAAATAAGTCCATGACTTATATTTGAAGTATGAAAACTTCAAATAGTTTATAGTCATAAACATAGTTTATCTCATTAAGAATGTATAATTATATCCCGACTATATATGTGGTGACATAAGATAAATATATTTTTATATAATACGATTATATAGGACTGAACCAGATAAAATTATATTATTTTGATAATTTTCGTTAAATATAGAACAATTAATTTTATCATAATGATTGTTATATATGTATAATCTTAATTCATTGTATTTAACAAACTTTTATTTTATTTTAATTTATTTTTTGATTTACTCTGTAAAGTTTTGTACAAGTTACGATTCGTATACCTTGTATATTGGGAGTGAATTAAAATGAATAGCTGGGAATGTTAATATTGATACAATGAAATTCATTTTTATAGATTTCCTTGTTTGTTAGTTCGGGGATCGAATAATTAGCGCACAATTCATAATCGTTATGAATTAATTATTCAATCAAGAACTAATAGTAGTCAATGATAAAGACGTAATATGAAAGGTTAATGGATTATAAATCTAGCTCTATTACGAATCTAAATGGAGAGTTAATACATATGTAATGACTAAATCAATGGACAATACTTTGAGTAATTATACTCTATAGTTTTTAATAGTGCAACTTTAAGTATTTAATAAAATTACTTTAGAGTTAATAATTATGTTAATTAATATAAAGAGTTTATATTAATTAACAAAATATTATTGGAGCTTAAAAATATAGGTCCATTGATCCCTTCGTCATCTTCTATCATTATTCGAATAATAGAAAAATGAACAAATAATATTAAATAATTAATTATTTAATACACTTAATAATAAGTTTATTATTTTCATTAGATGGAATAATTGAATTAATGATTATTTAATTAATTAAGACACAATGACAAAAATTGTCATAGTTAATATGTTTGTTATATTCCATTAATTGAAATAATTGAATTATTGATTATTCAATTAATTAACAAATATAAAGTAACTTTTGAAAATAGTTTTTAAAATAGATTATGTTAAATTTGAGTTAATATCATAGTGCCAAGTGTTGAACTATGGTGACAAGATCTTTTAATTTTCATAACATTTTTGTTATAAATGTATTCTAACTTAAATGAGATATTAATATTTGTAGTGGATTACTCTAAATGTCACAATGACCATTATGGAGTTATTCCACTATAAATAGGGTTCAACCTCATTAGCATGGGTGGTTGAAATATTTGAAATTGAAGAATCCATTTCAGAGCAAATTTGTGTGTCTTCCGTTTTAGCTTTAGAGAAGCGTTCTCTAAATCCAAATAGACCATCTTATATGTTGAGAACATGATCTATCATAAATTGAGTGTGATCTTGCTGCGTTCATCACGCCCACACGTGTTTATTCGAGGTGAGGAGGATTGACGGAGAAGATCGAAGGTTGATTTTGTACCCGTGTGAAGTACACTACAAAGGTATAATTTCTTAATCATATAGATTAGATCTAAATTAAGATATTTTTATACATATGATTATTGATATATTATAATAACGATCCATTTTATGTTCAAGTTAAAATTGGTTTTTCATGATACATAGGTTACGCAAAGAACCGTTGTTATAAACAAAGGTAATTCTGTCGTGCGAGGGAACCTAAAAACCAACATCAGTTTCTTTCAAAAATATAATACTTACTCTTTCATATTTGGAATTTGTTAGTCTAAGTTGGAATCTTGCGTTTAAAGACTCTGTTTCTAAAACTGTGGTAAAGACTTCTAATTAGTCTTTGTATTGTACAATTTGACATTAGTGTAAGTTTTTGCATAGGCAATTAATAATATTTGAATCGAAGATTAGAGTTGTCTAAGTGGAAAGATGACTTCAATAGAGAGTTATCTAAAAGTAGCTTGTATTAAAACCACATATGATGACATTATAAAACATTTAAAGACTAATGTTTGTGAGCAGAATTGTCCCTCAGAGTGCTGAAAATTGGTTGAGGGTGATGCAGAAGAATTTGACCACTTTTGGAGTTCCATTAGAGTATTGGGTTGGGTTTGCAACATTTTATTTCAAGAAGATGGCCAGAGTATGGTAGAAGTCTCTTAAGTTGGATTAACTGCTAGATATGATGATATGAACTCAGTTTGAGGCAGTATTTAGAAACAATTATTGCAACGCTGGTCATCGCCAGAATATGATCACTGTTTATCATGATTTGGATCAGGAGAGTGTCACTATAGAGAAGCTGAAAAATTTCTTGATTTTGAGTATGTCCCTGAATAAGAAATATGAAATGTGTTTCATTGTTCAATCTGCTGCCCTTATTATTGATGGACATGAACTATCGGTCGAACTGATAGTTATACCTACGGATCAATTTGATATAATCCTAGGTATGGATTGGTTAAACCTATATAAAGCTAAGATTGACTATTATCGAAGGAATATTACCCTTACGTTAAAAGATGAAAAGATCCTAGTGCATCCATGTAATACCTGCATGTTTCATATTGATTCTGTTCTGTGAGCCTGTTTCAGTGGTTGGAGGAAATTGGAGCCTTATGGGAATATTTTTGCTATTAGTGGCGACTTTGTTATAGTCAGGCAGGATTCTGATTTATCATTGGTTTTTTCCTGAGGATCTGTTTGGGTTGTCACCCGACCGTGAAATTGAGTTTTGTATTGATTTGATGCTCCGAACTACTCCAATTTCAATTGCTTCGTACTGCATGACTCCTGTTGAATTGCATGAACTGAGAGTTCAGTTGAAGGATTTGTTGCTAAAAAAGTTTATTCTTAATAGTATTTCATTGTGGGGTGCACCAGTTTTGTTTGTAAAGAACCAGAACGGTTTGCTTCGCCTATGCATTGATTATAAGAAATTTAACTATGTGACAATCAAGAATAAGTATCCATTGCCAAAGATTGATGACTTATTTGATTAGCTTGGAGGATGTATGTACTTCTCAAAGATCGATTTGAGTTCGAGTTATCATCAATTGAAGATACGTGAAGAAAATATTCCCAAGACTACTTTTTGAACTCGTTATGGACACTTTGAATTTATGGTGCTTCTGTTTGAATTGACTAATGCACCAACTGTTTTTATTTTAAGACTCTAGATGACCATTTGGAGCATCTACGAATTGTTCTACAGATGCTGAGGGAACATTAGTTATATGCAAAGTGAGAAAAGTGCAATTTTTGGATGACTAAAGTGAAATTTTTTAGTCATGACGTTTCTCAGAATGACATTTCAATTAATCCATCCAAGATTGAGGTCGTGTTAATCCACCAAAAAATGTTAATAGTGTTCATGGCTTCTTGGGTCTGGCCTGCTTTTATCGTCGGTTCGTGTAAAATTTTTCTTATGTTGCTATGCCGCTAACACAATTGACTAGAAAAGATGTGAAGTTTAGTTGGAATGAAAAGTGCCAAGTAGCTTTTGATGAACTCAAGCAAAGATTGACTACTGCTCCAGTTTTTGTAGTATCTGATGAGAGTTTGCCTTATACTATTTTTACAGATACATCAGAGCTGACTTGGAATACGTTCTGATGTAGCAGGATTAAGTTATAGCTTATGCATCTCGGTAGTTAAAACGCGTGACCGGAATTACCCTACTCACGACATAAAACTTGTGGCTATTAATTTTGCCTTGAAGATTTGGCAGAGCTACTTGTATGGTGTCAAATTCAAGGTATTTTTGGATCACAAAATTTTAATGTATCTCTTCTTATAGCATGATTTGAATCTCCAGCAATGTCGTTGGGTTGAGTATATGGAGGACTATGATTTCACTTTAGAATATAATCCTAGTAAGGTTAATGTTGTAGCTAATGCCTTAAGTAGTTATCCTTGAGGATCTCTTTCTTGTCTTGTGTTGGATGATTAAAATAGATGTCTAATTTTGGGATTATGAGCTACAGTACTAGGAGGATGGTCAAACAGATCGAGTTTTTAATTTAGTAGCAACCCCTACACTTTTGCAACGTGTGAAAAACTTGCAAAAGTTTGATGATGAGTTAAAAGAAGATTCGAAAAGATTCAAGCTGGTGAGCAATTTGATGGTTGGAAGATCATTTCTAATGAATTCCTTTTCTTCAATAATCGAGTTGTCTCCAGTGATTTGGATTTAGGGAAGATAGTTTTAGTAAAAAGTCATAAGTCCAATTTTGGTATTCATCCTGGAATTATGAGAATGTATCATGATCTGAAACGTTAGTATTGGTGGATTAGAATGAAATGAGATGTAATAGAGTATGTTTCAAGGTGTTCGACTTGTTAGCAGATTAAGGCTAAGCATTAGAGACCAGTTGGGTTGTTGCAGCCTTTGTCTATCCCTGAGTAGAAATGAGACAAGATTACTATGGATTTCGTGATCAGTTTGTCTACGACAGTTCAGAAATTTAATCTAGTATGGGTAATTGTTGATAGATTAACAAAATCTGCACACTTTATTCCGATTAGAATGGATTTCTCTCTGATGAAGCTGAGTCAATTGTATTTGAGGGTATCGTTCGTCTTCACGGTATTCCCTTGAGTATGGTTTCTGATAGAGATTCAAGATTTACGTTGAAATTTTGGAGATCCCTTTAGAAAGCTTTGGGCACATAGCTTAATTTGAGTACAACACATCATCCTCAGATAGATGGTCAGTCTGAGCGTACTATTTAGATTCTCGAGGATATGTTGAGGTCATGTATTCTGGATTTCGGAGATAGTTGGGTGAATCACTTGTCTTTAATGGAGTTTGTCTATAATAATAGCTATCAGACCAGTATCGGTGTTTCGCCATTTGAAGGTTTAGTGGAGTGACTCCATTTTCACTATGATTTTTAATTATTACAACAAATGCCTATTTTAATTATGTATCATATATTAGTTGGTGATTTTAAACACGTGCCTTTTTGTACACATTTTCTTAAAATGAATTTATAAAATGTGATTTTAGATTCATGCATGCTTAAAAACTTTTAATTAAAATTTTTAAAAATAATCTCTATTGAGTTTAGTCAACTCACCCCAATGACACATTTCAAGATTTTATCTGTCGAACTTCCAATTACTAAGTTAAGATTAGACTCGGCAGAGTTTATTTAATTTTTGTAATTTAAAATAGTTATCTTTGAGAGACATATTGTGAGGTATACTCTTTATTGGATAACTGTAAATACTATCTTACTTTTTTGCACAGTTATTTTATTTTAGATTATATTACTTTGCTATTTGATATCACTCGTTTGACCTTCTAAGCTCAAGTTATCGGGCCCTGACTTTTAAATAATAAATTTTAGCCTTTCGCTCTTAATTAATAAATTTAAGTGAAAAAGGGTCGCACAATTTGGCTCTTTAGGCTGAGTCATCCCCCGTTCTGTCTGTGGCCCCTTGCGAGTTGTGACAGAATCTATTAACTGTGGATTGGAAGTGGAGTCGATGTCAGCAGTCTTGACACATGAGATTTGTGCATTCGGAGATGAAGCTGCTATAGCAGTGCATTCCATCTCGACAACTCTAAACGAGGAAGTGCTCCTTTCATTGTGCAAATTCGAAGACGAAGATGTGGGGGAGAGTAGGCCTCAATGACAACCACAACCACAACCGGAATGTTATTTCGTTGGTATGTGTTTGGGCAAGATTTGAATGAAATTAGAGAAGAAATCGTGGATTTTTTGTTAAAGAATGGGTATGAGATAAAATTCAAGTAAAGTGACTCTAATCGGTTGAGGTCCATGTGCTAGGAAGGATGCACTTGATAGATACATGTCTAAAAATTGCAAGGTGAACTTATGTTTCAAATAAAGAGTTATAACGACGTTTACCCTTGTTTAAGAAATATGGAAAACTGTCATACCTCTGCCAAATGGGTGACAACTCATTACTTGGATAGATTCAAAAATTAGGCCGATTGATACCTTCCTTCCATAATTGAGATAGTCATCAATGATTTTAATATGAACATTACATCTAGCTTTGCTAGAAGGGCAAGAAATGAAGCTCAAAAAATGAATGAAAGGGATGATAATGAACAATACAAGTTTATATGGTCATATAGGGAGGAGATTTAGAGGTCTAATCCTAGAAGCTCACTGCCTGTTCAGCTAAATAGGATTGATCTATCACACAGTCCAATATTTAAGAGGATGTACGTGTGTTTAGCTGCATGTAAAATGAGTCTGTTGAATTGTGGTAGAGCTATTATTTGCTTGGATAATTGCCACTTGAAGGAATTGTGTCCATGCCAGCTACTTATAGCTATTAGCATTGATGGGTACAATGAAATTTATCTGATTGCTATAACAGTGGTTGAAGCAGAATGTAGGGACTCTTGGGGCTGGTCTTTGCAATTGTTGCTTATATATCTAAGCAGTCAATCTAGTGTAGGGTGGACAATCATTTTCAATCGACAAAATGTATGGTTGATTGCTTTTGCAATGTGTGTTTATGTTATGCATTGTATATGAATTTTTGACTCAGTCTGTTAATTTTTGTAGGGGCTGGTGCTAGCTGGCAGAGAGTTTGCAAGGTTAGCGGTACATCATATTTGCATTAGAAACTTGTATGCAAACTTTCAAAAATAATTTAGAAGCAAGTTATTCAAGGATGTGATGTGGAGGGCTTCTAGAGCCACAACATCAGCGCACTTTGAGAAAGAGATAAAAAATCTATTTTTGCTTGACCAGACAAAACACACATATCTTCGAGGAATCGATGTGAGATTTTGGTTGAAGCATGCCTTCAATTTGATCCCAAAGTGCGACATAAGGCTCAACAATTTGATTGAGTCCTTCAATGCATGCATCCTAATTGCCCTGGACAAAACGATTCTTACTATGTTTGAAATTATAAGAAAGGACATCATGTCTAGGGTAGTTAAGAAATATGAAAAGATGGTTGAGTCAACGGAACTTACGTGTTCGTAGATCAAAAAGTGCCTTACCAGACTACAACTTGCAGGTTGAAATAGAGTCTTGTTTTTGCTGGCCCTTGGCTGGTTTGGGGTGATAAACGGTAATGAATAGTACTCAGTCGATTTGGACAGCCATAGTTGTAACTATTATCGGTGGGAGTTGACTGGAATCTCGTGTTTGCATGCAATCTTGTGTATACATTTTATAAGGAGATCAATTGAGGAATTTGTGCTGAATGCTACCAATGAGAAATATAAATGAGGGTGTCTCGCACTTGGTTCACCCAGTCAGTGGACAACTCATGTGGTCTGTGATGGACCTTGATCCAATTATGCCACTACCATTTAAGAGATGTCCATGAAGGCCAAGAAAACAAAGAGTAGGAGATGTTGACAAGCCCCAAAACTAGACAGTCTTGCCTAGGAGCATTGTCAACATGATATGTAGATGGTGTCGGGGTGTGGGACACAATTCTCGCATGTGTCAAGGTGGAGACCCAGATACCAGCAGGGTAAGTGGTAGCCACAAGTCTAGAGGTAGAGTGGCAGAAGTGGGAGAAGAAGCTCGCATGACACATATATGGGTTTCACAATTCCCAAGACGCAAGTGAGCATATTATTCTATTTACATTTTCAAGTGTTATTTTAACTATACTAATTTTATTTGCAATGTGTTTAATTTGTAACGTAGGAGTTTGCCGTGCAAGGTCCACAAATATGAGAGGTCGCTGCAAACATTGCCAAAAAAACATATATGTAGACATGTTAGTTGATTAGATCATCGTAATAGACATGTAAATATATAAATGTAAATATAAATCAACTGTTTGTTAATGATGAATGAAATGTTTAACTTGTTTGGCAATCATCACTCCAAATATTCAAGTGAATAATTTTGTTTGTACATATAGTTCAAAAAGACAATATCTTAAAGTAAACATTACTCTCAATAAAAATGGCCAAAAATCATTAAAAATAAGTGTGCAGTTATCCAAACTACAATTGTCATTATCAATATAATCCAATCACAATCAGTATAATCCAATTACAATCATTGTAATCCAATCACAATTATAATTAACTAATATCACAATAAGTATACTCCAATCACAATTACAATTAACTAATATTACAACTAGTGTACAATTAACTAATATTACAATCAGTATACAATTAACTAGTATCCCTACACATCAATTACCTATGTTGGCTCGTTGTTGCGAGATCTCCCATGTAAATTAGTGACCATGAATGACAACTTTGAGTCCATGTAAATGTTGAACCCTTTGACGTACAGAGGAGACTCATCCGATTGCTTTGGGTAAGGGTGGAATCTAGTTTTCGTACAATTTCAAAGTGGCCCTAAACCCCCACTGGTATATAGAATTATGCCATGAGGGCTAAAATGGAAAGAGAAAAAATTAACAGATAAGTGGAAAGCAATATAAATCTACACAAGTGAAAAGATATACCTCACTGTATCTGTTGATGTTGTCACGACCTGGAGGCGGGCCGAACAGACTTGCCGAGTTAGGTGACCCGATCCTCAGAGAGAACCTAGTTACCCAGCCCAAGGCATGAATTTTTAGCAGAAGACTTAACGAGAATAATACCAAGCCCAAGCCCAAATCACATGATTTGGTTTCCATAGAGTGATCAACTAGAGACATGGTAGTATGATAAAGGAAATTACTGTGCAGGAATTAAATCAAACAACACCAAACTAAAAATCCCAAAATACCAGGAACGGAGGGATTGAACTGATGAACCTCCACTCATCCACGGGGAGATTGAAGCACCCAGCAGGAAATTCTAGCATCGTTCCTCTACCACACGTGCAAAACTAGTGCACCGGATCTACACCCTAACCTGAGGAAAATTTTAGTCTAAGGGGTGAGTGACTAACTCAGTAGGAAAATCTATACTAAATGCAATATATGCTAAAACCATTTTCTTCCTCTTTTGAAAACTCTTGTATGCTTCTCATTTACCATATATGAATTTTAAACATTTAAAACATCTTTATCATTTTATGAATCAGGCTCATGGCACTCGATGTGGCTTTATTAAAACCCGCTGTATACATAGACAGCTATAATCGCAAAGTACGCTAACATCATTTTCCATATGAAAACGTCATTAGTGAAAAGGGATGGTCACTCAAGGACCCATTTGTCACTCATCATCGAAAGGTAGTATGGTCTCTTAGATGTGCCGACGGGCAGTAGCCACCGCCGATTTTTAAAAGAAATAAAAACTGGGTCGTTACAGGAGCTGTCAATAGAGAAATGAGAGCCACAATCTGCTACACCTTGGCAAACACAAAAGGAGCATAAGGTTGGTGAGTGATGGCAAAGGTACTGCAAATTTGAGACACATTATTATATCGCATACAAATAAACTAAATAATAAACTTTACGTATAAACTAAAAAACTTACAGGTATTCTGTGGGTTTGGTTGTTAAAGAAGTTGCTGGAGAGGTTGATAGAGAGGCTGTTGGAGGGGCTGCTGGACAGGATGTTGGAGGGCTTACTCGAGAGGCTATTGGAGAGGATGCTGGAGAGACTGCTTGATCATGCGCACATCTCCTTGTTCGTAGTCTCATTCTTTGCATTTTAGCCAACAACTCATGATGACTCTCCTCCCCTCAGTCCTCCATTCTTTGCATTCGATGCTACATCTGTTGATAGCGCTCCTCCGCTTGGTCCTCTATCCTTGGAACTTGGTCCTTCACCCTTTGAACTCAGTCTAACATTATTTGATGCCGCTTCTCCACTTACTCCTCCATTCTTGGCAACCAGCCAACGATCTCATGAAGCATTGATATAAAGTGAGATGACTGAGGAGGGGGCGTAGACATAAGCTATGTAGAATCATCCTCCATGGGCTGTAGAGGCGATGATGGAGGTTGTCCCTAGGAGGGGAATGAAGGGTGTCTCGCCAAGGAGGCTGGAGGTTGTATGACTGAAGGGGCTTGAGGCTGGGAAATCTTTGATTAAGTCTTTGAGGAGGGCTTGAATGGAGACTTGCATACTTATTCTTCTCCGACTTTAGTGACCCCATGCGGTTCACTTTCAATTTATTGTAGACGTCGACGACCTTCTCTTGGATTCTCTGCTCCCCGTCCAAGATTGGTACCCCATTATTCTTAACAATCCTCTAAATGAGCTAATTAAACTATAGACTCTTTGCTGGGTTGTTGAGGACATCGTTCATGTGACTCAAAATCTCATACCCAATGTTCACTCTCTTTCGGTTGAACACTTTCTCTAATATATAGAGATCTATGCAGCTAACATGGTCTTGATGCCCATCTCAAGGTAGAATAGTGTAACAACCCGATTTTTATTTCCTTTTAAAATGTCGTAAAATTTCAAACTTTTCTTTCGTAAAACCCCGATCGTTAATTTCTTTACTTAAAACCCTTTTTATAAATTGCAGCGAAAAACTTTAAGAAATAAAACATATAATAAATATAATTATTTCTCTTTACGCTTTAAATACAAAACTCTTTACAAAAAAATTTTCTCTTTCTTACACTCTTTAACCCAACCAGCCACAAGATTCACCCATGCAAATCCTTCATCAACTATCTTTGACTTGTTCTCCTGTTGCTCGTACATACCTACATCACAAGACTTAACTAATGAGCTTAAAACTCAGTAAGTGCTAGAATGAAAGACAATGCAGATGTGATGCATGATCATGCAATGCATTACAGGTAAGAGTCGTATGTCTTCTAGAAACCAAGAGTGGAATACATCCTAGGGTCATGAGGAAGAACCAGTCACTCTGACAATGAGATATATCCATCGGGGGTGTTCCACATGCCGGTACCCACTCCTTTGTTGAAGACGTTGGGGATTTCAGAACAGGAGAAGGATGAACCATAGATTCCATATAGCTAGTCTACCGATGGAAAGTCACCGATCATCCCGAACCCCCACACGCCTATTTACATATATTAATTATGCCATGCAATATGCTCGTTAAATCATACAGTCCTGTATGATGATATAAATGTCTAATAAACATATCATTAAAAGAACTAACAACATGCAATCCTAACTCTTGCAATGTAGGGTCCGAAGACCAAAACACAGTCAGTGTCAACTTACCTGGTGTCTTCAATGCGGTTATTTCATTCGTCTTAGTACCTTTAAAACCATTCAATAAGTCATCATTAAAAGCACGTATTATGAATCTTACTTTTATGACTCATTACCTTAACACTTCCACTCTCACAACGGAATAGCAATAACCCACAATAGTTGCTCATTTCATCAATGTGACTGGATAATACAGAGAATATACTTTACAAAACCGAATAGTATTCCAGCACAATAACATATTTCCCACAGTAGAATAAAGAACCATTTAACTCCTACTTTAACATGGAATTATTGAATGAATAATTTACAAAGTCAACTTCATATATCCTTAATTATCCAAGTCTCACAGTCATCAATGGAATACATAACACTACCCATTTTTAAATTTCCAGTTACTAACCTCATCGTATCAATGAACCCCCAACAATATTTCACGCCACCTATTAGTAGAATAGCATAACATATCCAACAATTTACTATATTTACCATAACAATCAATGAAAAGAGTATAAACAGTGAACACTGCACGTTCCATCCAAATGAAATAGAGAACATCCAACAAAACAGGGAGTCAATCTATTAACATTAACATGACATTCGCCAAGTAGTCTCAACAACAGATAGTCAATCTCCCATGATAGATCAAAATCCCAAAACATTGATCATTAGTCGATAAAACTTAACAATCGTAGCTAAATTCCCAACAATATTTCAATGATCAGTCAAGGAAGACAAACCCACAAGCAGAAGTGAAGAAATTCTTCTTACCAGCACTCTCGAGAGCAATCCAGTAGCTTCACACGAGCTCCTTCTTCTTCTTCTTCTTCTATTTACACGCTTCTCCGCCAACTCCCCACTTCTCATTCTTCCTCCAGCTTTGTAGCACCCTCCAGAGAACCTAGCTCATAATTCTCCCGATTTCCTCATCCCACTAAAATATTACATAACACAACAATAGATTTATAGCCAAGAAGCGTACACCGATGAACAATCACACGTGCTGTGTGGAAAGCCCCACAAGAGAATTACGTGGAGATTGCTAGAGGAGCGGTGGGAGAGAACCAGCTCTGATTCGGTCCAGCGTGAACGCACGGGTCGCGGTCCGCCCCTGCCATCGCCAATTCGTCCCTACCCTCATCAACCGAAGCAAAATTCACGGCCACACTTTGGCCGAAATCCATCCAAATGCCAGGGAGAAGAACACGAAACAAAGTTAAATCTATCAGCGAGAGTTACATTCAATGACGATTCACAGCTCCAAATCGCCAATACAAGCCGTGGCACACCGAGCCCTACCCCGCAGTCGCTCGTCACACAGCGTCGCCGTCCGACGATCCCCCGTTCACCGAACAGCCCTTCGAGCCCGATCTCTCCCTCGTCTTCATTCGGCGCACCTCTCTCTCTCTCTCTCTCTCTCTCTCTCTCTCTCTCTCTGTCGTTCTCCCTTTCTTCTCCAAATGGCCCAAGGCCATTTTCTTTTTCTCCTCAAACTGGACCGGTTCAGGGATGAACCGGTTCAGTCCACCCCTCCTAATTTAATTCTTTCATTTATTTATAAATACTTTCTTTCCATTTATTTAATTTTCCATTTAATTCCTTCATCAATTATCTTACATTTTAATTTTAATTAATCCCACTTAATTTAACCCTAATTATCATCCCAATAATTTTCATAAATTATAATATATTGATTACGTCTTTGGTAATATCCCGATAAATGTCCAAATAATCCGAACACCCCCAATTACGTTTCAATTTGTCCTTCTTAAATTGTGATATAAAAAGTCGGAGTATTACATTCCTCCCTTCTTATATAAATTTCATCCTCGAAATTTGCTCAACGTAACCATATCTTTGGTCTAAGACTCAGTATAACTTCCCGTATCATACTTTTACATAAATTTTTCCAAAATTTTACATCACTTTTTCTTTGGTGGAGCACAGGGACCTGCAGAATTCCTATCTCACATCTGAGTTATTAAATCACCAACTTCATTTGTCGTAAAAGAAAAGCTTTCGTCCAAATTTATTTCTTTTCATCAAATAAATTATGTCAAACCACCGTAACATAAACAACTTTATTGCATTCTTAAGATCCTAATCCTCCAAAAGTTCATCCTTACTCACAAAATTCCACCTTTATTCGTATCTTTCACAATAAAATATACCCTTGGGGCAACCATTTCTAGTTTCATAAGTCACGATATGACAATTGTTGACAAAAAGACTACTTTCATTTCACTTAAAACATCGCTTCAATCCTATAAGGTTTTCGTCATTACCCTACCAGTAAATTGAAGCTGACATTCGTCTCTATAGTCTACTATTCATTTCATCACTTGATTCCTATTCGACCAATATAGTTTACTAAAATTCCATCCATTGGTAAAACTGTAACGACCCAGATTTTTCTTCGTAAATCCCTTTTAAAAAAACGCGTTAAAATTTAAAGAATTTGTGAAAGAAATATCAGAGTGCAAGCCAGGCCGCTAGAAACACTTAAAACTTTGCAGAAATAAAATATTTGTGAAAGCGTAAATAATTAAAGGAAATGAACTAACCATTTAATTACAATTTAGAAAGAGAAAACTGAATTTAATTTAATTACAACTCAATTGTCTTGTACTGCTCGTAGCTTGGCCAACCACAAGCTTGTAGGTGCAAATCCCTCATCCACTGCTTCTTCAGTTGCTTGAAGACTCCACGCGTACCTACACTACAAGAAAGACGTGAGCCTAAAGGCCCAGTAAGAAAATGAGTTTATGCATATGAAATGCCGCTCTTCAATTCTTTGGAATGGGTCTGCCCCAAACCAATCCTATAATTACGTATATTAGGGATAGTTACGTGTTTTAGGAATAGCTCGTATATGGAGCATGGAGTTTAGGGAATCCTATAGTTTCTAATTAATTACGTTAATTAGCCTTGTGATCCCGACAAGGGAAAGATTAGTGTTTTCCCTCACTCAAGGCGTGTGGCCACCCCGTGGTGGTGTTCGTAGTTGTTTCTATCATCATGAAACTATCCTACAAGCACATACAAGAATTAACTAAGGGCGCATACAAGAGAGTTCATATGATAATCAAAATGAACATAAACATGCACAACAATAACATATATTTCAACCTAATAGATAAACCCAAACAATACATTAAAGAATAAAAAACATTCCTGCGAAAAGTTTATAATCTAATTTATTAATGTGCTTAATATTAATCAAATTGTTTACATGCTTAAATGATTAACATGCTCGGGAGTTTGTGATTTACATTAGTTATAATCACTCAACTTAGATAGCATGGTCAAGGGATTTATTCACAACAAGACTTATGCAAAGCAACATATCAATAGAGAACATATAGAAAATCATATAGGCTAACAATAACTAACAATAAAGAGACACACTAAATTGATTACATGCTTGGAATGTTAGTTAATTACACTAGGGGATTAATTAACAGCTTTTAACAATTTAATCAATAACTAGTAAATTAGTTAAGCTATTAATTAACATGCTTATTAATTAAGTTAATCCCAACATGCTATATTAGTCAATTCATAAACTGATCGCTAACCAATTTATATCTATAAGGCAACTGAACTAATAATGCAAGCGGAGCTACCAACAAAGCAACTAACAATTAACAACAAAACTAACAGGGAGCTAACACAACAAAGCAATAAAGCTAACAATGATGGACATATCACAGAGTAACCAAGTCAACAGAACATTAAAAGTCCATAAACCAATCCAGGATATCGACTAGTAAACTAACAACGGCAACAATAATGAATTAGAGAGAACTATCAACGAACTCACACCTGCAGGACAATCACACTACAGCAAGGAAACCAAACAAAGATTCATAACGAAATTCGTCCAAGGAACTGACCACAACTAAACCTACACATACGTCAAGGAAACATACAGACAATCATACAAAAACCAACCACAAGAGAAAATACAGAGAACCAACATACAAAGTATCAAAACGTACAACAAGCAAACAAACGAACTCTACTTGCGGTGTAGGGCCTCCACCAGACCAAGACACACCCAAGCCTTACCTTGGAGCTTTAACGCGCATTCGTATTTAGTCATCTTCTTTTCCTCTTGTACCTTCACAATTCAGCAACATATACTTATTAATAATCACAACTCACTAATTTCATTATCTTTGTCCTATTCTAATTTGTATAATAATTCTAGGGACATGTTAACTCCTAAACGAAACATATCTTATCCTCATATAATTTCACCCCCCAAACAGGCGTTCCAATAACCAACGCAATCAAAGTTAAAATTATCCAATCGCACAAAGCATATCTATAATGTGCATAACACTTAACTTTAAATCTCACAACGCATGATATTA
>CM039477.1:7454716-7657372 GCA_022433065.1 Begonia loranthoides | reverse complement strand
ACAGGCATCCCAATAACCAACGCAATCAAAGTTAAAATTATCCAATCACACAGAGCATATATATAATGTGCATAACGCTTAACTTTAAATCTCACAACGCATGATATTAATCATCATATATAGATAATACCATCATAATCAAAACTAATTTAAACATATTAACATTCTATTGCTAAAACGCAGCAAACATTAATCCAATTGACAAAACAACATAGCAATAACTTATTCAAACAGTAACCAACAGAAAAATTTCTATATATCTCAACATCCAATAATTCAATTTAGAATATCAACACAACTCATAACCAAATTGCACATCATTATCCCATTACGTAACCGCTTCCATTATTTAAAATTTAACAGCCATCAATCATACTACCGAGTAACACTCAACCAATGATTTACGGATTATTACCCAACTTTACAATTTAACTAAAATTAGGGACCATGAATCCAAACATATTATTTAAAACCTTTTGTCTAGAAGTACTTTGAGGAACAACACATCAGCAAGGCAAATCTTTCACCATTCAGTAACATAAATCAAATAACACATATCCACTCATTATTCATCAGAAACCAACAATCAATTTGCATGAAAATCTCACCAACAGAGGGTCAACAAAGCGTGTTAAACCAACAGAGCATTTGTTCAACATTTACAGCAATCCAATTTACTATCAGATAGACATTACTACAAATCTTATGTGTATCATCAAACAACAGAGTATAGTATCTATTTATTGACCAATACAAAGTAGTAAACGGAAGGGACAGAGAACACCCATAACAAACAGAGAGCAACATCCGAAGTAAACAAAACATAGAAGGAAGAATGAGTTACCTTCCTCCGGTACCATTCATGGCAGCATTAACCACTATTTCAGCTCACACCACAGCTCCAAGCTTCAGCAGCTTACTCTAGAGAGCTCCCGTTCCAAGCTTCTGCCTTGGCCTTGAGCATTTCTCCAGAGAAGAGAGTTGCTCTCTGCCATAAGTCTCACACTCTCTGTCCCTTTTATCCAGCACCCAAGAGACAAGCATCCTACAGCCCTTCAGCATGCCCGACCATCACTGCCAGATTCACAAAGTGTTCCCCACGCCCACATTGTCGTTTTCGCCGGCTCAACCCACAGCAAGCTGGTCCACTGGCCTCTGGCCGGACCAGCCCTAACCAAAAGCCACGTCAACCCACCAAGACACCGAGCATCGCCAAGCCCCGGCCACCGACGACACTAATCCACGCCTGCCGATCACCAAGCTGTCGCCCATCCATCGCCGTCGCACATTGCCAACCCTCAACGCCTACCGGTGACACAAAGTCATCTTCATCCAAGCCCGTAGTCGTCCGACGCTCGCCTCTTCGTTTGCCAGCAGCCGCAAGCTGTCGCCAGTCTCGTCGCCCCGCTCGCAGTCGCCGTCGCCTGAACGTTGCCCACGAGCTCTCCCTCTCGCTCGTTGTCCCTCCCTCTCTCTCGTTCTGTCTCTCTTCTCTCATGCGGGTCACCCGACGAACAGAATGGCCATAGGCCATTCTGTTCATTTAAATGCTGGACCGGTTCTGCTGAACCGGTTCAGCCCTTAACCTACACTAAATCCCCTTTTAAATTACCCACTTAATTTATAATAAATTTATATCCATAAATGTATACTACCCCTTATTAATTTAATTTAGCAAATTAAATCCAAATTTATCCCTTATCACTGAAATACCCCTAGGCCTAACGCTCCTAATACGCCCCGTAATATCCCGATTATTAAAAATATAGGGGTATTAAAACCAAACTTAAATCCAATTTCTCAAACATTCTACCCTCACCTAACTCGTTCTTCACTTTTCCAATATTAATAATACCTAATGAAAGGTGAGAACAATCACCGTACATTGTCACAATTAGTTCAAACAAAATATATATACATGACAAACCCCACATTGTTTTTAACATACCACCATACACCGCCCAATCTTAGTGCACTCCAACTATTATCGTCGTGGGGAATAAAATCTCAACTCACATCACTCATTCCTCTAACTGAATTTAATAGTAACATATTCGAAACATTAGCCGAATCCATCCCACAATTCTAAATAGTTATTGACGGTTTCAACTATTAGATTCCTATTCCGTCACCATTCTATTTCTGTTTCCGTATCCATATCTGTATATGTCTCTGAATTCATCAATTTACAAAAAGCAAATTAAAATCCTACTTAGTCAGACTTTCCAACCATTTTCTAAGTCACAACATTTCTTCATATCTTACACATCTATAAATCTTTATCTTAAGTTCTTGCATAAACTAGTATAACTTATGTCATTACTGCTTACACGATTTGAGGACAACACTTTAATTAACTTACACACACCGTATCCATTCCTTCCAGCCAACATGCCCTTATTGTGTAAATAAGGTCCTCGTCTTAACGGCTGTTTCCTAACTTTATTCTTATCATTGTAGTCACATTTTTGGTTGTCCTGATTAGGTCTCACCCAAGATAAAAAACTTAAACAAAATCCAACACAGCCCTACTATTCATTTTAAATTTCTTCTAACTTAACCAATCACCAAGATATTATCGAATGAATAATTTACAAAGTCAACTTCATATATCCTTAATTATCCAAGTCTCACAGTCATCAACGGAATATAGGACATTACCCATTTTTCAATTTCCAGTTACTAACCTCATCGTATCAACGAACCCCCAACAATATTTCACGCCACCGATTAGTAGAATAGGATAACATATCCAACACTTTACTGTATTTACCATAACAATCAATGAAAAGAGTATAAATAGTGAACACTACACGTTCCATCCAAATGAAACAAAGAACATCCAACAAAACAGGGAGTCAATCTATTAACATTAACATGACATTCGCCAAGTAGTCTCAACAACAGATAGCCAATCTCCCATGATAGATCAAAATCCCAAAACATGGATCATTAGTCAATAAAACTTAACAATCGTAGCTAAATTCCCAACAATATTTCAATGATCAGTCAAGGAAGAGAAACCCACAAGCAGAAGTGAAGAGATTCTTCTTACCAGCACTCACAAGACCAATCCAGTAGCTTCACGCGAGCTCCTTCTTCTTCTTCTTCTTCTTCTTCTTCTTCTTCTTCTTCTTCTACTTACATGCTTCTCCGCCAACTGCCCACTTCTCATTCTTCCTCCAGCTTTGTAGCACCCTCCAAAGAACACAGCTCATAATTCTCCCGAGTTCTTCATCCCACTGAAATATTACAGAACACAACAATAAATTTATAGCCAAGAAGCGTACACCGACGAACAATCACACGTGCCGTGTGGAAAGCCCCACAGGAGAATTACGTGGAGATTGCTAGAGGAGCGGTGGGAGAGAACCAACTCCGGTTCGGTCCAGCGCGAACGCACAGGCCGCAGTCCGCCCCTGCCATCGCCAATTCGTCCCTGTCCTCGTCAATCGAAGCAAAATTCACGGCCACACTTTGGCCGAAATCCATCCAAATGCCAGGGAGAAGAACATGAAATAGAGTTAAATCCATCAACGAGACTTACCTCCACTGACGATTCGCAGCTCCAAATCATCCCTGCAAGCCCCGGCACACTGAGCCCTAGCCCGCACAACGTTGCCATTTGACGCTCCCTCGTTTGCCAAACAGCCCTTCGAGCCCGAGCTTTTCCTCGCCTTCACTCGTTGCCCCTCTTTCTCTCTCTCTGTCGTTCTCCCTTTCTTCTCCAAATGGCCCGAGGCCATTTTCTTTTTCTCCTCAAACTAGACCGGTTCAGGGATGAACCGGTTCAGTCCACCCCTCCTATTCTAATTCTTTCATTTATTTATAAATACTTTATTTCCATTTATTTAATTTCTTCATCAATTATCTTACATTTTAATTTTAATTAATCTCACTTTATTTAACCCTAATTATCACCCCAATAATTTTCATAAATTATAATATATTGATTATGTCCTTAATAATACCCCGATAAATGTCCAAATCATCCGAACACCCCCAATTACATTTCAATTTGTCCTTCTTAAATTCCGATATAAAAAGTCAAGGTATTACAAATAGTGTGCGTCATGATGGTATGGATAACTTGGTCTTTAGCATTCAAGTCATTGGATTTTGGCTTCTTGAATGTTTCAATCTTGGGATCACAATGCAATGGTCAAAGCACTGTCAAACCTTCTCCTCGTTTGATGAAATCTGGCTCCTAAGATACGTGCTAATATGTCTCGCTTGGTTCCTGCATCAAATATCCAAGTATCAGGTTAATATCGTTGGGAGTTAGCCTCAACTCCTGTCCAAACATGTAAGTACACACCTCTAATGGTTGGATGGACAGCTCCAAATTGGCATAAAATAGTTTCATAGTAACTCCCACCCAATATGCACAACCCTGCTAAGCCAACATTCTCAACCAATTCTTCAATTCCTAAATCAGCCAATGAATCAAAGTCTAGTCTTCTAAATACAATAATTGAACGATGTTTAATATCAGCTTCGTACCTATCATTCTCTGCCACAGTCCTGAGGAGTGGATAATGGAAACTATCTATTATAGGTTTGAACCGGAGCAATTGAGATCCTGGTCGTCATTGAGGTTGAGGTTGGAGTTGTGCTTTAAACACGGGTTGTGCTTCAACCTCAAGTTATGCATTGCGCTGAAACTGAGAGCAAACGAACTCAGTTGCGCTTTGTCTATGGTCAAGGGCCGATTCTATTTCTAGTTGAGGTTGAGACTTAGAGGGAGCACCTTTATCTTTAAGAGTCAATTTGCTCATCCTAGTATTGGTAGAATCCATTGAAATGGTTGAAGCAGTGATGGAAATGCAACAGGTAGGGTTCGGAGTTCGCTGAGGAAATCACTCTAACAGTAGTGTGATATTTCTGTAGCGCGGAATGAAAATTTATACACCAGGGCAACGGAAGGCAGGGAGTTATTTTCCTTTGTGGAATAACTACATCCAGCCACGAAAAATGTCATTCCGCAGCGGAATGTATATTTTCCTTCATGGAATGATATTTTTCTATGCAATAGAATGTCTGACAAGGAGAAATGTATTCATTTTGTGGATGAACAACTAACTAGAAGCTCCATTAATTAGTACTTACCTTCTACAGTGGGGAAGAAAATCTGTTCATCGCAAAATAAAATTGAAATTTTTAACGGCAAACGTGACAATAATGTTTGCGTTGTTCATTTTTCATAGATGAGTGTTTTATTTATTAGAAAAATTGTTTAGTGGTTGACTTGTCATTGATCCCATAGTTCAATTTTTGTTTTGTTAATTTCCCATTTTGAAACTAATTTAATTGATTGTGTTAATTTTTAACATCAAGATTGGAAAGGAATAAGTTTGACTGGTCAAAATGGAGTACACTCTCAAAATGGAGTATTTGTTTAACAAGTTCATGGGCTGAGAGAGTTGCTCTAAACAGAAGAAACAAACAATCATCCCCTTCTCTCTCACCCTTCCTTATCTTCATTCTTACATTTCTCTATGCCATTTTCTCCATTTTGAGACCTTCACCCTGTAACAACCCGATTTTTCGTAAATCCTTTGAAATGCGTGAAAATTTGAAATTTCTTTTTAAACAACTCATAGCACGGCTAAAACCGGTACGCTACCAGCCGTTCGTAAAACTCGTTATAAAACTTGAATTTATACAAATGCGGAAGCGTTATAAAATCATTTGTTTAAAGCATTTCAGAAGCGTAAATAATAAGACCATTTATGTAAAACGTTGTGGAAGCTATATGAATAGTTTAAGAAAGAAATATTAAACAATTGAAATACTACGTTTGATAAGTAAACTAACAACTTAATACAATTTGGAAAACTTAATTTATTTACATTATTTCTCTTTTACCCTTTTTA
Organism: Begonia loranthoides; assembly: GCA_022433065.1. Classification (NCBI taxonomy): domain Eukaryota; kingdom Viridiplantae; phylum Streptophyta; class Magnoliopsida; order Cucurbitales; family Begoniaceae; genus Begonia; species Begonia loranthoides. The sequence goes on along the minus strand of CM039477.1, from coordinate 7,651,496 downwards.
TGTGCCTAGCCAGCCACGAACTCCCTCGCGTGTGCAAATCCATCATCCGTGCTTATTGTTGATTGTTTTTCTTTGTTCCTCTTTTCACTACTCCTAAGTTCGTGCAGTGACTCTACGTACAATACCTACATTTACACCACAATCAACTGTAAGCCCGAAGGCTTAGTAAGGAAAAAGGGTAATGCAATATGAATGCCACTCTTAGTCTATGTTGGAATGGGGGCCACCCAAACCAATCATTTCATTAAGCCATTTCCCCATTTATTTCTTTACTTTAATCCATTCGTTCGTTACTCGTACTTCGAGCGGAAGATTGGAAAACCCATATGGGATGGTATAGTTGACGGGCTAACCTCCTGTGTGCATACTAGGTCCCGTTCCCGTTGAGGTAGGGGCTATGCCTAGCTGCCAGACTAGACCCGACTACCCACCAGCCCCCAACTTCCCATTCATGTCATTATAGCCTCCTGGGTGCATACTAATTTCCTTTCCTGTTAAAGTCAAGGTTGTGCCTAGCTGCCAGACTAGACCTGATTACCTAGTCATTTTATCATGGGAAAATGATAAATCAACCATTGTGGTTTTCGGTCAATGACAAGTCAACCACTATGGTATAGTTTCTAACAAGTTAACAACTGATGTATGGGAACATGACAAATCCAACATCAAAGTCACGTTCGCCGTTAAAAATGAGACGAGACGCCGCGGCGGCATCCTGGAAAACAGCTGCGGCATCTCGGGACATCGCGGCGGCATCCTGGAAAACCGCCGCTGCGTCCCAAGACGCCACGATGGTTTGACCTGTTAAAAATATTTCATCGCAAATTTGAGGGCTTAAACGATTGATTTTGGGGCCGAGAAAATGGGATAATAGCGTTTACTTGACAAGTTGTAGATCTCTGAGAGAGCTTCAGTTTGATACTTTCTGCAGCCAATTCTGACACTTGTAACCAAAGTTATGGTCGTTTGAAGTTGAAGAGCTCAAAAATCTAAAAAAAAACATTAGATTCGAAAAACATTTTGAAGTAGCCATGAAACACTAAAAATCAAGAACCGCTGCGAACTTTGAAGTAGCCATGCATGAAAAAAAAATCGTTTTTCATAGCCCTCAAAGTAGCCATCGCATACTTGGGACGCTGCGGTGTCTCGTGTAGTGTCTTGGGATGCCGCAGTGGTTTCCCGGGACGCCGCGACGGTTTCCCAGGACGCCGCCACGGCGTCCCGAGAAATTATTCTGCCGCGGCGTTTTATCTATGAACCGTCGTGGCATCCCGTCTTATTTTTAACGGCAAAAGTGACAGCGATGTTGGATTCATCATTTTCCCATACGTCAGTGGTTAACTTGATAGAAACTATACCATAGTGGTTGACTTGTCATTGATCGCAAACCACGATGGTTGATTTGTCATTTTCCCTTTTATCATTCATTTTTAACATTTTCTTCACTCATGCATGTGAGTACCACCCCAAGGCGACACTCCCTATTGATTTCTATTAGCATGATGCATGACCATACATTCTCAACCTAACATAATGCATGATGTTTTACAACATCACATTCATAATAATTGAAGTGCGCATTGAAATAAAAATAATTGAAATTGAAAGCATATATAAGAAAAGTAAACAACAGTTGCATGGAAAGTAAAACAGCTGAAATTGAATAGCACACCCAAGGCAAGTAACAGTAATTGAACACTCAACCAGAACAATATATAAGGAAATTAAGCAAGGAAAACGTGCTCGACTTAATAGAACACGATACTATTAATTTCTTACCTGCTTCCTATGCTCATTATTCTAGGTGATTATTCTAGTTACTTATCCTGGGTAGTTTATATGCTCAATCCATTAGTTAGATGTGCTACCAATAAAACATACTAAATAATAAACATGAGTTCTAATTAATTTAGTTACCCTAGTCGATTAACATGCTCCTAGAATAATTACGCTAGTTAATCAACATGCTCAAATTGAGTTACCATTATTATCCTAGTTAGTTATATGCTCATGCTCATACAATTATTGTTACCCTAGTTAATTACATGCTCAACTAGTTAATTAACATGCTAATCTAATTATAAACATGCTCGAATGGTCATTTTACGACTAGTAAATCAATTAGTTGATTTAACATGTTCCAGTCTACTTGATTTCTTTACTTAATTTACATGCTCTAGTTCATCTCTCTAGTTAATTAGTAACTAGGTTTTCTAGCAAGATTAAAGATTGACATGCTTACTAGTTAATCAAACATGTTTAACAAGATATTAACGTGCAGAATAAACATGCAGAATAAAAGGGCAGCAAAGTAATACAAGCATGAGGAAATACAAGCATGAGGATTATCAACAGAGATATTTAACCAAGCACATAAAGAGATGGTAAGCATCCCTCATTTCACGCATTAACCATTTATCACTCTTTAGCATCCATCACTCTACACTCTTTACATCCGGACATTACACCATCACAGTAGTTAAGTGAAACATTGCAATAAGAAAACACTAACAGCAAGGGAAATAACCACAGCCAAGAAATCAATCAAGGGAATGCATTTAATCATAGAACCAGTCAAGGAAATATCCTAGAACTATCAATAATCTACAACAAGGGAATAACATCAGTGACTAATCCAAGGACTATCAACTAACAGCAACTACATTAAACGTAACAGAGAACTAATACCACACACACACACACTTGTGGTGTAGGGCCTCCACTGGCCAAAACACCCATAATCTCTTACCTAAATGGAAGACACTAAATACATGGACAACAAGGAGTAGCACACAACAGCTCACCAGCTTCCATGGCAGCTCGACCCAGCACACACAGCAACCCAGCTCACAGAGCCTCACTTTTTCACTCACTACCCTCAATGGCTAACTCACCCTCTACACAGACAGAGAAACACTCACCAGGGAGGGAGAGTTCTCATGCAAGGGAGGGAGCTCCTCGCAGGAAGAGAAGAGCTGAAGACTAAATGGACTTGGCAGAAAAGGAGAGGGCTTTACCTAGGAGAGGGAGGAGACACCATGATGGCTCCAGGCAGGAGGACAGGCCAACTACGGTATAGAGGGAGGCAATTTTCGTCGCCTGGGGTGGGGGGAGGGTCGCTTCCTGTCGAGAAATCATGGATATCCTACGTTTTCCTACAATTTTCCATCATTTTATCGCTATTTTATTTGTAGGTCTGGGCTATTTCGAACGAGTGGGGACGCATAGGTCTCATCCACATTCGTCCGCAAGGCTAAAATCACACAGGCTAAAATGTGATCTCGGACGAGGAATGGCGTCCTCATCCTTGTCTGTACCGTCCGAAGTAACATTCGGAAGCCAAATCACGTCCGCACTAGCGTCCGAAAGTGTCCTAAAATCGGACAGAGGCAAATCGGATGAGGCCTCAACTCGTCCGCAGCCGTCCGCTGCCATCCAAAACTGTCCAGGTTAGAACAGATTCAATGCGGACGCAGCTCCCCTTGTCTGCATCATCCTGACCTCATCTGAAACATCACAATACAGTGAAGTTAGGATGAGTTAACGCGTCCTAAGTCGTCCTAAGCTTAAGGGTGACGTGGCTAAGCACTTGCGGATGAAAATTCCCCGTCCGCAAGTCATCCGCATGCATCCGAAAGTCCACATTTCAGACACAATAGGATGCATTTTCTCGTCCTCTCTTCATCCTAACTCCTACGGCAACCACGAAATACCCATGCAGACGACGAATTCTCATCCTCACCTCGTCCGCAACACTATAAATCCCACTTTTCTTTGTCTTTTCACCCTTAACCCTAATCCCATAACATCTCCCCCATAATTACATGTCATGATTAACGCGTAAAAATACGCAATGTAATATCCACATCCTGCCAACATTTTGATTACATCACGTATATGGGGAAAACATTACCAAAAATATCCCTCGTCTTAACGCTCTAGAACGTCGTTGGTAATACCTCGATAATTATCCAACTTAAACAGTCGGGGTGTTAAACACCCTTCATTCTAACTTTTGTCTTCTGCTTTTGCTGTCCCTTTTTGAGTGTTCGAGCCTTGCTCTTTGTTGCTCAGTTGCCTGCTGGCCTATGTCACTTAGAAAGATACCCTTCTTCCTCTTCTTACAGTAGAAGAAACCTTCCTCTTTAGTACCAAGCTAAGACCAAACCTTCCTCCTACTGAGTTGAGTGCTTGAGTCAGCTCACTCATCCATGACATGGGACTTAGTCAAGTGTGTCAAAGTCAAGTCAAAGATGACAGTTTTAGAGATTGAACGATATGAAGTGAGACATTATATTTACGTAAGAAAACCTTTTTGGAAACAAAACAATGAGTAAATGAATAAATTTACTATAAAGATTGAAATATAACAGTGAGTTTTGTGACTCTAACTTGCATGAATTTATAGAGAAAATGCAACCTTAAATGAGATCTATAATGCAGGCCCACCAACCTGACCTTATAAAATTAAGGTCACACCGAATTCTAACAATCTCCACCTTGACATGAATTCTATGGAAGAGAACCATAGCTCATGCTCGTCAACCCGACCTTAACAAACACGAATTCAAAACACTGAATTCTGACAATCTCCGTCTCAATACCAATTTTGCTACAAAAAACCAATTTTTAAATTTTCATCTTCTACCCCCTTAAAGAATATTTGCAATGAGGGTATGTTTTCTCGTTTCAAAGAAATAAATAGATCACTTATATAAAAATCTTCAAGGGTAAATTCAACAACTAATATTGACCAAGTTTCAGAAATAGTTAGACCACGATGATAACATCTTCAAATCCCGTAAAGTGAAATCCAAATCTGTACGAGCATATACTATCTCTTGACTTGCCATATCCAAACGGTCATTCAAAATCTTTTAAAATTCCACTATGGTTATCATACCATTATGAAATATCGAATCTCGATCCAAAAGTGGAAGATCTACTTTAATAATTTCATCTTCATATAAAATACATTCTTTAACAAAATATCTGACCTAAAAATTAATGGCTTCAATAAAATATTCACTCTAAAAATTGAAGTGGAAAATCATAGATATCACAAGAATGTTAAATATATCTCAAAATATTCAGATATTTCTGCCATAACAAATCATCCTCAAATTCAAATCAAATCTAATCGCTAGAATAATAGCATATACCATGAAATTCAAACCTAATTTGAATTTCAATCAAAAATAATCTCCAAGATTGAGATATTCCTACGATTTCAGATCTGTCATAATTCATCTGTTGTGAAAATTATACAGAAACGTAAAGCAGAGAAAACAGAAAGAACAAAAGACAACAAAGGTTTACGTGGTTTGGACAATATTGTTCTACGTCCACAGATGAAATCTCCAAGCTACTTTTCTTACTAATCACCTCAAGGTTACAATTATAGATGAATGAGAATTACAACTTATCATAACACAATCAAACAGATAAATGAAACACAAAGAGAAAATCATCTCTTTCTATCATCTTCACCACCACGAATAGTAACCTTTGTTTACCTCTGTTTCTTGATTCTCTCACAGAGAATATTGATTGTTGCTTACTATCACTAAACCACTGCATGAATATAAATCATGAAGTGCAGACGAACAACTGCTTTACCCATCAAGCATTCTGTCATTATAAACTGCCATATAACTACTGTAATTAATTTGAAAAACTGAGTCAACACAACGGATGTCCGTCGTTCCACTTCAGACATCCCTTGACATAACAGATGTCCTTCATCCAACTACGGACATCCTTCGTCCAACAACAGACGTCCTTTGTCCAACTATAGACTTCCCACTACAGCAATTAACGATATAACAAAGTCATCATCACAATTCTCCACCTTGACACTGATTTACCCGAAAAATAACTAGGAAGATTATATCATCATTTTACTAGACAATTAATGATACTGAATATTCACTAAGTCTAAGTAATGCTCAAACTTAGCTATTGACAATACCTTCATGGACATGCCTACAGGATTATCTTCAGTTCCAACCTTCTGAATTTTTATCTGTCCAAGAGAAATTACCTCTCTTATAAAATGATATTTCACATCAATGTGTTTTGTTCGGTCATGAAAAATCAGATTTTGAGCTAAATGAAGTGCACTCTGATTATCACAGTAGATGATCAAATCTATACTTTTTATACCAAAGTCTCCAACAAGACTTTTTAACCACAGAGCTTCCTTAACTCCTTCACAAGTCGATCGATATTCAGATTCAGTGGTGGACAATGCTACAACTTTTTGTAAACAGGCTTTCCAACAAACTGCTCCTCCATACATTGTAAAAACATAACATGATATGGATTTCTTTGAATCTACACACACTGCAAAATCAGCATCTACATATGGCAAGTATATTTCTGTTTAAGTTGTGTTTTCCTAACATCAGAGTTACGTTAAGTGAGCCTGATTTATACCTCATGATTCATTTCAAAGCATGCCAATGAACTTTACCTGGATTTGACATGAAACAGCTTGTTACACTCACAGCATATGCAAGATCTGGCCTAGTGCAGATCATTGCATACATTATACTTCACAGTATATTTGAGTAAGGAATTTTTTCCATCCATAACCTCTCTTCTTCAGTGATTGGACACTGGTCATGACTCAATTTTAAGTGAGCTCCCAGAGGTGTAGATACAGGTTTAGCATTAGTAAAATCAAATCTGCTTAATATCTTTATAAGGTAATGTTTTTGAGATAAACAAATACTTTTTGCATTTCTCTCCCTGAAAATGTCTATACCCAATATGTGTTTTGCCTACCCCATATCCTTAATATTAAATTCCCTTCTGAGTTCAGATTTCAGTTTAGAAATTGCAGCTAAGCTTTTCCCTACAATAAGCATGTCATCCACATACAGCAATATAAAAGTTATCTCAGACATTCCTTCTCCTCTTTTATACACACAGTGATTATATTTGCTCTTTACAAAACCAATTTTAGTGACAAAAGAATCAAACCATTTATTCCATTGCCGAGGTGATTACTTCAGACCATATAAAGACTTATGCAGCAAACATACCTTAGAGGTATCAGAAGACATAAAACCTTCTAGTTTGCTGAGATATATTCTTTCTTCTATATTTCCATGCAAAAACGCAGTTTTTACATCCATTTGCTCTAACTCCATATCTTGGACAGCAACCAGAGAGAGAAATACTTGTATTGAAGTTTGCTTAACCACTGGTGAAAAAATTTCATTAAAGTCAACTCCCTTTCTTTAAGCAAAACTTTTTGCTACAAGTCTTGCCTTATACTTTGTATTCTCCAAAGGATTTGCTCCACCCTTCAATTTATAAACCCATTTATGGCCAATTATTTTCTGAGATGGAGGTTTTTCAACTAAATTCCATGTGCTGTTTCTGTTTAAAGACTTCATTTCCTCCTGCATAGCTTTTATCCACTTATCAAAATTTGTCCAATTTATTACTTCCTCATAAGATACTAGTTCACTATTTTCAAGATCAGCGGAAACCATTAGAGCATATGTTATTCTATCAGCATATCCAAGCTTTTGAACTGGTCTGATTACCCTCCTGGATCTATCCCTAGTTAGCTGGTAATCCAGTGGTTGTTCTTCCTAATTTTGAGATGTGGTCTTTGTTTGGTGATTCTCATTTTCAGTCCGAACTTCATGAGATGAAGCATTATCATTGTCCAAGTCAAGCTCCACCTCAGATTGATTTTCAGGTAAGGAATCTGTCTTTTTCTCAACTGGAATGTTAGCAGCTAATTTTAATAAAAAAAATATTCTCATTAAACACAACATCATGGCTAATAATGACCTTTTGTTGTTCCGATTCCAGTGACCATAATTTGTACCCTTTCACTCCCTCTTGATAACCAAGAAATATATATCTTTGTGATCTTGGTTGAAGCTTATCTTGTTTACAGTGTGCATATGCAGCACACCCAAAAGTGTGTAAATGAGTATAATCTGTAAGATAGTTATGCCACATCTGAAATGGTGTTTTAAAATCCAGTGGAGATGAAGGGCATAAGTTTATGAGATAACTAGCAGTTTTCACTGCTTCAGCCCAAAAATTTCTTGGCATTCTAGCCATAAGGAGCATGCATCTCACTCTTTCCAATATTGATCGGTTCATCCTCTTAGCTAAGCCATTTTGCTATGAGTATAACTTACAGTGTGGTGCCTAATGATTCTTTCAAATTTGCATTATTCATCAAACTTCTTTGAGCAGTACTCCATGCCATTGTCAATTCGAAGTTTCTTCACCTTCTTTGATGTCTGATTTTCTACCATGGTTTTCCATATTTAAAAGTGTCAAATACCTGATCTTTTGTCTTAAGACAATAAACCCACAGCCTTCTAGAGTAATCATCAATAATGGACATGAAGTAATGTGCACCTCCCTTAGATGCAATCTTCTTGGGTCCCCATACATTAGAATGGATGTCTTCCAATATTCCTTGAGTTTTATGCATTGTTCTATTGAACTTAACACGACTGCCTTTGCCAAGAATATAGTTTTCACAAAATTTTAGCTTTGTATGTTTATATCCTATCAAAACATTCTGTTTGTTCAGCTCAGTTAAGCCTTTGTCACTTACATGACCTAACCTAAGATGTCACAGCTCTGTGTCATTGAGTTTCTGCTAAATTACAGTAGATGCTTCTACAATGATGGTTTTGCCTCTAAGAACATACAATCCATTCTGCGGGTTTCCTTTCATTACAGTAAGAATTCCCTTCAGAATCTTAATTGTTCTATTTTCTACCCGAACAATGCAACCTGACTTGTCTAGCATACCAATTGACAACAAATTCCTTTTCAACTTCGGAACAAATCTGACATTATGAATTGTTCTAATATAGCCATCATGCATCATAATTTACAGATGTCCTTCACCTTCAATTTGGCAGGACTGGTTATTTCAGAGCAACACTTTACCTCCAGTTGTTTTTGTAAAACCTTGCAATCATTCCTTTCTTGGTGTCATATGAAATGAACACCCTGAATCTAGCACCCATAGGCCACTAGAAACTGTTACTGAAGCCATCAAAACTTCTGAGGATTCATAATCATCCAAGGCAATGGCAACATCACCTTTCTCAATTCTCTTCTCATTCAATTTTCTTTTCCTTTCCTTTCGTAGCAATCCTTCTTGAAGTGGCATTCCTTGTGACAAAAGAAACATCTTTTGCTTGGAATTTGATCAAGATCTGTCTTTAGTAGTTTTACGATCTCTATTTTGTGATCGCCCTCGGATAGACAATCCTTCACCATTGGAGTTATCCTTTGTATTAGCCCATTTCTGAAGTTCTTTAGAGTTTAGAGCCACCTTGACTTCAGCCATTGTCAAGGTCTACTTGCCATATAACATGGTATCCACAAAAATGCTCATACATTTTGGGTAACGAGCTAAGCAAAATGATAGCTTGATCCTCGTCCTCTATCTTCACTCCAATGTTGCTCTAGTCAAGAAGATTTTTGTTAAAATCATCCAGGTGCTTTCTCATTTCTTTTGAATCCTTCATGGTTAAAGTATACAACTTCTTTTTAAGATACAATCTATTGGCTAAAGATCTTTTCATATAAAGAGCCTCCAGTTTTTGCCAAACAGACAGTGCTAGCCGTTCTTTGGTGACGTCTCTCAAAACTTCATCACCAAGACTTAGTAGAATCGCACAGTGTGCTTTGGATTCAACTTCATCTGCTTTATTGTGATCGATTTCTTGAAGAAGTCTGATGGCGTCCTCATCAATAGCCTGAGCCAGACCTTGATGAACCAATAGAGCCTTCATCTTTATCCACCAAAGACTGAAGTTATTGTTGCCGGTGAATTTGTTTACCTCAAATTTCGCCATGTTTCAAAGACTCAATCTTTAAAAACTGAATGTCGATTATCCATGCTCATTGCACCAATTGTTGTGAAAATTAAACAGAAACATAAAACAGAGAAAACAGAAAGAACAAAAGACACCAAAGGTTTACGTGGTTAGGACAATATCGTCCTACGTCCACGGATGAAATCTCCAAGCTACTTTTCTTATTGATCACCTCAAGGTTACAATTATAGATGAATGAGAATTACAACTTATAGGAACACAATCAAACAGATAAACGAAACACAAAGAGAAAACTATCTCTTCCTATCGTCTTCACCACCGCGAACAGTAACCTCTGTTTGCCTCTATTTCTTGATTCTCTAACAGAGAATATTGATTGTTGCTTACTATCATTGAACCACTGCATGAATATAAATCATGAAGTGCAAACGAACAACTGCTTTCTCCATTCAGCATTCTGTCATTATAAACTGTCATATAACTGCTGTAATTAATCTGAAAAACTGAGTCAACACAACGGATGTCCGTCGTCCTACTTCGAACATCCCTTAACATAACAGATGTCGTTCATCCAACTACGGACATCCTTCATCCAACAACGGATGTCCCTCGTCCAACTATGGAGGTCCCACTGCAGCGGTTAACGATAAAACAGGGTCATCATCACATCATCAAACCTAATCTTCCAAACATATTCCAAAAAACTCAAAGATTTTTAATTATATTCATTTTTGGGAAAAAAATCCAACTTTTCAGAGGGCACTATCGCAGTAGTTTCAATAGTGAGAATAGAGAACAACGATGTAGATCTCCCTCCGATTATGAATTTGTTGCTCAAAGTACAAAGCCTCTAACAAACTCAAAAGTAGAGAAAGATCGAAGTTTTCACAATGGACATGACAATAGTTTATAACGTTAGTTGGAAAAAATTTTCATAAGCAAAACGAATGGCAGGGGAAACAATTTTTTTTCTTCTTTTCTTTTTCCAAAAAATTGTAATTTTTTATAAAAATTACAAAAACTTTGTTCGATGTGAAACGACCAGAGGAAATCTATTTTAACACATTTGAAAACACAAACTCTTAAAACCAAAGTTTTGATAGCACTTGTTAGATAACCGGAAAAATAAAATATGATATGAGACACCAGATTTACGTGGAAAACCCAAGATGGATAAAAACCATGGGTAGAGGAATAAATCTACTATGAAAATTGAAAAACAATCCCAAGTTTTGTAACTTTACCTTACATGAATTTATAGAGAAAATAAAACCCTAAAAGAGATCTACAATGCAAGCTTATTGGTCTGTCCCAATAAAATTCAAGTAACATCGAAATCTAATAGACAGAATCAGGGAAATCTCTAGCGAAGAATGGCAACTAGTCTCAATCGAAGTTGAAGTAATTCACAACGTGAAAGTTCTTATTCTCGACAAATCCACTTCGGGCTCAATGGTAACTCTGCACTTCAAGTTGTCGATTTGCTGAAAAAAATGGCAAAAAACAAAGGACATTTGTTCCGACTATTCACCAACCTTGGTATAGAATCATTAAGCTTTTGAAATCCATTTCACTGATCTCTAATGGCTTGCATCAAGGTATTGGAGATCAGCTCACTCTCAATCTCAAACTTATGGGTCTTGAAATTCCCAATCATATAAATGTTGTTGAGTTCGCTATTGAATCGGTCGAACCATTTAGGAAAATTTGCAAGCTCATTGGGTGATCAAAAGGGGTCAACAATTGGATTGTTCAAGCCTCACTCTATGTTGGAGAAGAAGATGGTGAAAACTCTTCATCTTCAAACCCATAAAATTCATACTTTCTAGCCTTGCCGTTAAAAATTTAACAAAGGTTAGATATTGATTGTAAATGGTTCTGTAGAACAAAATTCTATTTAATAATTACCCTTCAAAAATTTATACAAAATTGAATTGCAGTGGAATCCAACCTAATTAACAAAGAAAAAAACCTAGAAGTAAAAGAGTTTATAACAAATCATATATTAAACTAATTTTGTTAATAAATAAAATTTTAAATTATGAAAATTTTAAATAAGTCAAATTTTATAGTCACATTTTTCATTGTAAAATGTATGTCTCATGTCTGTATTGTCCATGCCAACCCATTGACGTCTTCATTTTAATTAGCAGACATCCACACCAACCTGTAACATACTTGCAGATGTCTATACTTTAATTTACAAATGTCTACGCAAACACACAAATGTACTTGCAGATATCTGCACTTTAATTAACAGACGCTCGCGCTAACTCCCGCGTTCACACCAACTCACAAATGTACCTGCGGGGTGGCGCATATAATACCGACATCCAAACAGAAAATATAACTGCAAGATTTACCTTATTTATTTCTCATCGTTTAAAATTTTATTTGTTAATAAAATTAGTTTAAAGTTTGACTGCAGTGATCGACTTTAGTTTTTAGAGTTTTTTTGTTTTTTTTTTTTTTGATAAATACCCTCTAATCTATAATTTTGCTAAATTATAGTTTAAAAGGACCACAAAACAAGCGAAGCGAGTTAGCTTGTTTGGATCGTTTATTGCCTGGATTTGTTCACCTCTTTAGTCTTTAGCACAACTGCCTCGGCTCGGTTTGGACAGTTAATCTGGACCGGTCCAGCTCTTTTGCTCTGGTGAACTGGGCCGGACCTGTCCACTTTTTAATCGAGTTAACCAACTCGGCCAGCGTCCAGTTGAAGTGTAATTTTAGTAATAGGAGGGCTTTCTTGTGATCCTCTGCTTCGAGAAAGAAGACGACCCACCGCAGTCGAGTGCGGAGAAATTCGCCGATCTATCTCATCACTTGGAAGACCTCAGCTTCGACTTCCATGGCTTCACCTCTCCAAAAGCTCCTACGAAAATCACCCGCCGCAAGACTAATCGCCGCGTTGTACGAGCGGCCAGCTAAGAATCGCATAGCGCCGATTGTTGTTCACAAACCTCACTTGGCGGAAATCAAGTCAGACGGTGGAAGGATATCCGATCCAAGCCTGTTTTCTACTTCTTCAGTAACGGATTTCTCGACCTCTTCTCCAATGAGCCAGATTTACCCGAGCTATCCATTCGGATTTTTTTACAGTCCAGTAGCGTCGATGGTACCGGCTCAATTTCCAGCTCAATCTGAGAAGGAAAATGAAGGATTGGATGATTCGGGAAAAGTTTGGGCTGATAGTGTGAAGAAAAAGAGGAAAAGGAAGATGAACAAGCACAAGTATAGGAAGCTGAGGAAGCGACTTCGGCGACAGACTTAGTCAATTTATTAGGTCTATTTTGGATGTTCTTGGCAATGTATGAAACCCTTCATAATTTTCGATTGACCAATGAATTCTATAAGATGGAAGGAAGGGTTCCCTAACGATTTGTAGTTGCAAAACTGGTGAATGAGATATCTTAGGGCTTACCTTTTACCCTTTATTACTTTTTCAATAATGAGAAATTTGGCATTAGATTCTGTTGATAAAGTTACATTATTTGAAGTAGATTATTTGGGGATTATGTTCTCTTACCCTTCGTTGTCTTATTTTGGCTGATTCTTACATGCATTAAGTTAAAACTAGTATGCATAAGCATGATGATTTTTTCTAATGCATTTATGATTGGTGGTTTACTACAGTTTTTCTAATCATAATGAGATTGATGAAAAGATTGTTATTATAAGTTCTATTAAGCATTTGTTAATTGTAGATTTCCTGGTTTCTCTGTTTATGTCTGAAGATACTAATAGAATGGCCACTCTTCTAATATATGAAGCTCTATGTTTGTGGTGCGGAAGTTATAATTACATGACAGCCTTGATGGAAGACAATATGGTGTAATGTGATTCAATACTTTGCATATGGCTCGTGTTGAGTGCAGCATTAAATTGAAGGCAAGATTCAAGTGCATGGAAGAGCTAAAGAAAAAATTAATCAATATCATCATTCAAGTCTGGCGGGGTTGGAAATTATTCATTTCTTCTGTTTAGTTGTGGCTAAACATGTGTCTGGTATTGAAATTTAGATTTTCCTTTGTCCTTGGACATTTTCTTGGGTGAATAAGACAAGTCCCCTTATTGAGAAAGACAGATTAGTTATAGGTCACTGCCTATCATCTCCTCTTTAGCCTCTGCACCAAAAAAGTATAGGGTGTTTATGCCACATTTCAATCACAATGCAGAGATCTGTTTCTATAAATTAATGTAATGTCGAAGTATTCATGGCTTCCTATCTTGTGGTACAATGCTCCAAAAGTTCTATAGTAGCATTTTGTCTGGTCTCTATCTCTATTGTTTTAAGATGATTTTTATTATTTAATTTTTTTTTGTATGAGGAGGTTTTTTATTGGAAATATTTTACTTTTACTTCTTTGGAATTCCCTGCAGGAGTTTTTCCTCACAAAATTGAAATAAGGTGTCATATTTTAATGGTTAGAATTTTTGGATGTCCTTGGGTTGGTTTGTAATGAGATAATTTCTTTTAATATGCTACTGTGAGGAGTTGGGCATAAGAAAAAGGTTCTAGTGGGTGTCAACCTAGTCTGACGGGCGACAAGGTCTTGATACTGACTAAAAATGATTTCATTAGGCTGGTTGTGATAAGGAGGTAAATATGAACTTGACTATCTGTGGAAAAAAAGATTGCTCAAAGTTGTGTGTCGCCAACTTGACCGCTAAACTTCAGAAACCCCGTAACTTTCTTTGTTTGGTTTCATGAGAAATTTGATTTTGTCTTCTAATTACAGAACACACTGCTGGTACATTATTTGTTCGAAGCAAGTGCAGATTTATTTGCTGCAGAAGAAGGCCAAGGCTTCCATTATCCTTCCACTATGAGCAAAAAGGAGGTAGAATCTTACACTTTTCCTGCGACCTATTTATCTTTCTATAAGATATTAGTAGTCACAAGGTCATTTCTAGTTTAAGATTGGTTCTCTACCAAGCTTTATAATCTTGATTAAAAGGGAAAAAATATATTCTTTAGCGTAGATTCTTGTGGTATTGCTTATCTGATGATATGTTTAGCTGTTGTTGTGGGGTCTGGTTACATCATTTATTGACCAGGAAAGGAACAAGATTAGTTTTGGCTAGATCCGTTTATTTTATATTTAGAATTTCCTTAAGCTTTTTTTTTAATTGGCCAAATGCTGTACCTTATGGTCACTTTGATTTGATCTTTATTGGTTGATCCTCTTTGTATTTTTGGAAAATGAGCTGGGAAAGAAGTAAGTGATGTTTGGATCTCTCTCTCTCTCTCTCTCTGCAACAAGCTTTCAATCCCAAAAAATTAAGATTTGTTAGTAGCTCATTAACTTTCAATCACAATACTGTCTTCACTCGCTCATTTTGACATCAATATGTAATTTTTGCTCTTTTTCACATTGTTGCAAGAGTCCCCCTCGTGGTTCATGACTCGGCTAGCTCTCCCGATTTGACTTTTGGCTTAGACAATGGGTATGTACGTGTCAATTGATCCCAAGTCTGCGAGGAATTAGCAGCTGAGATGAACCAGGATTTGATATACGCAATTTCAGAAGCGCTATACACAATGCTTCAGTATTCAAACTTGGTAGTAGACCTGTCTCCACTACACAGCAATTCATTCCCTCGGAACGGCTATGGACATGAAATACAATACACTATGCTGGGAGATTTGAAAATGGGAGCGAGGGAATGTTATTCCAAAGTGGAAAAAAGTGAAGATATAGAACGTAGTGGAGGCAGCTAAAGTGAAAAAGCTAAAGTGTGTGAAGCGGACCAAGAAAGGGTTGCATGAAGACCCATTATCAAGGAATCTGCTTGGTGCATTCATTGATCCTTGGTAAAAAAGACAAAGTCCCAAGGATGAAATGAATCACCCAAACGTAAGAACACAGGCTGACCAGAAGAGCAACGGAAGAAAAGCAGTGTAAAACGGCACGGAAACAATACAGACAACGAATAAAACAGAATATCCAAATACCGATTCTGAAATTTCTGCAAAATCCCACCAGAAAATTCCCAAAAAAGTCAAGAAAATATTCCTTAAAGAAAACAAAATTCATCTAACCTAAATTTGAACGATGAAAAATGCCCCAGAGCAGACTCGACGAGACAACCTTCGCTGAAGCAAAGATCTAAGCTTTTGGGCCACAATGAGGTGGGAAGCTATGGCGATCTAAGAAGGAAGTGCACATAAAACCACCACTTGCTAAGCTGCCACGCCTTCCATTCTACGTGCGCGCGATTTTTTTCTCTCTCTCCCTTTCTCCCGCGTGAAAGAGAGGGATTGAAGAAAGCAATGTTAGTAAATTTCTTACTTACAATTCTTGCGTCTCATATTTAACGTTATTGATTCAACTATTTTATTTTTTATAAACGTGAATAAAGTATTTCTAATATCAACCTTGATCCATGATAAAGCTTTTGATGGAGACGTTGATACTCATTCCTTTTATCGCCTTAATCCTTTCACTTTAATTGTCTCTTTGATAATCAGGAAAACCCGAGTATAGATTCCGTAATTTTAGAGAGTGTTCGAGAGTTAGAGTGTAAAAGTGAGTTTTGTTATCTCTCTCTCTCTCTCTTGGTGATAAAGCAAACATCCTTACAAAGATATCCTTTTATACATACCATTTCAATCATGTATATTCATTCACACATCTTCAACTATACTTTACATACTTGAATAAAGTTAAGGAAAGGGAATTAAAACCTAATTAACTTAATGTCCTTTATGTTTAACAACCATCACATTAAGCACATTAACATTAAGTCAATGTCACTTTAATTAACATGGACCACATTAATAGATTATTGTTAGAATAATCTAACAATCTCCTGCTTTGGCCATGTTATATACTTTATTATAAAATCAATTTTCTGCTTCACTTTTCAGTTATTACAACTTGAATTTACAACAAATTACTATAGCGAACCATAATGTGAATTTATCAAGTTCTCTTTTTATAATGAATTGTATGATTGGATCATGACAAACACATATCTATAATGACGACATGATTATTTCCATGTATCACAGATTAGGACAATTCATCAATTCTCTAATTGAAGAACACTATATACCTTTCAACTTTAATTTTTATAAAGTTTCACATATTATTTATAAACAATAATAATTGTATACACCTTTATATGAATAATAAACAAACATACAAAAAAAATTCCTTAATGAATTCATGGGTATCATAAGATACAAGTTATATATTTACAATCACATAAATGAGGACTTGTCACCTAAACTCATCCTTACAACATGTTCTTTAAAGATTTTGGGTGGCAATCATTTGGTTAATAGATCCGATATCATTAAACTTATACTTATATGCTCAATACACACCTTTTATTTTTGTATTTCTTCTTTGATGAACAAGTACTTTAAATTCATATGTTTTGCACATTTCGAGTACTTGTCATTCTTCGAGAAGAATACAGCTGTAGACTTATCACAATAAAGTTTCAGCGGTCTATTTATATTGTCGACCGTACCTAGATCCCAAATTAAGTTCTGCAATCACAATGCTTGAATTGTGGCCTCAAAACATGCCACAAATTCTGCGTCCATAGTGGAAGTAGCAATCGAAGATTGTTTTTCACTTTTCCGTGATACAACTCCTCCAGCTAATAGGAACACGTAACTGAATGTAGATTTCCTTGAGTCTACACATCCGGCATAATCTGAATCTGTATATCCAATCATCTCAAGATGACTTGATTTTCTGTATGTGAGCATGTAGTTCTTTGTTCTTTGTAAGTAGCTTAGAACTTTTTTTGCAACTTTTTAGTGATCCATTCTTGAGTTACTTTGATATCGGCCCAACATCCCTATTGCAAAACTTATGTCTGGCCGAGTACATGTCTGAACATACATTAAGCTTCCTACATCTGATGCATATGGAATAGATTTCATTGCCTTACGTTCCAAATCAATTTTAGGACATTGCATTTTACTAAATTTGTCTCATTTCTGAATTTGAGCTACACCAACGGAACACTTATCCATTATGAAACTCTTTAGAATTTTTTTAGTAAATTTCTTACTTACAATCCTTACATTCCAGATTTAACGTTGTTGATTCAACCATTTTATTTTCTATAAACGCAGATAAAGTATTTCTAATACCAACTTTGGTCCATGATAAAGCTTTTGATGTAGACATTGATATCGATTCCTTTTGTCGCCTTAATCCTTTCACTTTAATTATCTCTTTGATGATCAAGAAAACATGAATATAGATTCCGTAATTTTAGAGAGTGTTCGAGAGTTAGAGTGTAATAGTCAGTTCTATAATCTCTCTCTCTCTCTCTCTCTCTCTCTCTGTCTTGGTGATGAAGAAGACATCCTTACAAAGGTATCTTTTCATACATACCTTTTTAATCATATCTCTTCATTCATAGCTCTTCAACTATACTTTATACACTTTAATAAAGTTAATGAGATGGAATTAAAGCCCAATTAACTTAATGTCTTTTATGATTAACAATCATTACATGAAACACATTAATATTAAGTCAATGTTACTTTAATTAACATGGACTACATTAATAGATTATTGTTAGAATAATCTAACAAGCAAGGGGAGGAGAAGAAACACAAAACAAACCTAAAAATGAAGAGAGTGGATGGAAGAAAACCAAGAGTGAGCACGAGAGTGGATGGAAGAAAAATGAAGTTAGAAAGATAAACGATTTTATTTTGTCAAAATTTAAAATATCAATTGAAGAGATTCCATATTGATAATTACCTAAGATTAACTATATTAGTCATATTAATATAGTAATTAACAATATATTAATAATAGCAAGCTAGTTAAGGCATTACATTCATTAGACTATCAAAGGTTTAATATAACTTTGAGAAGGAGATGGTCTAGTCAATTAAAGGAATATTTTCAAATCATGTATAATATAGGAAACACCATAGTTAATAATTGGTGTTTAGAACTAGACCAATTGAAGATGGCCTCAAATAAGCCTTACCCATATAAGAAGGCCTAGAAGGGAGGAAGAAGAAAGGGAATAGGCTAAATTGTTGTTTCCTGTTTCCATTCTCTGTAATTGTAACTATACAATTATGCTGTATCATACGTTAATGAGGTAGATCAAGAAAGTGTTTAATATCATTTGCAATACCCATACTTAGGAGTTAGACTAGGATGCATTTGCAGGTGTTTTGTTTATACCCAATAAAATAGAATATTCCAAAACACTAATTGTACACATGGCAATGAATGATGATTGTGTCTGGACCCAGGATTAATAAATAATTAGATTCTTGTCATAATATGTTATCATGTGCAAACAAACGTGGTCTTAACGTTCACTTATGCTCATACTGTCCCATTGTGCCCTTCTCTCTCTAAAACGTTGCAATCACCTGCACAAGGAAAGAGAAAGAATGAATGTCGGCCTGAGAACTTCTATTCTCTCACAAATTTCGTAACTTGACTTCGCCCACCTTCCTTACTCCTTTGTTTTCCACCATACATACAGAGATTGCTCGGTTCCGGTTCTGACAAGGGGCGAAAAATGGGTGGGGTTACCTCGTCAATGGCGGCTAAGCTCGCCTTCTTCCCCCCTAATCCGCCCTCTTATAGCCTCGTCACTGACGAGTTCACTGGACTCTTCCTCCTCAGCCTCTTTCCTCATCGCGAAAACGTTGAAATTCTTAAGCTGTCCACTCGCAAAGGCACTGAGATTGTTGCCGTCTACATTCGTCACCCTATGGCTACATCAACTCTGCTTTACTCTCATGGCAACGCTGCGGATCTGGGCCAGATGTATGAGCTTTTTCTCGACTTAAGCATCCATTTGCGTGTCAATTTAATGGGGTAATCTCAATTCAGTTTCTCTAATTTTTTTTTATCACAATGTTTTTTTATTTCGATTTCAGTTTTAGCTCCAAATTTCTATATTTCTGCCAGTGTCGTTGATTTGTTATTGGGCAGTTGGAGTTTTTCACTTTTTTTATCGTCAATTTGTTCAACTACTTCTGGGTATTTTTGGTAGTTTTGGATTTTTTCCATTTGGGTTTTTAGGGAGACGATCTTCAAAAGTCGGAAGGTGAAATGTCGAAAATAAGCCGGATTTTTTATATTGCAGTGGATTTAGTTGGGAATTATTGTATGATCTATCTTGCATCTGCATCTACTATAAATGAGTGTGTTAAGTGATAAATAGCTCAAGTTCATGAAGATCCTGAGCCAAAAATTGGATCTGTCGGCCTACTTGGTGTGTTTTTTTACTTCCATCAGCGTAAGTTCAAGGAGATGATTGTGGCAACTTGTGCCAAATTGATTAACACAAGCCTCAGGATTTTAACTTGCATTGTAAATACTATCATGAAAAGATCTAGTTTTCACTCTAGAATCTCAAGTTTTCATTCAAAAGTAGCTTTATTTAGAGATTGATTTACCTTCATGACGATGTTCAGAAGATAAATCCGTGCACATTTCACGTACTTTACATAAAACGATCCAAAAATGATTCATAGATATGAATGATGACAGCCGAGAAAATCGATTTATGATGCATAGAACTGTTATCTGCAGGTATGATTATTCTGGGTATGGTCAATCATCTGGAAAGGTTAGTTAGAGAGTCAAACTCTTTACAAATTTTTTCAAACTTAAGTGTTCAAAGTAAAATCTAAGAACAGATCTCGGTTCTGTCTTTTGATGCAGCCAACTGAGCAGAATACATATGCAGACATCGAAGCAGCATACAAATGTCTTGAAGAAAACTATGGTGCTAAGCAAGAGGATATCATCTTGTACGGTCAATCAGTTGGGAGTGGTCCGACTTTGAATCTTGCTGCTCGGTTGCCATTGTTAAAAGCTGTCGTTCTTCACAGTCCAATACTTTCCGGTTTGAGAGTCGTGTATCCTGTTAAGCATACATATTGGTTTGACATTTATAAGGTCAATTGTTTTTATCTCTACCCTTCTTTTGCTTTACGTTTGCTCTATCATAAGATGCTGAATTTTCCTGGTTGTTGGCAGAATATCGACAAGATTCCTTTGGTCAACTGCCCGATCCTCATAATTCACGTAAGAAAAATCCTTTCTGTATTTCCGTTCGATTGGTATTTTTTGTGCGACTACGATAATTTGGCATGGCGATGACAATTTATTTTTTGCATTTCGATGAATTGATATTGTCCTAGTTTTGATTAGTATATGATAACCAAGAAGTGAAATGTAGTAAAACAAACTCCATTAGATGCCAATCAAGGTCACCCTCCAATAAGCTTTTTCATACATTTGTATTCACTTCTAAGATAATTGTCTTATTTAAGCTTGTACTTTTCTTTTGAGATGATTTTCTCTCATTTTTCTCCATTTTTTTTTATCGTAAAAACAAAACAATTCACGATCTTGCTTACGCCAGACGAACGTATTACCGGTAGGCTGGGAGAAATCTTGTGTATAACTATTGCTCTTGTGATCTTATTAGGTTTTTATGTTTGGTTTTAGTTCATCTATGAGGAAGGATTTAAAAAAGGTTATAACTTAGCATGAATTTATCCCGCTTCCGGATATTAATTTGCAGGGAACTGCCGACGATGTGGTTGATTGGTCGCATGGAAAACAACTTTGGGAGCTTTGTAAAGAGAAATTTGAACCTCTATGGCTTAAAGGAGGAAACCACTGTAATTTAGAGCTATATCCAGAATATATCAAGCATCTCAAGAAGTTCATATTTACTGTTGAAAAGTCTCCTTCCCTCACATACATTTATAGAAAGAGCACAGACCAGCTTGAGAATCCTCGAAAAAGCACCGACTTTTTCGAGCTTCCGAGGAAGAGCACGGACAGGAGAGAGAAGCCAAGGCAAAGCACGGATAGGCCCGAAAAACTCAAGAATATCTCCAGCAATACTGATAAGCTAGAAAAATTAAAAATTTCCTTTGAGCACAAGGAGAGGTCGCGTAGGAGTGTGGATCGACATGAAAAACCGAGAAAAAGCATCGATTACCAGGTGGAAAGAGCACGAAAAAGTGTAGATCGAGTCGACAGAATACAAAACGGGTGATATCTTCTTACCACAAAATAGGAAATTCAGGATCTGGAAATTCTCTTATTTTGGGTGTTTCTGGTTTGTGACTGCTCTATTTGTCGCTATTGCCAGAAATGAGAAATGAGTCTTCTGCCATGTATTATTGAAAATGCAGTAAACATTTCAATTACCAAATAATATTACAGACCATAAATTATCAAATGAACACATTTAAGTGCGTCAAAGCAATCTCATAAAACACGATCCCAAAACTATTAAACTACTTAGGTTGACTTCTTCTCATCTTTGGTTTCATATGATTTTCTTGCTGGGACAAATTGGTTGATCTGGTTTTTCATGGCCTCAGATTTGGATATAATCATGCATTTACAGCATATAAACCAAGTTTGCCTCCAAGTAACCGAATGGAAGAACTTAACTCTGTAAATATCAAAATTAGGCAATAGAACTCACCCTCACGCTCATCTTCAGCTGCATCAGAAGAAAATGGCTAAAACATCCTGACTTTGTTCACACGGTACGTCCAATCTACTGCTACATCGTGTTAGCGTGATGGTTTTTCTTTTGTTACCTTACGAAGAGGAATACAATACATTAATGAACTATATGTGAAATATGCAAAAGCTTTATCATCGGCGTATGAACGAGTAAGCATTATTGAGCCGATCCATCTACAACAGAGAATTTGGGTTTGCAATCGCTATATTCAACGATGGCAGACGGTGGAAGCTGACCAGAGCAGATCTCGTGCACTGTTGCAAAGAGAGGGAACAGCTCTAGCCATTCTCGATGGGTTAAAACCTCATAAACCTCTCGTGCGGTCGAGACACCCTTCAAAATGGAGTGCAGAGAAGAGCTTAGTCTGAAAAATGCTTTACAAAAAGAGAGAATTTTGAAGCAATATTTTGTTGATGAAAGAGAAGGAAGATGAAACCCACCTGCAATTTTTGACCTTGCAGCATTTCTGCTTCAAGCTCATCAAAAGATCTGCATAAGTTAAACAGAAAGCTCTCTTCAAATTCTTTTCTGATGAAGAATATGCAATGACTCTTAAGGGCATTTTTAAGGGTAAAATACAATTTTGACTCTCTCACGATTAGAGTTATTGACAAATTAGAGCTTCAACTATTTTATTTGGATTTTGCTTTCACTTTATCTGTTAAATTTAATAAGGGAATACCATATTTTCCATTTAGTGAACTGTTTTAACATAGTTTCCAGAAACAGTTTTCGAAACAGCAATTGGATTCCTTGCTTTTAGATATAGAGAAAAAGTTTTAAACATATAACACTACCAATCCTAGCCTAACCTTTTTCCTCCATTTTTGGCAAAAGCCTCTGCAACTTTCCTGTTTCTTCCTCCCACTGATACGTTCAAATTGGTCAATGAAGAGAAAAATCATATACAAAAACCCGAAAAAATGATCAATCTGTATTCTTACAGCACGTCGTGATGAGATCGGCAATGCCACAGCTCTCAAAGAAGGTGCCATCATTGACAGATGAAAACAGCAACTTGGAAAAAATTCTCATCTCTCTCAGACCAATTCTCATTATCGCTGCCTAGCCATGCATACCCGCGTCTAAGATCAAATTAAAAGAAAAGATAATTTCAATTAATCTTCTAATCTTTTTGCCATTACCTTGGTGTTATTTCCCATCTCCAATCCATCAACAAAACCTGTTCCACAAGCATTCCAATCAAGAGTGCAAGGCATTCATAAACAAACAAAAATGAAACTTTTCATATTAGAACCTGCAGCCAAGGCCACCACATTTTTCAGGGTCCCGCATAGTTCAACTCCTTCAACATCTTGAACCTGCAATACATCAGAGACATATATTTCTAATGTCACAAATATAATCCAGCCACGATACAGCTTCAGTAAACTTAATGTAATAACTTGGAGACAATTAACTCACGGCTGTGACTACAAAATATGGAGTCCCGAACAACTGGACCCATTTCTCAGCAGTCTCTCTTTTTTCTTTGTATCCAACGGTCGCTTCACTAAATTTTTCCACTGCAATCTGCATAATTGGTCGATGTATTTAAGAGAATGTCGTTATGAAAGTTGAAAAGATTATGTAGTTTTGAAATTTTAACCTCATTAGCTATGTTAGCACCCATTAGGACACAACAATTGATTCCTAGTTGTTGAGATATGAGATTGGATATCATGCATGGTCCTTCCATCTTAACCTCCATTCCTTTGATGAGGGAAATGGCTTCCACGTCTCCCTTTATCTTCCCCACCAGCCTCTTGCATATCCCTTCCATGAACTGATGCGGAGTTACAAAAACCAGCATATTTGCATCCTTTACTGCAGAGTTCGACCCATTTTCATTGCAAAAACTTAATATGATCGAACATAAGTTCAAAAAGTAAATACGAGAGAAAAGAGCAACATCAATGTTTGACTGTCGTCGGTACCTGCATTTTCGAGGTCAGGATCTGCAATCACATTCTTGCCTAGCTTTATACCAGGGAGATATTTTACATTTTCCTATCAATAAAAATGAAAGAATTCATGTATGGTCTTGAAGAATTAGCAGCGAGCAATAGAAATTTACAAGGTAACTCGTAGATCTTTACATTGGTTAGATTAATGGAGTCTGTGAGCTTTTCACCACTTGGCAACGTTTCTTCAAACACCCACATCCTAACTTCATCTGATATTTCAATAATAAAAAAAAAAACAACTCTTATGTTCATAAATAGGACTAAACAGCAACCAACAAAGACCAAATCTAGGTAGCTTCACAAAAGAAGCCAAGACAATCAGACTGCCTAAGATTCGGTTCTTTCTCCCAGATTGAGCAAAATGCAGAGTCCAGGGCACTGTTGAATTAAGGAATACGGGGGAGAAAACAGAAATTACCATGAAAAGAGCTGAGCCGTAGGGCATTGGAAGCAATGAGCTTGGCCGCCACACTGCCCCAATTCCCACTACCGACAACGGTGACTTTCGATTTCCGAGCAACATCATCGCCGCAAAAGTCGTTCCTGTGAGTTGCTGCTTCCTCCGTCGAAAGTTCTTGGGCGTCCATAGCTGGAGCCATAAAGAGAGGGGAATAGACAGAAAGTGGGAGAAAAGGAAGAGGAGAAAGATGAGTGGTAGAGAGAGAAAGAAGGAAAGGGGAGAGAGAAAAGAGGAAGGAAGAAGGCATATGTGTAGAAGGAGAGAAGGGGTGAGGTGGGCGGAGTTGCCATACACGTTTCGTCAGAAACAATGACCATCTGCGAATCATCTAAAAATCTTGGCGATCCACTCTATGCTTCACCCACAACCACGTCCAAGCATAAAAAGTTGAAACTTTTTCGCCAAGTTTACAGCTTTATCATCTCAAGTTCATACCCAGTCGGACCCTGGTCGGACCATCACGACCCCAACATTACCACGTTTGGGTTTGCTGCTGAATTCATAGGCAATTCGACACATTCTAGTAATAAGAGTAGAAATGACAATTTAACGCATAAAAAATACTCAACTTTTTGTCCAGTTGAATACTTTATATTAAAAGTAACGCTAAATTTATTTTTAATTTTATCTTCTAAAGTGTTATTTGTTATTTAATATAGTAATTAAGATAAATTATAAACAATTAGATAAAATATTAGATACATCCATTAATATATGACACATTGAAAATAAAATTAACTGTTGTTTCAGTATTATCTTTTATAAAAAAAAAAAAAAAAACAAAAGTGAAGATATTTTCATACGTAAATATTGTATGCTACTAAATAACATTAATACGTGTGGGAATAAGTTGAAAATAAAGCTTGAGCAAATCAATGATACTTGTTATGTGCTTTCAATTTCAATTACCACAACCTATGATGTAGATGTTGGAGTAATCCACTCTCATATCTGGTGGTCCAAGAAAATGAAACCATGCATGTTTTTTCAAACAAATGGCAACTCATTGTGTTTCTTATGTTGCCATGGTTACCTCTATGTATCCACGTGCCATTATGCATGAAATTACTATCATCATGTTTTAGGGGCCGAGAGCCTGAGAGTTTTTAAAGCCCTTCCAACTCCGGGCTACTTGGAAATGTTATTTACTTTGAACTTTCATGGCTAGAATACGACAAATAAAAAATAAACTTCAAAAAAAAAACTCATAGAATGCTTTATATTTATTTCTAAGCTTTGGCCTAAAGTTTTCTTTGTCGGCTTCTAGTTTTTTCTTTTAATGAATAGGTTCTCATCTAAAATAGGATATTATTATTTTTATTTTCTTTCCTCATTTAATATTTACGCTTAACATGACACTTGGTCATCTAAGTTTAGAGATATTAAACAGGCAGGTTAGCTCGGCTCATCATTGTAGCAGGCTGAGCTTGGCTTGGCTTGACTTGCTACAGTGACGAGCCAGGCCTAGCTTGGTTCAGGGCCTGCTCCCTCAAGGGGCAATGCCAACACGGAGTCGCGGACTGATATCCCTCACTCCCTCTTGCGTATCCTATGGCCTTAATTTTGTCCGTTCCTCCCATCCGATGGTCACCCTTACGCGTTCATTTTCATTTACATTTCTCATGTGTCTTGCACATGGCCCCGTCTTTTATTCAGCGTCGGACGTCCCTCATGAATAATGGACGTCCCTCACGCAAATCCTACAGTCTTAACTTCGTCGACCGTTCCTCTCATTCAACGGTCACTTTTACGCGTCAATTTCCATTTACATTTCTCGCGTGCCTTGCACATGGCCCTGTCTTTTATTCAGCATCGGGCGTCCCTCATGAATAAAGGATGTCCCTCATGCAAATCCTATGGTTTTAACTTCTTCTGTTCCTCCCATCTGACGCCTAACGGATGACGGTCATCCTTTGACCTTTGCCGCTAAGGCTAATAAGGGACATCCCTTTTGGATAATGGACATCCCGTTTGGATAACAGACGTCTCTTTACTGATCTAACAATCAATAGCCCATCTGATTGGACCGATCCTTCATTGGCCTCCCATCTGACGGTCCCTTTTCACTCTGCTCATATCAATCCTTAAATGCAACGGTCAAATGACCGTTGCAGTGCCAGGGCATCCTCCCTCCTCTCTCTCTCTCTCTCTCTCTTTCAACGGTCAAATGACCATTGTAGTGCCCTCTCTGGCTCTCTCTCTCCTCTCCCCTCTCTGACTCCCCTTTGGCCTCTCCCCTTCGGCCTCCTCTATAGATACTCTCAGACTCAAATACCTTCAAATTTTTTCATCAAGTTTTCTTTCAATCTCTTGTTCTCCTACTTTTGTTATTCCTACTTTCTTGTTCTTACCAATTTCATTATTTAATGTATTTTTATATTGTTGTTAATTTTATGTGTATGATTTAACAGTTTTTGAGTGAATTTTTGTAGGTTTCATATACGTGGAGGTGATCACAAAATTCACACAACCTACAAACTATTGTTGATCAATTGGATTTGTGGTATCAATTTGTTATTTAAAATTTATTTTTAATGGATCCACGTAATTATAATATTGAGAATATTGATAATGCTATTGAGAAAAATAGGGAGTTAAATCATGCATTTTCAATAGAACATTGACAATCATTTGCACAAGCATCCACTTCTTTATCTAAAAAAAGGAACAAAATGTCTGAAGTATGGAAACATTTTGAAATGAAGGAAATTAAAATTGGTGGAAAAGTAGAATTTAGAGCTCAATGCAAATATTGTATAAAAAATTATGCATATATTACTGGTAGTTCAACTAGCACACTTGGTAGGCATTGTCAAAAATGTTACTTAAATTAGCAAGTAAGGGATCATACACAAAGATTATTGAATGTTAGTGGTAGTGACACTTTTTTTATATTCACAAAATAAAATGAGAGTAGAAATAACAAAACTTGTAGCACAATGCGAGTTGCCTTTATCGTTCACCGATATTGACGAATTTGAAAATTTTATGAAAGAGTATGTTACTCATAATTTTAAACGTGTTCCTAGAAGTACAAATAGAAATGATATTATTAAAATGTTTAATGATATGAAAAATAAACTAATTTTATTTTTTTTCAAATGCCTCTTCAATATCTAATTGTATTACTTTTGATTTATAGAGTTCACGTAATGTTATAGGCTATGTTGTTGTAACTTCTCATTTTATTGATGAATCTTAACAATTAAATAAAAGAATTTTAGAATTTCATAATTGTGAATATCCTCATACTGATATTACTATTTATAGATATATTGTAGCAATATTGCAAGAATATTCTATTAGAGATAGAGTATTTAGCATAACTCTTAATAATGTTATTGTTAACGATGTTGATAATTCTCATTTTAAAAATTATTTTCAATTAGATACTACTCACGATTCTCTTTTCCAAATGAGATGTGTATGTCATATTTTGAATTTAGTTGCTAAAGATGGTATGACATAAAGCTGTCCAACTTAAACCAATAAAATTAAAAACTGATGTAGATAATAGGTGGAATTTGCCTTATTTAATGTTGGAAAATACTAAGTTATATTGACAAGTTATTTGTGTTTTTATTAATGAGAAAACACAAAGTACTAATTTTGATAAATTTAGTTATGATATATCTAATACATTTCTTAATTTTTTAAAACTATTTTATGATGCTACAAATGAATGTTCGGGAATTTATCATCTCACTTCTCATCTTGTTCTCCCAATTTTTGTAAATTTAACGGGTAATTTTGCACAATATGGACAAATAGATGAATTTAAAGATATACTTTATAAAATGGAAACAAAATTTAAAAAATATTGGCTTGACATTCCTCCTATTTTTTGTTATACATGCATAATGGATCCTAAGTATATATTAAGAAGATTGAGTCTCATGATTAATAGAATTTCTACTAATTTATGTACTACTTCTTTACTTTCTAGTAATCAAATATCACATGAAATTGCTAATTTATATTCTTCTTATGAAAATAAATATTCTAATGTTAGTTGTTCACGTCCTTCTTCAAATGTTAGTTCTAGTAATGGTAGTGGTAACTTAGCTCCACAATTTAGTATTCATGTTATTTGGAATGAATTAGATACAAATGTTTATTCTAGTTCTATGAACTAGATATTTATTTTGACATTCGATATCAATTTTCTCGCGATGAGAACTTTGATATTTTAGATTGGTGGAAAGAGTTTTCCACTATATATCATATTCTTTCTATAATGACACGTGACCTACCAACACCTTTGGTCTCTATCGTAGCATCGGAGTCTGCTTTTAGTACAGGTGGACGGGTGTATGATGAACGCCGAGAAAGACTTGCACCTGACCTTGTGGAGACACTCATTTGCATGAAAGATTGGAACGACGCCACTATGAGAAATCAACAACGAGAGGACGAAATACTAGAACAATTTAAAATTTTGGACATTGAAGATTAGATTTTCATTTAAATTTGGATGTATTGTAATTTGAATTTTGAAATATTTTTTTAGCTTGTAATTTTATTTGACATTTTGCACATGATTGACAATTAGATGGGTGCCAACTTAGTTATGATGTATCTAATTTGTAGTGATGCAAGTGTCAAATTGATAATGAATTATATAATTTTTTTTATATATTTGTTTCAAATAATTGTTTTGTAATTACTTATTGTTAGCCTAAATGTGTTAGGCTCATTTGTCTTGATGAAGAATATTGTGCTTGCAATTATAAGTTATTTATTGATTTTGTGCTTAGTTGTATAATCATAATATTTATATTTATATTTATATTCAATGGAAATACCCTCAAAACGAGTATTAAGTTATATTAACATGTTCATCTACATCCATGTAGTGAATATATATCATATTGAGACTTAGAGAAATCAAAGAATTATAAAGCAAGCGAAACAGTGAAGTAGCGAATGTCTCTCAAAGAAGAAAATGACATCCTACTTATAAAACAACGAAGAAATGAAGAGGAACGGACGTCTCTCATGAAGGAAAGGACATCCGCCTTAAAGCCGTAGCAAAGAATTGAAGAAATGGACGCTTGGCTTCCGAAGAATTTGAGGAACGGACGTCCCTCAAAGAAGAAAAAGACGTCCGATATATTAACTAACAAAGGTAGCAGACAAAGGTAAAGGTCGATGCACACGACCGAAATGCTATAAAGAGAGTTCCGGAGTATTTTAGACGATGCAGCAGTCGATGGGGCGGACGAGTAATGTGACCAAAAAACAACCCAATGGGCTCCGAATTGTATCGATCGAATCTGTGGTCGAGGAATGCATTATTCGGTCAACTAAAAATGTGCATAACACACAACGACTAGTTTTCAACGATCGGTTGTGGTCGACCAAAAAAGATTTGGTCGACCGATAAAGAGTTGTCTATAAATATAAGACACTCCGAACTCTGAACTCTGAAGCTCACTCCAACGAACCAGGAATTGAGGTGAAACTCTGCCAAAATTAGTACTCAATTTCAAATCATATAATGAGTTGTAATCCGACTCTCTTCATCCCTAAACTTGAGATTTCTATCGTCTATCAGATTTTAACATTACAATAATAAATATTTATTATAGTTTTAATAACTAAATTTCAAAAAATATATATAACATATTTATATAAATATAATTTTATTTATGTATGTCGGGCTCGTTGGACCGACTTGGCTCTACTCGTTGCTTGCCAGCTGACTCAAGTTGAAAATTTTTTGGGGTTAGCTCATTAGGTTTGACACGTTAGGCTCACTAAGCTCGTTAGACTCGGCTCGTTAAGCTCGACAGGCTCGGTGAGTTGAGCTGGCTCGTTTAACATCTCTATCTAAGTTCTAAGTAGGGATGACAAAAAATCCCGACTCAAAAAGTGTTTGATAGGCTAGTTGAGGCCTTGTCTTAGAAATTCCTTTTCCATCTTCACGCGAAGACTAAACTCGATCCGAACATATAAGTTTAGCTCGTCAATTTTGAATTCTGCCCAACCAACTCATTTGATATCATTTGGTTCTAAGGTTAGAAACAACTAACTTTTTCATTCAATTATAGTCCATCAGAAAATAAAATTTTAAAAAATTAGTTAAATAATAATCGAGCTTGATTCTCTATGTTACAAACAATAAAATGAGAATAGACAATGAAAATAATGTAACAATACACGTTGTGTGAAAACCTAAGTAAAAAAACTAAGAGAAGAAAAGAAAAATCACAATATTATGACCATTACAAGACAAATTTCGCCAACAAAACATAATAAAACCATATAATTATATCACATAAATACATAGGCATATCACAAGTATCACGTGTAATGCTTGGATGAACCCTCTATTATTATGTAAAGATTTTGTTGAATGAACAAATATTTTATAAAAGAAAATATATTCCATAATCATTAATTTGGGGACTTGATGCAGTATAATTAAAGTAAGAAATATTTTGGGAAAATATATAAGTGGAAAATTATCATGGATTGTGTATTTTTGAGTTTCGGTCGACTTGCGGTCGTGGCTTTAGTCAAACAATTCGACCGAAAATGCATTCTGGTGACTTCTTGCATTTTTGGTGGAGTCGAGGTCGAGATTTTGGACAGGTATCTCGACCAAAATGCATTCCAGATCACATTTGAGGTTTTTGGTCGCTCCGCGATCGACTAGTGGTTGAGTTGCGGGTGTGAAGGATTTGAATCTGTTGAATTAATTGATTTTTTTGGTCGATGTGCGGTCGCATGTTTCGGTCGAAGTTCTCGACTGAAATCCATCTCTACTTGTAATTTTGACATTTCGATCGATATGTGGTCAAGGATTTCGAACGCCTTCCTCGACCGAAAATGTAATACCCCGACTCTTTATATCATAATTAATAAGAATAATTGAAAAGTAAGTAGGGGTATTTGGATTAATTGAATAACTATCGAGGTATTACCAAGAACGTGTTCATAGAATTATAATTTATGGAAATTTATTTGGATAATAATTAAAGATTTATTTAAATAAATAAAATAGAAAATTAATGTAATTAAAATAAATATTAAGTTAATGAATTAAATTATAATATTTGGGATTAAAATATGAAAGAGTTATATGAATATAAAATAAATGTGGTTAGAATTTAAATTAGATAATATAGAAAAAGGGGGGGGGGGGGAGGCATGAACCGGTTCAGCAGAACCTATTCTAGGTTCAGTAGAATCGGTTCAACCGAATCGGTTCTGGGTTCTGTAGAACTGGTTCACGCCATTTGCTTGCGGTTCTGGAAATAAAGAAAGGAGGGGAAATCTCATTTGGCCTCTGGGCATTTTCGTGTGAAGAGAAAGAGCAGACAGAGAGGGAGAGGGAGGAACGATCGGGAGAGAGAGAAAGAGAGACGAGAAGGAGAAGGAGACGACGGAAGGGAGATGATGATGGTGAGCTTAGGACGGACGGGTCGTGCGTCGTCCGGCAAATGATGAGCGAC
The DNA here is from genome assembly GCA_022433065.1 of Begonia loranthoides. Lineage (NCBI taxonomy): Eukaryota > Viridiplantae > Streptophyta > Magnoliopsida > Cucurbitales > Begoniaceae > Begonia > Begonia loranthoides. The sequence goes on along the minus strand of CM039477.1, from coordinate 7,619,257 downwards.
GGCTGGAGCTCAGGTCGTCGATTGGGCGTCAGGTCGTCGGTGCGATGTGCGATTGCGAGCTAAGCCTCCGTGGGAGGCTGGCGATGCGCGGTGGCGACGGAATTGCGATGATGAGGAGGATTGGCGACGTCAGGATGGCGATGATAGACGAACGGCCGAGGCGTCGGGATGGCAAGGGGGCTGGCAATTCGCGTGGATGGCTAGTTCGATTTGAGGGTCAGTCCGAACCAGTCTGGCTCTTGCTCTACAGCAGGCAACAACTTGGACGTAAGAAGTAATGGTGCTGAAGAGGCAGGGCATGGCGATGCATGACAGGAGCAGGCCACGAGGTGCCTCTTTGGAGATGAAGTCTGAGACATGAAGAAATGGGAGGCTGGCAGAAGAGAAAGGAATGGCAGGGAGAGAGAGCTCTCCGGTGAAATGCTCTTTGGAGCTGGCTGAGGAGTCTAGATGCTCTCTATTTGTTGTGTGAGGGCCGAGTGCTTATGGAGAATATGGAGAAGAAGAATGTTGCTCTCGAGTCTCCTTGATTCTTCAAGTAAGGAGGCTTCCTCCATTATTTTTATAGATTAAGGATGAGGATAAGTGTTTGGATTATACTCTGTTGGTGTTGATTATTCTTTGATTCAAGTTCTACAAGATTAAATGCATATTGTTGGACAATATTTGGATGAATACTCACTGTTATTGGATGTTTATCCTTTGTTGTGTTATTCTTTGGTTTGTTTTTGCAACTGCGGTTATGTTGGATGTATGAACTGAGAGATCAATGTTCTGTTACTTAGAATAACACTATGTGATGTTAATTTATAAATACATATATATCTCTATTGGTTATGTGAACTTCAGGCCATGAGTTTATTTAAAGTGTTTATATTCAGCTTATGAGAAGGTTAGAATTGTTAAATGTTATGTTTCGTTTTAAGCGTTAATGGGTTCCTAGAATGATTATGTAATTAAGGATAAAAAAGAATGAAATTAATAAGTTATGAGTATTAATGAGTAAATGTTTTAATTATGAAGGTATCGAAAAGAGAGAAAAAGGATAACGATTAAGTGCTGATGCGCGATAAAGATTCGAGATAAGAAATTAAGATAGAGTCTTGGCCAGTTGGAGGCCTTACACCATTAGTAGTGTCTTTCTTTATTTGTTTGTTTACATTTCTACCATGCTGTCATATTAAGCCTATGTTAATTGCACGTTATTAACTCAATCTCTAAGCATGTTTATGGTGTTAGTTTGTTTCTTCTAAATTGCCAAGCATGCCTAGATTAATATTGTTTCTTTAGAATTGCCAAATATGCTTACATTATTGCCTTTTAAATTGCTAAGCACGCCTATGTTATTATTGTATCTTTGAATTGTTAAGCATGCTTTCATTATTGTTTCCTTTAAATTATCAAGCATGTCTATGTTACTATTGCTTTCTTTAAATTACCGAGTATGTTTTAGAGTATATCGCCATGTATAGCATGATAGTAGACTTTCCATGTTCCATATTCTTATATTGTGGTGATTATTGCTCTATGTCTTCTACTTTCATATTGTTACGATTACTGCTTTTCATTGACATGCATCACGATAATGTTTCTTATTGACATGCATCATGATAATAGAAACAAACAGGGAGTACTTCCTTTGCAGTGGTACTCACATGCATTATGTGAGAAAAATGATAAATGAAAATAATGAATGAACGAAAATAAAATAGGGAGTAATGGGACAGAGGGGTAGTTCAGATCTAACCTAGTAGCTGAACTTACGCCCCTCCCTCGTCGGGAACCGGACCAGCTACCCACAGGAGGTTAGAAGCCGACCAAGACTATTCCCTCCCACATGGGTTCCTCTATCTTCTGCTTGACGTACGAGTTATGAATGAAAGAAAGAATGAATGAAATGAATGAATGAAAGAACGTAAAGAAAAGACTGGTTGGGGCTGTAACAACCCGATTTTTATTTACTTTAAAAGCGTGTAAAATTTAAAACTTTTCTTTTTATAAAAACGTCAGAGTATTTTTCCTTTATAAAATCTGATTATTAAAACTCTTTACTTAAAACATTTATCAATTGCAATGGAAGTAATAAAATCCTTTTATGAAATGCAGCGGAGTTAAAATAAAGTATTAAAGAATATTAAGTCATTTATAAACCTTTTACAAATAATTTCCATTTAATTCTTTAGCCCAGCCAGCCACAAGATCCACCCGTGCAAACCCTTCATCAATTGTCCTTAATTGATTCTTCTGTTGTCGTGTGAGTACCTACATCATACGACTTAACTAATGAGTCTATGGCTCAGTAAGTGATATAAAATAAAAGGTATGATGCACATGTCATGCAGCTTTTAAAATCTCTTTTCGTTTTCCGTTTTTGCTTCCTTTCTGTCTTTTCTTTTCTTTTTCTTTTACCATCTTAACTTTATTGTTCTGCCTTTGGTATTCAACTCAAGCCTCAACCAATGGGGGACTAATCCATCCAAAGCCTCTAACCATGAGGACTATGTCCACCAATCATCTATTTATGAGTTTGAGTTCAACACCAAAGCCTTAACCGTCTAACATTAAAATGTAACTCAACCATTGGAGGACTAATCCACCCAAAGCCTCTAACCATGGGGACAATGTCCACAAAGCCTCTCTTTATGAGTTACATGTCAAAGCCTCAACTGGTTACCATTGGAACGCAACTCAACCATTGGGGGACGAATCCACCCATAGCCTTTAACCATGGGAACAATGTCCACAAAGCCTCTATTTATGAGTTACGTGCCAATGTGTCACGGTCCTACTTTTGAGAGACTTTTCAAGAGGGCCGTGCGACACTCGTTGTTAGGGGGAACAACGAGTCAGCCTACTAAGTGTGCCAACGGCACCGATGGCCCACGACGTTAGAACAAGCTTAAGTGTCTAACGAGTGAGCGAGCAGCGAGCGAGATTTATCGAAAGCGTCATTGAGTATAAAGAGAATAGTTTGAATGTAAAAAGCCTTTTCATTGATTGCTAGCAAATTACATTGGGTAGGGGGGTCTACGTGCAGTCATGCCTCTCCCCCTAAAGAGCATTCTGGACCATCTCCACTATGGCAGGAGTGAACATGCTATAGTGGCGAGGAGTCACTTTGCCCAAAATGGAAATAAAAGAAATACAAGGAAATTACTATAAATGGAAATAAATCTAACTAAGCAGTAGGGGCGGCCATGGACAACACGTCCTGGACAAGCCCGGATTATTACACAATGCCTCAACATATCCATTATCTTTTCTTTACTTAAAACTTTACCATTATCATTTAATATTTGTTCCGTTCACTTTTCAAAACCATGCATGAAAACTCATTTTCGTATCATTTTGAAAACCATAATGCATGATGCTCGTGAATTCATACAGTTCATATCATATCTCTATATAATCTTGAAACGTGCTTGTCTATTAAACAAATCATTAAAAGAACCTAATTCTAATAAACACCCAGTAAACAACCGTACAATTTATGGAACATGCTCAATATCTAATAAAACAATAAACAACCTAAATATTCTATTAAAGCGGTAAACAATCAGCAAACAAGGTCCTAATTCTTGCAATGTAGGGTCTGAAGACCAAAACACATGCGTATCACTTACTTGACGTCCTTAGCGCTGTCCAGAAATTAACGTTGTCCTTCTTCCCTTTTATACATTCAAAATAATTATCGTTTATTTATTCATATTTTTATCAATCATAAATCTTAACTTTGATACCATTATTCCTTGTTTATTATTTAATAATTTATTATTGCTTAACGAATTTCTATTAATTTATCTTCATTAATTCCAAGGTCAATAAACGAATAACTTTAATTTATACTTTTCCCTTAAATCACAATTGTCCAATTTAACCAATATTTATTCATTAATAATAATCACTGAATTTCCATAAATCTTAACGCTTAACAAATCTCATTAGTCAACTTAATTACTTAGCAACCTTGCCATAACAATTTCAGTAACTTAACATGTGCAACAGGATAACCATAACCACAATAGTTGCTCATTCCATCAATGTAATCTGATAGTAGAGAGAATTTACTTTACAATACAATTCATTATCTTTTAATAAAAAATCCATTGGAAGCAACAAAACATTTATTTAACTTTATTACCCTACATTTAGGCCTTCCAGCACCCAACTAATCACTTGACACTCAAAGCCAATCATAACAGGGTATTCAAGAGTTACTTATTAAATCACAACAGCCAATAAAGAGCAATATGAACCCAACAAAGTTTATCTAGCCGAAATAAAATTAGAAAACTAATCCTACATAACGGAGCATAATCTCTTTATAATTCTCATCCAAACAAAACACAGTTTACAGAATTCTTATTAGCAGAACATATCCCTCCAAAATGCATCACGGCAAAACCCAACAAAGACTGTAACCACAAGCGACAGAACAAAATCACAATAACCTTTATCATTCAGCAAATAAAATGGAGACAAACATCCAATTGGCATAGCATAAATATTCACAATGTCCATCGTCCATCAGCAGACAACAACAGAGCTCAACCACACCAACCAACAGTGCACAATATCCATAATTTCAAGTAAAAGACTTTGTATTACCTTAAGACGAGTTCTCTTTTCTCCTCACAGTTCCTCACTCGGCTCATACCATCTCTAGCACTTCTTCACTGTCACACATTCCTCCTCCCCTGACATTTTCAATTATCCAGAGCAGTCCCTTCCGTATCCAGCCACTGCTGCCATACCTATATAGGTAGAGAAGACTGGAAAATTTCCCAATTCAAGGAGGGTGGTCCAATACGCGATGGCCATGTGGAAGCTGCTATCATTTCGGGAGAAGGAGAAATCAACGGGTCAGCCAGAAGAAAATAAATTGGTTCATTTGTGGACCAACTGACTCGGACCTGAACCGATCCTTGCCTCCATCACCATTCTCTTCACCAAATTGCCTATGTCAATGCCAAATCAACCATAACCATAAGCCAGGAAGAAGAACACTAAACATAGACTATCTACTTACCTCCACCAACGATTTGCAGCTCCAAATTTGACTCCGAAAGCCGCGGCACATCGAGCCCTAGCTCGCCATTTGCTCACCGAGCGCCAGACAATGCGCACGCCAGACGCCAGCAACGCGTAGCGAGAGACGCCCCGAGCCCTAGCCCGAGCTTGCTCCCTCCGCCGTCATCCTTCTGCTCATCGTCGCCTCCCTCGCGATCGTTCTCCCTGTTTCTCTCGGCTCTCTCTGGCTTTCTCCCCCTTTCGTCTCTTTCTCTTCGGCAATCAAAGGCTAAAATGTGATTTCATTTGTTTTTCAACAAACCAAGAAGCAGACCACTTAAACCAACGTGAACCAGCCATCCACGAACCAAACCGATTCAACTCCCATATTACTTCAATTTTCCTTTATTTTTAATTTTTCACAATCTCATTCCCTTTTAATTTATAATTTCATTTTATTTTTCTTCTTTTAAATCTTCAATTTAATTATCTAATTAATTCCCAATTCCATTTCCAAATTAATTTTCTATTAAATTAATCCTCGATGATTATCTAAATATTTTCCAATTAAATTTCTCATCAAATAAATCTCTAATTATCCTTAATTAATTATATTACAAAAATCAGGATATTATAGGGGCGGTACCCATTCCAGAAAAAACTAAAGAGATACATGATCATACTGCATATCTCATTTCTTACAGGGCCTTGGGCTCACAGTTTGTTAATGGTGTAGGTACACGCACGAGAAAAAAGATGAATAGACCAAGGAGCAGTTGATGAGTATTTGCACAAGCGGGACTTGAGGCTGATTAGGCTAAGGAAAGTAAGAGAGAAAAGAGGTTTATAAATGTAAAGTAATCATTTGTTTATTGTCTTTTTAAAATGAACGAGTTACGCTTCCTGTAACGACCTAGATTTTCATAATTCCTTTAAAATGCGTAAAATTTGAAATTTCTTTCTTTTTAAAACAAAATGTATCAGAGTGCGTCTAACCGGATCACTACTGACTCTTTTAAACCCGTTATGAAAACCAATTACAAGGTGCGGAAGCGTAAATAATAAAATGAAACCATCTGTTTAAAATCTTGCGAAAGCGTAAAGAAATCGTTCAAATGGAAATCTAAACAATGGAGTACGATGTAATAAACTTAATGTAATTATATCTGTTTACTCATTCTTTTACCTTGCCTGGTGTTAGAATTCGGGCTTGTCCAGGACGTGTTGTCCATGGCCGCCCATGCTAGAGTAGTTTTCTTTCTAATTTTGGCAGTTCCTTTGTATTTCTTTTATTTCTATTTCGGGCAAGTGACTCCTCACCACCATAGCATGTTTACTCCTGCCATGGTGGGAATGGTCCAGAATGCTCTTTAGGGGGAGAGGCATGACTACACGTAGGCCCCCTACCCAATGTAATTTGCTAACAATCAATGATAAAGCTTTTTACATACAAACTATGCTCACTATGCTCAATGACGCTCTTTTCGATTAATCTCGCTTGCTTACTGCTCGCTCGTTAGACACAAAGCTCGTTCTAACGTCGTGGGCAATTGGTGCCGTTGGCACTCCTCGTGGGCTGACTCGTTGTTCCCCCTAACAACGAGTGCCGCACGGTCTCTCTTAAGTCTCTTGAAAGTAGGACCGTGACAGTTGGTATTAGAGCCAGGTTGGCTCAAATCGCAAGAAAGCATGCCAAAAAAGAATTTGCTGGAGGAAACAAGCTCGTCGATGTATCAGCTTGAACGGTTAATCGAGCTAGAATAGGAGATGAAGTATCTCCAAGAAATCCCTGATAATATTCGTTTCCTGGAGGAACGAATGAAGGAAATGTCTGAATTTCCTGCTGAGATTGCTGCTGTTCACAACCGAATAGACACCATCCCGATCCAAGAGCTGATTGATCGGGTGGAGAACCTCGAATCCCTACCAGAAAAGGGAAAAGGAGTAGAAAGTGGAGAGAGCTCCACTAGTGCTATAGTCGGGGTCCTGGTGCGTGTCGAAGAGATCGACCAAGCTCATACCCAACTATCAAGCACTGTGACTGGCCTAACGAAAGACTTCAAGACAATGTTTGAATCCTTCAAAGCTGAGATCGCTGAAATAAACATCAAATTGAACGTCACGATGAGAGCCATGGAAAACCAAACTCAAGCTTCAAGTTCGGTTGAACCCAGTCGGGTGAAAATCCCAGAGCCAAAATCCTTTGGGGGAGCCCGCGATGCCAAAGAAATAGAAAATTTTATCTTTGACATGGAACAATACTTCAAAGCAACTAAAACTGATGATGAGTCAAAGGTGACCTTGGCCACGATGCATCTTACTAGAGATGCAAAAATTTGGTGGAGATCAAAATACAATGATATTTGCAATGGTGACTGCACCATCGATACTTGGGAAGAGCTCAAAAAGCAACTGAAGGATCAGTTCTTTCCTGAAAACGTCGAGTTCAATGCACATCGAGTACTGAGAGAACTAAAACAGACTAGCAGCATCCGTGAGTATGTCAAAACGTTCTCAGGGCTCATGTTAAATATTTGAGATATGTCAGAGAAAGACAAGATCTTCACCTTCATCGAAGGACTGAAATCGTGGGCCAGGACAAAGTTATATGAATAGAGGGTGCAGACCCTCTCGAGCGCTCTTGCTACTGCTGAACGACTATTCGACTACTCCAACGAGAATCCTAGTCAGAAAAAGAACCCTCCCAACAATTCAAGCAATACGAAGTCCCCTAGACCAAACCCGAGCGCTGCTGAAAGAAAGCCGTATGTCCCAAGAGAGGGCCAAGAGACATCGAGGGGAGCTAATTACCAACGACCAATGAATAGGCCTATGTCATGTTTCTTATGCAAAGGACCACATCGAGTGGCTGAGTGCCCCCATAGATCGGCGTTAACAGCTCTACAAGCGTCGATTACTAATGATAACCCGGCAGAAGAAGTTGCCGAAGTAGAACCCACAGAAGTTGCAGAAGTTGGGACAATGACGTTTTTGTTAGCTATTCAACAATAGATGGATGAACTGAAAACGACCCCCAGTAAAGGCCTCATGTATGTGGAGACCCTTATCAATAATAAAGTTGTCCAAAGTACTATGATTGACTCGGGAGCCACCCACAACTTCATAATAGAAAAGGAAGCGCGCCGGTTGGGCCTTAAGCTGGAAAAGACCACTGGTAAGATGAAGACAGTAAATGCAAAAGCAATGCCCGTGGTTGGGGTCATAAGAAGGGTCCAATTAAAGCTCAATTCATGGTTGGGACCAGTCGATTTTGTTGTGGCGAAGATGGATGACTTTGATACTATACTTGGGATGGAATTCTTGATGGAACACAAAGTCATCCCCATTCCTTCTGCAAAATGTTTGGTGATTACAGGGAGCAACCCAACAGTAGTTCCCGCAATTATCAAGCAACTAAGCCCTAGTAACATAAAAATGATCTCGACTATGCAGTTTAAACGAGGACTGAAGAACCAAGATCCAACTTATGTTCTTGTCCCCTCGATCATGGAGAAAGGCAAAGAAGAAGTAGTGCCTTCAGAAATTATGAAAGTACTTAAAGAATATAAGAGTACTATGCCGGAATGCTTACCGAAGTCACTACCTCCGCGCAGGGACATCGATTATCAAATTGAGCTCACCCCAGGAACTAAACCCCCAGCAAAAGCGCTCTATCGAATGGCCCCACCAGAATTGGCAGAACTAAGAAAGCAATTAGATGAAATGCTCGAGGCAGGGTTCATCAGACCTACAAAGGCCCCATTTGGAGCACCTGTGTTGTTCCAAAAGAAGAAGGACAGTAGCTCATGCTTGTGCATTGACTATCGGGCCTTTAACAAAGTCACTGTTCTAAATAAGTATCCCATCCCCCTCATCACAGATCTTTTTGATCAACTGTACAAGGCAAAATATTTCACAAAGCTTGACTTGCGTTCAGGTTATTATCAAGTCAGGATTGCAGAAGGTGACGAGCAAAAGATGACTTGTGTGACCAGATATGGAGCTTTTGAATTCTTGGTGATGCCCTTTGGACTGACAAATGCTCTCGCGACTTTCTGCACTCTAATGAACCAAGTATTCCACAAATTCCTTGATAAATTTGTGGTGGTATACTTGGACGACATCGTGGTCTATAGTGAGAGCATTGAAGAACATGAAGTTCACCTTCGTCTAGTCTTCGAGAAACTGAGACAAAATCAGTTATATGTAAAGAAAGAAAAGTGCTCCTTTGCTCACAAGAGTATTGGGTTCCTTGGCCACATTATTGAACAAGGCCATCTTCGCATGGACGTAGACAAAGTCAAGGCAATCCAAGAATGGAGAAACCCCACTTCAGTTACAGAATTGTGTTCCTTCCTTGGTCTCGCAAATTATTACCGGTGGTTTGTAGAAGGATTCTCCAAGAAGGCAGCACCTCTCACCGAACTGTTAAAGAAGAGAGTCCCTTGGGAGTGGAACCAAGAATGCCAAACAGCCTTTGCCAACTTAAAAGAAACTATGATGCAAAGCCAGTGTTGGCTCTGGCCGATGTGACTTTGCCATTTGAAGTCGAAACTGATGCATCTGACTTTGCTTTGGGAGGAGTTTTACTACAGAATGGCCATCATGTCGCTTATGAAAGCCGCAAGCTGAAAGAAGGTACATAGCCTCAGAGAAAGAAATGTTGGCCGTAGTACACTGCCTTCGTGTATGGAGACAGTACTTGTTGGGATCAAAGTTTATAGTAAAGATCGACAACAGCGCAATTTGTCATTTCTTTGAGCAGCCAAAGCTAACCTCCAAACAGGCGCGTTGGCATGAACTTATCTCATAATTTGACTTCCATTTTGAACATAAGTTGGGCCAATCAAATCGGGCAGCTGACGCTCTCAGTAGAAAAGCAGAGTATGCCAGTCTTTGCTATTTATCTCAACTTCAAGCAAGTAGAGTTACCGGATCTATGAGAGATCGCATTTGAAATTGTCTACAAGACGACCCTGCTGCTCGGCTATCATGCAATTAGTAATGGAAAAGAAGACGCGACAATTTTGGATCGAAGAAGACATGTTATTAACCAAGGGAAATTGCTTGTACGTGCCATGGAGTAATGATCTATGGCGAAATCTATTGAAGAAATGCCACGACACCTTGTGGGCTGGTCATGCAGGATGGCAAAGAACGTATGCCCTACTAAAGAGGGGATACTATTGAACTCACATTAAAGACGACGTGATGCAATATACCAAGACCTGTTTGGTATGACAGCAAGACAAGGTGGAAAGAGACAAAGTGGCGGGTTTGCTAGAACCATTAATGGTGCCAACGAAGCCTTGGGAAAGCATATCTCTTGACTTCATCACCAATCTGCCACCTTCAAACGACTTTCAAGCAATCTTGGTGATAATCGATCGGTTTTCCAAGTACGCTACTTTCATAGCTGCCCCAAAATATTGCTCCGCAGAGACGACAGCGCAACTTCTCTTCAAGAATGTTGTGAAATTATGGGGGATACCTCAAAGCATCATTAGTGATCGAGACACCAGATTCACAGGAGCCTTTTGGGTAGAACTATTCAAGCTGTTGGGATCTAGCTTAAATATTTCTTCCAGTTATCACCCCCAAATAGATGGACAGACTGAACGTTTTAACAGCTTACTGGAAGAATATCTGTGGCACTTCATCAACACCAACCAGAAGAATTGGCCAAGTCTGCTTGATGCAGCACAATTCAGTTTCAACTGTTGGAAAAGCTCCTCTACAGGAATGAGCCCATTTGAAGTCGTCTGCGGAAGGCAACCAACTATGCCGCACACCCTCGATCATCCATACTCTGGGAAATGCCCAAAAGCCTACAACTTCTCGAAGGAGTGGCGACAAAATACTGAGATAGCTCGTGCCTATTTGGAACGAGCCTCTAAACACATGAAGAAGTGGGCAGACTTGAAGAGACGACGGCTAGAATTTAAAGCTGGAGACCTTGTATTAGTGAAACTCTTGTCGAAACAACTTCGTTTCAGAGGTCAGAGAGACAGATGTCTGGTTCGGAAGTACGAAGGTCCAGTCCAAGTCATTGAAAAGATTGGACGGGCATCCTACAGAGTTAATCTACCGGCATGGCTCAAAATCCACTTAGTGATCCACGTCAGCAACCTAAAGACGTATCACCAAGACAAGGAAGATCAGGAGCGCAACAACATCACTAGGCCAGATATCATCCTCAGCAGATCAAGGCGTCCAAGCAAAGTGGAAGAAATTCTAGCAGATCGAAGTGTCAAGATAGGCCGCCGCCTACGCACAGAGTCTCTTGTCAGATGGGAGGGACTTGGAGACGACGAAGTTACTTGGGAGAAAGCCGAAGACTTGGAAGATGCTACACAGAAGATTGAAGAGTTCAAGCTGAAGACAAGTTGACGAGGGCGTCAACAGCTCAAATGGGGGAGGATGTTAGAATCCGGGCTTGTCCAGGACATGTTGTCCATGGCCGCCCATGCTAGAGTAGTTTTCTTTCTAATTTTGGTAGTTCCTTTGTATTTCTTTTATTTCTATTTTGGGCAAGTGACTCCTCACCACCATAGCATGTTTACTCCTGCCATGGTGGGAATGGTCCAGAATGCTCTTTAGGGGGAGAGGCATGACTGCACGTAGACTCCCCTACCCAATGTAATTTGCTAACAATCAATGATAAAGCTTTTTACATACAAACTATGGTCACTATGCTCAATGACGCTCTTTTCGATTAATCTCGCTCGCTTACTGCTCGCTCGTTAGACACAAAGCTCATTCCAACGTCGTGGGCAATTGGTGCCGTTGGCACTCCTCGTGGGCTGACTCGTTGTTCCCCCTAACAATGAGTGCTGCACGGTCTCTCTTGAGTCTCTTGAAAGTAGGACCGTGACACCTGGCTAGCCCCGAGTCTCATGCGTGCGAAATCATCATCCCTATTTCATTATGTGTTTATCATTTACTTATTATCTGGTCGTTGTTTGTACCTACACCACAAGTAAGGACGTGAGCTTTCGCCCAGTAAGGAAATGGGGGAAAACAATTATGCATATCTCTCTCTTTAATTCTTCTTGGAATGGGGGCCACCAAAACCAATTCTTTTATTCTGTTCATTGGTTCTTGGTTCTTTACTCGCACTTCGAGCTGGAGATTGGAGGTTGTTCTATGAGATGGCCTACTTGATCGGCTTCTAACCTCCTCTGCGCAAGCTAGTCCCTTTCTCGACTAGGTGAGGGTGTATCCTAGCTGTTAGGCTAGATCCGGACTACCCATCTACCCCAAGTCCCTGGTCGTCCCCTTTCCAGCGTATCCCGCCTTCAAGGTTCCTCCCCTTCTGGCGTATCCCGCCTTCAGGGTTTCTGCCTTTCCAGCGTATCCCGTCGGAGGGTTTCTTCGGTGATGGACGTATCCGACCCATCCTGAACAGTCTTTTCTTAGCATTCGTCCCCTTTCTGGAGTATCTCGCCTTCAAGGATCCTCCCCGTCCGGCGTATCCCGCCGGAAGGTTTCTTCGGTGATAGGCGTATCCTGCCCATCCCGAACATTCTTGTTCTTAGCGTTTTTCCTCACTCATGCATGCGTGAGTACCACCCCAAAGTGGCACTCCATACGAGTTTCTATTAACGTGATACATAATGCATTATAACGTACGTTAACAGAAATTGAAATACGCATTGAAGTAAAAGTACTATAATTGAACTTGCGCATATAATGAATAACAATAATTGGAAGCACACATAAATACAGGGAACAATTATGATATCGAATTAAAGCAACAAGTGAACAAGATGAGACAATAAAGTAACATGCGACAAATTACAATTAACTGAACATGCTCATTGAATTAAGCTAGGCTAAACATGGAAACATGCTGTAGACAACGAGTAACGGAAACATGCTTGTAAATTGGGAATCCTTATTCTAGTTGGTTAAGCATACTTTTATTTTGATTAGTCAAACATGCTATATTTAATAGTTTAGTTATTATCCTAGTTAATTACATGCTCAACAAATTAGTTAACATACTCAAGTTTGATTTTTTTTGTTACTTACACTAGTTCATTAACCTACTACCATTATTATCAAAGTTCTTTAACATGCTTGAATCCAATTATTACTTATTAGCCTAGTTAATTGAACATATTGATTGATCATGCCAATCACAAAGCTAATTAAACATGCTCAATCAATTACTTTAATATATCATGCTAGTTCATTTACATGCTCAACGTCTAATTAAGTTAATTACTCTATTTGATTAACATACTTAAACAAAGACAATAATTAACAGAAGCATAACGAGGACATGCTTGCAAATAAGAACTTGTAAAATAATACCTAATCAACTACTAACTAACATACTCCACGAGCAATTTACTTAACATGTGTAAGATTAGTTAGGGAACATGCTCGCATAGTGATTGTACAATTTAATTATTCTAATTAAGTAAGTTAACATGCTATTGCATTATTCAGATCAATTAACATGCTAGTTAAGTACTTATTAAACATGCTATTAAATAAATGACGATTCAATAGTTTACAAGCTTGGATTACTAAAAGAGTTACATGCTCAATTGATTATATTTAACATGCTTAAAGGTTTAGCAATTATCGATGAACATTTAGCTAAGTGGCAGAACAATAACCAAAGAAATGATCACATTATAAACATTCAGCAACACCATAAAAGTCTTAGCTCATTTCCAGACTTGTCATTCCCATTCATACCCATTGGTCACTCATGTCTTCAGCATTATCATCATCTATCGCTAGAAATTACAGAACTCTTATGCAGTCAAGGAAATCATTAACAGCAAATTCCAACAGTATATATATGTATAATGGCAGGAATTGTCACTCAAGGAGAAGTAACACAAGTAAAGAGAACAACCAACAGTCAACATAGAGCAACGAAATGCTAATAAATCTATATTATAATGAAGGGGAAACATTTATCATGATAAAATATTTAAATCACAGAACTATTAAGGAATATCACAGAGCCACAATAAGCTACATAACACATAACGTAAACTCACGCACTCTACTTGCAATGTAGGGCCTCCAACTAGCCAAGACACACCCAAGTTCCTTACCTCGAAGAAATAACGCATATTGGCACTAAATCTTCATCTTCTCTTCCTATACATTCATGATTAACACATTTATCCATTAATAATTTCTCATCGGATTCTACACAATTTAACACTTAACAAATTCTAACAAACATGCTCATTATTCTTTTTATCTAAATATATTGGTAGCAGACAGATCATCCCAACGTACATAACTAATAGTTCATAGACTTGTGACGATCAACAACAGAGAGCACATTCACTTGATTATAACAACTTATCAATCTAATCTGATTTAACAGTTATTCCAAATCTTAACCAAACAAAGGGCAACCCCTACATATCATTATTAACCATTAACAAGGAAATCCTTAACCATTAAACAAAGGCCACATAGCAAGGTTTATCCCTTTCCTGCTAACATCCACGCAAGTATTTTCATATGTTAGAACAACATCCAACAACAACACATATTCTTCGTCAACTAAACATTCCAGACTAATTACATGACATAAACTGAATCAATTTCAACAGTAGCTCATTATCCATTATTGACAGCCAAACAACAAGCTATATCATATTCCATTCCAAGTTCACTATCACTAAAACAACTAATACCAGCAGCAATTCATTCCAACCAACAAACAACAATAAGAGGCAAAATCCATTTACAGAGTCAAAAATAGAAACCTAACAGAGTCAATAAATTCATCCAGAGATCCTTAACAAGACAATATCTAAATCAACATGGGACTATCATTTGAAACAGAATCCAAAGGCTGAACAACAGAGATTAATCCTTAACAACAGAGTGTATTTATCCATTATTGGCCATAAACATAGTGGAAAATGGACAAACAATAGAGGGCATGCAATTATATTTTCCAAACAAAATCATCCCACATAAACTGCTCACCATCGAGAGAATAAATCAAGACAACAATAGCACACTTTTATCTTTCATCTTAACTGCATAACACTAATCTGTAAACTCCATAATAGGGTGAAGGAAACTGCTCACCAGAGAGCACTGAGGCAAGCAGCAGCTCTGCCTTTCCGAGTGCAGTTCTCCTCACGCAGAAGCTCACCCGAGAGCTTCATTCTCTAGCTTCCCTTCACCCAAAAATCTGTTTCTTCTCACTGCCTCTTCTCCTCTCTGTCTTTTTTATCCTCTAGCCACCAATAGTCACTCTAGCAGCTTTACAGAGTGTGTTCCCCACGCTATGATTCCAGGCTGGAGTTGTCTGCGCTAGCAGACAACAATCCCAACCAAACCGGACAAACCGGTTCGGTTCACTAACCATACTCGCCCGAAGTCCCCTGGCCATCGAGGAAGCCATTGTCGAACAAGAATCGGTTATTCGTCCTCCAAATCACAACGCCAGACAATGACTAATCAACAGAGGAAACAAAGGAGGAGAAATCCAACCAAATCGTACCTCCATTTTTTGCCGGAAACACAACCCGCGAACACCCCAAATCTGAGCCCTAGCCGTCCAGCGCCTCCTGTTTGCACGCCGCTGTCGCAGTAGCTCGTTGTCGTCACAACAGCTCACCGCCGTCGTCTTCGCCATCCACCCGTGAGCTTCCCCTTTCCCCTTCGCTATCACTCCCTGCCTGTCACTCTCTCTCTCCCCCTCTCGTTCTAGTTTCGTCTCCCGCAGAATGGCCTCTCAGCCATTCTTTTGTGTTTCAACTGGAACCGATTCACTAGTGAACCAGTTCAACGGCTCACTCCTCCCTTAACAAAATCCCTCCTTTAAGAAAATTATTCTCCTCTCAATCCTTATTAACCCTCTTACATTTAAATCCCAATAAATCACATTTATCCCATTAATTTTTTCTTTAATAATTTAATTAAATATTTCATTTAATTAAATTATTCTCAACCCAATTTCAAATTCTCGATTTATTTTAAATATCGCTTGATGATAATAATCGCCAATTACGTCTTTGGTAACATCTTGATAATTATCTAATAAATCTGAATATCCCAAATTATTTCTCAATTATTCTTAATAAATTCCAGCATAAAAATTTTGGGGTATTACACTTCCGCTATGTTTTGAGAAAAGATTTTGTAACTATAGTTTTCCACAGCTTAAATGATTTCATAACGAGTTTTAAGTACGACATTTTAACGATCAAATTTTCAAGAAAATAACTTTGGTTTCAATTGAAATGTTTTAATAACGATTCAGTCGTTTTATAAAAATTTTAAATTTAACTCATTTTTAAAGTAAAAAAAAAATTCGGTCGTCACAGAAAAACCAACTTAAAGCAAGAAACCCATCTTTTATCAAGCAGTTTCTCTCTCCCCCTTTGATTCTCTCACTCCCTGCTAAACATCTTTTCTTTCTCCCTGAGGAGATTGCCTCACCTATCCCTGCACGATCAAATCGCCCACATGGAGGTTGTTCATTGGACCACTTTCCTTGAATCGAGTGATCATCACTTTAGCTCTGGCCTCTGCGTAAGTCTGTTTCCTTCTCTCTCTTTCTGTCTATAAGTTGCTGGTGGGGGAGGGAATTCACACTGTCCATTTTCCTGCCTTGTGTCCTGCGACTGAGTGAAGAGGAAAGGGTGAGTGCTACGATTTTTCTATAAGAGTGGTGAGTGTTGTGTGTGAGCTGTGGAAAAATTGAAGCAAGCTCCTGTTGTTGGAAATTCCAAGGTGTGTTGCAGTGCTGGCAGAAATCGTGTGGCTGTGAAGTATTGCAGTGGAGTAACGTTCTACTAAGGGTGAGAATTGGGATGTATGTTGGCCAGTGGAGGCCCTATATCATGGGTTTGTTTGGTTGTTACTGAATAGTTTCATTGGATTACTCGGTGTGAAATGTTGTTCTGTTTTGGTTTAGAGAAACAAAATTGTTTGCCTATTCTGTTTAGGTTTAGTCACTATGATATGTAGGTTGGTTTGTTGTTAATATTGGGCACTTCTTTGGTTCATTCATGGTGAAACATTATTGTGCCGTGAACTAATGAGGTAGTGTTGAATTGTTTAAGCATGAAAGTTTGGGTTGTTAGATAGGATGTTGAGATTCTTTTTTTGGAAAAACTGCCCTGTTAATACTGAACGGATTATGGAATGGATTTTTGTCTCTAATTCATGTTTAATATTGCTTTGTTTGGGTATTACAAATTGAACCTGTGAATGTTGGATTTAAGCATGAAATGAACCTATAAATTTTGGATTTAGCATAAGTTGAGCCTGTAAATTCTTAGATTAAGCATGATTTGAATCTGTGAATTTTGGGACAAAGCATAACCAAACCATGTTGTCCTTGAACTCCCCATGAACTCGCAAGTTGTTTCCTTGTTACTACTACTAGGACTTGAATCGATAATTGTTTTACTTCTCTGTCAACACACATAAGTTAACCCATATTACGAAGCGTATGATTTACTTGATAATTATTGGATAAATATATATATATATTAGTCTCTTTTGACTTTTAAGTGCTTTCCATAATTTATAGATAAATGTTGTGTTCCCTCGTTGTGTATATATTTGTGAACTGACATTCATGCATCATATTTTAGGCTTATAAAGTTGTAGACATACTGTATGACATGCATAATAAATGTAAATAGGCGTGTGGGGGTTCGGGAGATTTGGTGACGGTCCATCGGTGGTGACACCCTGAATGAATGTATCTCCTCCCATGTAGGGAGCAAAGTGACGGTTAGCCACATGGACCATGGGATGTATCCTCTTCTCCTGTACAGATATCCCCAATGTCTTTAACAAAAGAGAATGGTGACGATCATTGGTGGTGACGCCATAGGATGTATCTCCTTATCGGAGTGACGGATAGCTACATGACCATAGGATTTCTGTAGCGCATTATATGGGCATGCATGAGCATTTGCATTGCATTCCATTCTAATTCTTGCTGAGCATTAGACTCATTGTTTTCTCCATGATGTAGGTGATTCTTATGATACATGTGATGTGCAAGCTGAGGAGAAGGCATTACAGGACGATCCCTAGGGTTATCAATCTGGTTTGACTTGATGGTTGTGGCTTATAAAAACATTATTGGTTATTTTGAACAATTGACTTCCTATTTTGAATGTGGTAAACATTTTGTAACCACAAACTTTTGTTAGAAGTATTAAAACTATATTTTGAAAAGGAAAATTGATTATCTATTTCCGCTCGATTAACTCTAACATGATTTCAAATGAATTTATTTACTATGATTTATGCGTTTGGATAATTAAGAAAAAATTTTTAATTTAAAATAGAAGAAAATGGTTTTAAATAAAACTCAGGTTGTTACATTACGAACCGGAAGTGGGCCTAACAAAAACACCGGGTCGAGCGATTCAATCCTCTGAGAGGACCTGATCACTCAACCCAAGGTTAAGTTTGCTACGGAAGACTTGAACATTATCCAAAGTCATGACCTACCTAAATGGAGGCATAGGTTCACATAGTGATTACAAAAACTAATTGGTGTGGTAATATAAATTAACTCAAAACTATGCGTACAAATCCCAATTGTCTAGATTAAATTTAAAATGTTATACAATATCCAAATAGTATCCTTACGAAGGAATAAAACTAATACAACTCAAGGAAATAGATGAAGCTCCACTGCTCAAATGTCCACTATCCTAAGTACTCTTATCTTCTCCTAGAGGGCAAGAATCGTTGAGGTGAGTGACTAACTCAGTAGAAAACTTATACTAAATGCAATGCGTGTGTAAAACGTGTTTTACCTATTTTTCATCAAAACTATGATCTTGGGAAATTAAGTATACCTTTCAAAATCTTTTTCATCCTTTAAGGAAAATTGGCCGTGAAGGCCACGACGAGATATTAATTCAAAACATGATTGTATATATAGACAACTATAATCAAAATACACTCGTCATATTTTATACTGAAATCAGTCATCAGTGAAAAGAGAGGATCACTCAAGGACTCTTTTGATCAAATGCACAAAAAGGCAGCAACTGTTTCCGTGCAACACCTCATGAGCTTGGAGGAAGAAAAAAATGGCGGTCCGAGGACTCGGCGCCTCACCCGAGTTGCTGACGAGCTAGGCTCCGCAACAAAACAACTTGTATGATAAAACACCTTGATCAGGTTTAGGGATTCAAAACCCAAGGAGCGCGTTATCACCGCCTTATTCCCATCTTTTCACACAGTGCACAAACAACCTTCTCTACACAGTAGAAGATGCATCGGGGATAGGCTCGTGATACGATGTGTAAATGAATCATAAGGGAAAAGAAAAAGGGTCCTATACAGGGATTAGGAACTCAATCGATGTGTAAATGACTCAAAAACATGAAAAACTGCATTGTGCGGTCGACCTGGCCATGCTGGCAGTCGACCAGGGACATACGAGGTCAATCACTTCAGTTGTGGTCGTCTGCAATTCGACTCATGGCTCACCAAAACACATGGCCACAACTGCGGTCGACTGAGCACAACCAAAGGTCGACCAGGGTGACCTTCCAGCGTGGTTTCCTCGTTGAAAATGAGTCATTTCTTTTGTTTTTTGCCTCCAAACGACCAATATCACTGCATAGACTTCAAAGCTACCAACATAGTCCAGAATTATCCCTCGGATTAGAGTTTCTAATCTCGAATCCGAAGCCAACAATATTCTCAAACTTTAACCCTAAATATGGAGAGGAGGAGAGACTTACCAATAAAACTGTTTTACCAAAGTTGATCACTGACCTCTTGCAAATGTTTCCCACACCTCAAACTTGCCAGACGTTTGATTTCACGCTCTCTCCTTTCTTCCTTTCTCTCTCGTGTCGACAGTTGTATGAAAGAAGAATGAAAGTTTCCCTCGTTTTTCTAATTTTCTAAAAAATAATAATAATAAAAAATATATATTAAATATATTTTATTTATTAAATAAATTCATTCTAAATCTCAATTCGTTTAGTATGTCACCGGACAATGATTCCAAGATAAATTTTATTTACCAAATTTATTTTTTTAATTTGTTTATCCCTCGGTAACATTTAATTTCTATCGATTTGATTATTTAACAGAAAATTCTCATGTGATCTTTATATGACAAATCGGGTTAAATTTTTAAAACCTTAATCAAATATTACGCAAAAAATTAACATTAACATGTAAAATTTATGAATTTTACAACAATTATTTCGAACCAAGTTAAATAGAATTTCTGTTGTCGAACTCTAATTCTTTGACTAAAAAATTGTACTTGTGATCGCAATAAGATTGAATCGCGTGCATAGTAAGTTTAAAAATAACAAAAAGAAATTTAGTAAAAAAATATTGTTAATATGTCACGATCTCGAACACGTGAACAAAGACATCGTGTTTGTTTAAACTCTATCTGTGGCCTCTTTGGAGCCAATAGTTTTTTAGTTTGTGTACAATTAGACCATGAAATAGTCAAACCCACATCTCTCTCTCTCTCTCTCAATTTCTAACAAAAGGTGGCCAGGCAAAGCCAGAAATAGATGTATTCTCTCAAAACCAAATTAGCACTGGACCTTTTGACCCAAGCCGCAAAACATGGTCATCCTCTCCTATCTTTCCATGTACTAAATCTAAACTTAGAAATACTCTCTCTTCCTCTCTCTCCTCCTCTCTCTCTCTCTCTCCAATCTAAACCTATATATATTCTACTCCCCTTCTTCTCCCATTTCCTCATTCTTTGTTGTGCAGTATTTCTCTATCTTTTCTAGAGAAGTACTTGCAATCTAGAATCTCTCTCAAAAACCAAAAACACATCAACTTTGAGAAGTAACATCAAACATGGCTCGCCAATTTGTGGTTCTTGCTCTCCTCTTTGTTGCCATTGCCGGCACCCTCGCACAAGCTCCCTCAACCTCCCCATCCGCCTCACCAAAAAGCTCGCCTTCACCAGTCCCCACTCCCAAGGCCACCGCCCCATCTGCTTCCACTCCATCCTCCTCCCCGATTTCCGCCACTCCCGCTTCCTCTCCAGAGACCGATGTCTCCTCCCCTCCCTCTCCCGGCAGCGAGTACACCTACGACGGCCCTGCAGCCGCTCCCTTTGCTCCCTCATTCGCCCCCGCCGACTCTCCCATTGAAGCTGAGCCAACGAGCGCTGGCTCTGCTTTGAAGGTGTCCTCTGCTGTGGCCGGTGTCGCAGCTGTGGCGTGCCTCTTCACCTTCTAAGCTGGGTTTATGAACCAAATCAAAGCATTTATATTTTGCTTGGATCGAATGTATTGATTTGCTATAAAGAAATGTGAATTGAGCCATCTCCCATATTATATTATATGAGAGAGGATTATCCTTACCCAATATAATTCTTTAATTGTATGGCCCTTTGTGTAAATCTCCAACGTTATAATCTCACTATAGCCCTCATACTGTCACAATTTTTTATTATAAGATGCTCATATGTTCAACGTCGTATGGAACTAAATTTATTATTATAAACACTCAACAATTTATTTTGACTACTCATAGAAGAGGATAAGTTGTACTTATTGTTTGTTAAAAGCAATAGTTAAATTCAGAACAATTTAGTATGAATCTTGGGCTAAAAGTAATGTTTAGTTTTACCAAATCCGCCTATCAGAAGGTCCACCACCACACTAATTTCGACAAGTTATGCACAAACCATCAAAAATTGGCATCCCCTGTGTTCTTCCAAACAAGAATGCATGTTTAAACCTGCAGGCAAGCTGGTGGAAACTAAACGACCGGTCAAACCTTCTTCTAGGATGAAAGGTTACACAAACTATTGATAAAAGTTTTTGGTGTACAATTTAATTTTTTATATGTCATTTATTTCTGGGTTAAATAACTATAATAAATTATAAGTAGTTAAAATATAAGATAATTTATGTCAAATAAGAATAAAATATTATAGTATAAATGTAACATTTTTCAAAATTCAAAAATTGAAAATCGAACCGATATTTTTGGTTCTAACCAAATTAAACCGAAACCTAGTTCTACAATGTGCAAAATCGATTCGAACAGAACCGAACTGAATTGAATTTTTGGTTTCGTTCATCGGTTCCGGTTCCGGTTTGGTTTGCACACCCCTAGGGAAAATAACTAATCAACCATCGTACTTTGTGATCAATGACAAATCAACCACTAAAGTATTTTCGCTAATAATTTAACCATTGAATAATGAGAAATGGACGGAGCAAACACCACAGTTACATTTTCTGTTAAAAAGTGTTGTCGTTCCGCTGTGGATCGTTACCCTTTCCACTGCGGAACGTTTTATTTCGTAATAAAATGATTATAGTTTGTTGTTCCGCTACAGAACATTACAATTTCTATCACAGAAAGATAATTTTCCACCGCGAAAGGACATCTTTTAGCGGCGGAATGCCATATAGAAAATAAGAAAATTTCCTTACTTTCTTATATAAAAATTTATTTATTTCCTTTCTTCTTTCTGAAGATGAAAAGAAGGAAAATTTCCTTCTTGTCTTCTGAAGAAAAAAAAAAAAGCATACTCCGGATTTTCCTTCTTTCTCCTAGAGAAAAGAAGGAAAAAAGAATGAATGAAAATTTTCTTCTTTTCTCTCGGAAAAAAGAAGGAAACATTCCTTCTTTTCTTTTAAGAAAAAAAGAAATCTTTTCCTTCCATTTTTTTTTTCTGTTTTTTCCTTTAGCAGAGGAATTTCGTCGTTTCACTATGGACTGACGTCATTCTGCTGTGAACTATCATCGTTCCGCAATGGAATGCCATTGTTTCCGCAGCGGAATAATGAAGAATGAAGTTATATTTGTTCTGTTTTTTATGGAAAATTCATTGTTGAGAAAAAGAACCAAAAAATACATAGCGGAATAAAATACTTTTTTCTCTCTTTGTGTAATCAAATAGGTAAAATAAACCAATAAAAATAACAAGATCACAACACCAATTTTTAGCGTGGAAAACCTTCAAAAGTGTGAGAGTAAAAAACCACGGAACTCGTAAGCCACTTAATCAAACCTTCAACTATAACACAAATAATGGGTACACTAAAGTTCTCTCTAGATCAAAAAACTAGAGACATACAATATTCATCAAGATCAAACAACAATTTTGGAAGATAACAAAATGTAAAAGAGGATTAACATAGGGTTACCAAACTACAATCCTGTTTTTACCCTAACAGACTGCCTTAGAAAGCTCAGACGATGGCCTCAACCGTTCAGAATATACCTCTTGATGTCGTAAACCTACAGTTTAAATTTCACAACGATCCAATGGTAGAAACTTGAGGAAATACAATTCTCGTCTGACTGCTCATGAAAATTTAAAAATCTCTTTTCTTCTCTCTTTTCTCCTGTCTTCTCTCCTTTTTCTCTTTTGTTATTTTTCTCTAAGGCAACTTGAAGGCATAATAGCCTTTTATACTCAGCCTAAATATGGGTCAAGCCCAACATTCATTTCCTCCATTTCTCTTCCAATTTTTTGTTTTTGTCTTTTCAAATAATTTACTAATCTTTTCAAAACCTGCTCGCATTCTCTCTGCTCATCTTCACTACTGCAATTTTCTTGTTTGATAAATCTTCTCTTAGTTTTCCTTTGAATTTTTCTAATTCTAGTTTTATGATCCCTTCTACAGACGTCTCCAGACTCTGAAATCTTCGTCTTCTTCTCCCCATGAGAAATCGTTGTTGTCGTCTGTCATTGAATGATTTGTAAATGCAAGAAAAATCGATTTTTAACGGCAAACGTGACAGCGATGGTTGTAGAGTCTTCTCATAGCTCAGTAGTTAATTTGTTAGTAAAAATACTTTAGTGGTTGACTTGTCATTATTCACAAAGTACGATAGTTGATTTGTCATTTTTCCAAATATATAATAGACACATGCTAATTCAAATTTCAACCAATTTAATCCGAAAACTTATTCATTAATTTTGAATATGGACAATCTTTAGTTTTTTGAACAATTAATTCTTTGAATCTTTTTCTCGTTGGTAGCGTAAAAGATGTTTTGTCGCTTATAAGTCATGCATAAATTTTGAGACCTATGGCAAAAACAAATTAGACTCACGTATGTGTCAACACGACTGCTTTCATGAATTTTACCAATATAAAGATCAATTTGGTCACCATAAAAATTTTGGAGACAAAAAAGATAAGGGATGTAAATAACACTATTACTCTCCATAAGTTTAATGATTTTATTAGGGGTGGGAATAGGTTCCGTTCGAACTGGGTAACCGAACCGAATCGAATCGAGTAGTTTTGATCGGGGCGGTTCGGATTTGTTAAGGGAAAATTTGTTTTATAACCGAACCGAACCAAATTCGGTTCGCTTCTCGATTTTGACTGGGAAGAATCGAGTAACTTGAAACCGAACCGACATATATTAAAAAAAAATGTGGAAACTAGCCAAGCGTCTTGGAAACCTGGAAACTTGCCCTTAAGCCTACCCTGCTCTTTCTCCATCTCTCTGTTACAATGGCAGTTGGAAGAGCTGGAAGACAAATTAGAAGAGGACTATTCGTCTTAACAGCTAGAATTGAGGAAATGACGACGTTAAAGATAGATGACGTCGAAGGCAGTTAGAGGAGAGTGCAATACTATAAATAGTCGTAAGAAATTGTGAGAAGGGGGGAAATGTCTAATCTCTTTTGTTTTTCTTCTCTTTCCTATAATTTCACTTTCAGTAATAGAAACGGAACCTTCTTGCTTTTCTAGCTTTCATCAGGTGGAAACACAACAAGTGGTATCATAGCATAAACGATCTTATGGCCGAGACTAGATATAAAACGAATGAAGATGTGTTACGACGCTTGGATTTGGAGGTGAAAGAGTTTATCAGAATTGTCACTATCGTCTCAGCGCAACTCCAAGATTCCAATAAAATTTTTCAGCAGATGACAGCAAGACTGGAATAACTGGAGAATACGGTGTTCAACTTTGTTCAGGATACTTCAGCTAAACACGAAACAGTAATGACTATTTTGAATCAATGGGTATTATCGAGAGCAGAGTTTAACGGAAAAAATCAAGTACAGCCAGAGCACTTACTACCTTCTGATATAGCTTCTTCCTCCCATAGATCCAGAGAACTTGTTCGACTCGATCTTCAAACTCATACAAGATTGCCTAAGCTGGACTTTCTTTTCTTTTCGAAAGATAATCCGCAAGAGTGGGTTCGGAAAGCTAACAGGTACTTTGAACTTCATCAAATCGCTGCTACTATTAAAGTAGGAGTAGCAGAATTGTACTTGAAAGACTAGGCTGATATTTGGTTTCATGGCTGGATTAATTCTGCTAAGGAGGTTACGAGGGAGTGTTTTTCATCAGCTTTATGCCGAAGATTTTCGGAGAACACTGCTGAAGATGTAATCAAGACTCTTAGTAAAATAGTCCAAACCGGTTCAGTTCAAGAATATCTAGAACGTTTTGAACTTCTCAAAGCTCAAGTTGAACCAGTATTACCTATATGGCCAAACTCTTTTTTCATTGCTATTTTTACAAGCGGCCTTCATGAAGAGATTAAGGCTATGGTTAAAATGCAAAGACTGACAGATTTAGCTCATGCAATTGAGATAGCATTGTTGCAGGAGTCAGAGATTGTTTCTCTATAGAAGTTTTCCAAAAGTACTAAGCTCTTGCGCTTTTCAAAATGGCCAAATTTGCATAAGACTTAGAATTTTTTACCAACAAATTTGGAGCCTAAGTCTGTATAGAGAAACCCCCTGTGAGGTTTCAAAAAGTTCCTCAAGCTGATCTTCAACTCATGAAACAATTGGGACTATGTTTTAAATGTGATGAGAAGTACTTTGCGGGCCATGTTTGCAAGAATAGAACCTTAAACATTATTATTGTTGATCAAGCTGACGATGAGGAGGTCATGACGGATTCTATTGCTTTGGATCAATCTTTTGATGATTCTCCTGCCATGGAAGTTTCTTTACATGCTTTAGCAGGTCACACTTCTACTTCAATTTTTCGTCTAAAAGGTTTTTTATGTAACCATCCTGTGTCCATTCTGATTGATAGTGGAAGCACAAACAGTTTTATGGATGAGAATTTGGCTAAAAGACTTCATTTCAAGTTGGATTTTTCTAATCCAGTATCGGTTACAATTGCTAATGGTGATACAATTTTTAGTGCTCATATTTCTTCTCCAGTTGAATGGACTATGTCAGATATTCCGTTTACTTTTGCACTTCGCACTCTCCAATTAGGAGGTAGCGACATGATACTGGGAATGGATTGGATGGCTTCGATTAGCCCTGTTACATTCGATATGCCTTTCGTTACAATCAAATTGAATATTCAATTCCTAATCATTCTCCTCCAATTTTAGTGTAGCCTATTTCAGCTCAGTTTCTTTTGGCCTATTATCTTCAGCAACAATACTATTTTATGGTCCATCTTACAACGCCATCAGGGGTGTTGCCACCTACGACCGTCATCACTTCCTTTATCATTTATTGGTCGGTGTGGACTAACCGACTCCATTCCTACATGGTTGGAGAATTCCATCAAGGGTGTTCCCACCTACGACCGACGTTCGAGGACTAAGAGCAGGGATACATCTGTTAATCGGTGTAGACTAACCGACTCCAACCTCTAAGTGAGTGGAGAATTCTATCAGAGGTGTTCCCACCTACGATCGTCACCCTCTCTCTTGAACCTTCAAACGCCCATTTTTCCTTTATTCATTTATTTCATTTATCACATCATGCATATGTCACATTTCATAAGCCCTATCATAATGCATGAATGACAATTCATAATAATTATTTCATAACAATCCTCGAAACATGCTCATTTATTAAACATATCTTTAAAAGAACCCAATTCTAACAAACATCCAGCAAACAACATTGCAATTCACAGAACATGCTCAATATATAGTAAAACAGTAAACAACCAAAATATTCTATTAAAGCGGTAAACAATCAGCAAACAAGGTCCTAATTCTTGCGATGAAAGGTCTGAAGATCAAAACACATGCAATATCACTTACCTGTCGACCTTTAAAGCGTTTCCACACCTAATATTCTCCTTCATTTGATACCTTCAAAACACATAACACCCAATCATTAATAACCATTCACTGAATCCCATAATCCTTAACACTTAATAATTCTAGAATTCAACCTAATTACTTAATAGCCTCACAATAATAATTCCCAATTATTCGAAACTTTCGATAACCAAAGCAGAGAGCATTTACCACTATCATTCATAAATGCTCCACATGCAAAATATAACGGCAGCAACCCATAGTGATTTAATAATAACACATATTTGTCCCCTAATTTTGCTTTACCAACATCTAAGCTCGCTATTAACAAGCATGAAATAGAGCGATATATCCGAGTGTAATATTTCACAAAACCAAGAGCAGTAAACCAAAGACTGCATTATTTGACAACAGTGCATGATTCCTAAGCAGTTGAATACATCCCTATACCTTAACATTCAAGATTTCAGCAGCCAAAAAACTACTAACATCTAACATTCATACCCATTTTTAACATACAGGCTGCATTACAATATCCCATTAAGTAGCAGGGAAATAATCCCAACAGAACAACAATACCCAAATACACAGAACCAATATCAACAACCAACAACAGCGTGCAATAGTTAAAATTCTTTCATCTCCTACAAGTATTATTCTCATAAAATCCATAACTCCAAGAAAGGAAATCTTCATACCTGAAAAATGCCCAAGACGGTACTGACCCGAGAGCTGGCCCTCATTGAAACTCCTTTCTCTCCCTCAACCTCTCGCCCATTTCCCCTTCTTTCTCTTCCAGTGTCTCCTTCTCTTTGCCATTCCCTAACTCTATCGATTTTATGCGCCTATAGCTGACAGTAGCCC
The DNA here is from genome assembly GCA_022433065.1 of Begonia loranthoides. NCBI lineage: Eukaryota > Viridiplantae > Streptophyta > Magnoliopsida > Cucurbitales > Begoniaceae > Begonia > Begonia loranthoides. The sequence goes on along the minus strand of CM039477.1, from coordinate 7,591,396 downwards.
TCAATTCCGTCACCCTTTCAAATAATCTGCCAAAATTTCCTCAGTCTTGGCTCCCACGAGAGACTGTCTTGTTTGTCTTTTCTTCCAATTTGTTGACAACTTCAGCAAGCTTCTCATCTGCAAAGGCAGTACAACATTATTGTGTCGGCCACAACACAATTCACTCGGACCAGTTCACATTGCTGAACCAACCGGTCCATTGATAGACCAACAACGTGGTTAGTCAACGCAATTCCAGCCATCCTCCTGCCATCACGAAATTGCCCCTGCCAAAAGACGAATCATCCACAACAGAAAGCCAGGGAGAAGAATTTACAGAATGACTTACCTTAACCTGACGATAAAATCTACAGCACGCAGAAAATGTTCAGTCCAAAACGTCCCACTTCGCCGACACCAATCCCGCGGCTATTCCGAGCCCTATCTCTACGCATCCACACAAGCAGCCCGCCGGACAACACCGCACACCCAGTCCCGAGCGTTCTCCCTCAAGTTCAACACGCTCGGTCGCTTCCTCTCTTCGCCATCTGTTACAAGTGGCCACTACCTAGTCGCTGGATATTGTCTGATTTGGGCCTCCCATACGACATGCACGAGTTTGTTCTCAGCCCAAGGCCCCATAACCCTGAGCCAAAATGTATCCCACAGGCAAGGATGGGTACACTCTTATACACTAGTCCCACAACCAACACATATTTGATGTGATACTGTCATGGGTCACCATCATGGGCGCACCCACAACAGTCCACCCTCCCTTTAGGGCCCAACCCGGCCTTCCTGGAATTGGAATTCCACAATCAGATACGGGCTAGCTCTGATACCACTGTTACAAGTGGGCACTATCTCGTCACTGGATATTGTTCTTTGGGCCTCCCATATAACTCGCATGGGTTTGTTCTCAGCCCAAAGCCCCATAACCCTAAGCCAAAACGCGTCCCACAGGCAAGGATGAGTACACACTTATACACTAGTCCCACAACCAACACATATCCAATGTGGTACTGCCATGGGTCATCATCATGGGCCCACCCACGACACCATTGCTCCCTCTCTCTCCCTTTCTCGGTCTCTGTCCCCTCTCTGTTCTTCGTTCTCTCTCGCCTGCGACTCCTCTTCCTCTTTTCTCTTAAACTAAACCGGTTCACAGGGGAGAGCTAGTTTACTCCATTAAATTTCTTCTTTATTTTTCCCTTTTAATTCATAACTCCATTTTTCCTAAATTAAATTTTCCTCTTTAAATTATCAATTCCAATCACCTTAGTATTCATTTAATTTTTTAAATTACACATACTTAAATTTCGTTTGATCTCAATTTAATCATTTTGTTCAAATACAATTTATTTCCTCTTCTTTGTCTTTAAACCGGACAGGTTCAAGATGGACTGGTTCAATCCCTTTATTTTTTTGTTTTGCGCTTAATCTCCATTTTTTAGTTGAGGAAGGCGTCAGAAGCCTCGACCGCATGTCAACCGAAATGTCCAAAAATACAAACAGATTCAAATCCTTCACGTCCGTAACTCAACCGCTAATCGACTGCATATCGACCGAAAGGTCAAATAAATTTGACAGATTCAAACGCTTCTCGACTGCACTCGACCGCCAGTCGACCGCATGTCGATCGAAAACCCAAATTGTAGTTTAGAGTGCAATTCGGTCAAGACACCCGACTCCTGATTCAACCCCTACTCGGCCGAAATGTCCTAGCCCAAAACGCTACTGTGTCTTCAACTTGCATTATTTTATCCTTTAAATTTTTAACCCAATTTACCACTTTTATTTAATTACACCCCATTTAATTTACTCCCAATAAATTTTAACCAAAATTTCTACTTAACCACCTCTAATAATTCTCTTCCATTAATCCTCAATAATTACCCGATTAATAGATATAATTATATCTCAATAATTATTTTTCTTAACTTATTTTCGGGGTAATATATTCCATATGAAAATTCTCCGAATAATCTAATTATACCCCAATTAATTTCTTATTTATCCTTACTTAATTATGTAACGGAACAATGGGGTATTACAGTAATAGCTCGTTTGCTTCTCCGGTTTTACTAGTTAAGAAGAAAGATGGAGAATGGAGGTTCTGTGTAGATTATAGACAACTTAATGCTCTCACAGTAAAGGATAAATCTCCAATGCCAATTATTGATGTATTATTGGATGAGCAACATGTTCGACATTTTTTTCTAAGATTGATTTACAAGAAGGTTGCCACCAAATTCGGGTTTGTGAGTCCGATTATTTCAAGATCGCATTTAAAACTCATAACAGTTTGTATGAGTTTCAAGTCATGCCGTTCAGTTTAACAAACGCTCCAGCCATGTTTCAATCTTTGATGAATACCGTTTTCCAGCCTTTTCTATGAAAGTTTGTTCTCATATTTTTTGATGATATTTTAGTTTACAGTCCAGACATGGAATCGCATTATCAACATTTATCATCTGTTTTACTGTTATTGAGGCAACATCGACTGTTTGCCAAGCTATCTAAATGTTCATTCGGCCAAGAACATATTGATTATTTGGGTCATGTTATTTTAGCCAGTGGAGTGGAAGCAGATTTGGTTAAAATTGAGGCTATGTTACAATGGTGTAGCCCAAGTTTAGTTAAACAACTTCATGGATTTTTTCGACTTACCGGTTATTATAGGAAGTTTATTCGAGGTTATGGTATTTTGGCCAAGCCTTTAACTTCTCTACTGAAAAAGAATTCTTTCGAATGGAATGAAGATGCTGAAGAAGGATTCCATGCTTTACGAAAAGCTATGTGTTCTCCACCTGTTTTGGCTCTTCCAGATTTTTCTCAACCAATTATAATTGAAACTTATGCTTGTCAGGGAGGTATAGGGGCTGTTTTAATGCAGAATAATCATCTTATTGCTTATATGAGTAAGCCTTTTAATACTTGTAATATGAGTTTGTCTATATATGATAAGGAATTACTTGCTCTTGTATCAGTAGTGCAACTCTGGCTCCATTATTTGGAAGGCAACAGTTTTATTATTAAGACTGATCAACAATCATTGAATTTCTCTTGGAACAAAGAATTACAACTCCGGTTCAACAAAAAGGGCTCAAAATATTGCTTGGTCTTGATTACAAAATACAATATAAATAAGGTAAATTTAATATTGCAGCAGATGCTCTTCCATAGAAAAGATTCTATGGATACTACTTGTTCTGCTTTATCTTCCTTGTTGCCTGTTTGGATTAGTGAAGTTCAATCCAGTTATGATAATGACCCTTGGATATCATACTTAATCGTAGCTATTTTGTCTTTTGACTCTCCTTCATTTGATATTTCCTATGTGAATGGGTTGGTTCGTTTTAAAGGTAAGATAGTTCTCAGAAATTCTAATGATATTCGTTCCAGAGTTATTTGTTCTCTTCATAATTTAGCAGAAGGTGGACATTCTGGGATACAGGCTTCTTTGCATAGGGCCTGTGTTGTTTTCTGGTGGTCGAGCATGTCTAAAGCTATTAGTACGTTCATCCACCAGTGTAACATATGTCAACGTTGTAAACATGATAATTTAGCTTATCCAAGTTTGCTTCAACCATTGCCAATTCCCAAGCAACCTTAGACACATATTTCAATGGATTTTATAGAAGGTCTCCCTTCTCGCATAAAGCCAATTGTATTCTGGTAGTTATTGACCACTTTACCAAGTATGGGCATTTCCAATCTTTGACACATTCTTTTACAGCAATTACAGTTGCTTGTCTTTTTTGGGATAATATTTACAAGTTGCATGGGTTGCCAATTTCTATTGTGTCTGATAGAGATAAAATTTTTATTTCATCATTTTGGTGTTCTCTATTTTCAGAACTGGGAACAGAACTACACATGTCTTCAACTTATCATTCTAAATCAGATGGCCAAACTGAATGCTTAAATCAATGTTTAGAGATGTATTTGTGTTGTATGTCTCAAGAACATCCACATCACTGGCGTCAATGGCTAACTTTGACAAAGTGGTGGTCTAACACCACTTTGCAGTTAGCAATAAAAATGTCTCCTTTTGAAGCTTTATATGGGTATTCTCTTCCTCGGTTGGCTTTAGGTCCATACCAATCCACTAATGTTGTAGTTGTCGATTCCTTTGTGTTCAATAGACATGCAGTCGATCGTTCACTTTTTGAAAATCTTTCACAGGCTCAAGCTCGAAATGAAAGTTTATGCTGACAAACACCGAACAAAGTGTTCTTTTGAAGTGGGTGATTTTGTTTATCTTTGCCTTCAACCATATAGACAGCTCTCGTTAGCTGACCGCTCATCTCAGAAGCTCTCGCCATGGTATTTCGGTCCTCTTAAGGTGCTGGAGCGTATTGGGCAGATTGCCTATAAACTGGCTTTACCACCTATGGCACGTGTGCACCCTATTTTTCGTGTTTCCCTTCTTAAGAAACATATTGGGTCTTCTGCAGCTTCTCATCAGGATCTCTCTTCTGAATACACTACTTCTGTCACTCGTTAACCAGAAGCCTTACTACATACTCGGGTAGTTAAACGTGGTAACTCACCAGTCACTTAGGGGCTGATCCAATGGGCGAATCACTCTGTTGCCGATGCTACCTTGGTGGATTCAACCATTATTATTGCCAAAAATCCTTCTTTTCAACCTTGGGGATAAAGTTTCTATAAGGAGGGAGCATGTTACAATGACGGTTGGAAGAGCTGCAAGACAACGAAGAAGAGGACAATTGGCATGTCACCTTCGTGATGAAACAAGCAAGACTGTGTCAACATTTGTCTCTTTATTGGTCGTGGCCGAGGAGATAAGGTTGTTGTCAATTTACAACCGCGTTGTTCAAGGCCACACTAGTATTTCAGGCCCTATCACAAGATCAGCCAATAATCCATTAATGTGTGAAGATTTGGGGGAACAATAGGCAAATTGCACGGCCATGGATGAACCTTTGGTTGACAATTTGAACATCTATTCTCTGCCCATAACCTCCAAGTGTATGCGTTTAATATTTGGGTAAACCATATATTTACTCTCAAATTTAGAAACAAAGAATAAATATGTTGTAAACAAAGAATAAATGTCTGCTAGTGTAAAACAATTCGTGCGCAGATACTACCGAATTTCCTTTCGCCTTTGATTTCTCGGCGACCTTCGTCTCTCCGGAGCCCTTTTTTCGCTTTGAGGCCTCTCCCATTTCTGCCTTAATCTCTTCCTTCCTCCCCGAATTCGACGTTGAAGAGGGCGTCAGAAACACCAAGGAATTTCTTTCGTCACTGTTGCTACGCGGGAGTAAATCTATGAATTTCCACCTCTTTAACGCTAAAGATAGATGACGTGGAAGGCAATTAGAGGGGAGTGAAATACTATAATAAATAGTCGTTGGGGGTAAATGTGTAATTTCCTTTGTTTTTCTTCTCTTTTCCTGTAATTTCACTTTCAGTAATAGAAACGGCACCTTCCCGCTTTTCCAACTTTCATATTTTCAGGTGTAAACACAACACTCTCGAGTCTCTCTAGCCGCCGCCGAACGTCCTGCCCAGTGCCAAGCCCTGCCCTAATCTCTCTCTCAGTCACTCTAGCCATCGGCGATTCGCACTCTCCGCGGGTCCCGACTGTGAAGTCCCTCTCTCAGAGTGTCTAGCCATCAGCCGAAGGCCGAAATCGCGATTTCGCAATTCGCGAAATCGGATTTTTCATTGCACTGTGATAGTGCTAATCGACAATACCTGACATTCAGGTGACACTCTGCCTGTCCGACGTCTTCCACTCCGGTCTCCAGCCCAACCCGCGAGGTCCAAGTCTTCACAGGTTCGTGACAAACCATTCGTTGAAGTTTCAGTATTTCTATGTCAGAGACTATATGTATAGGGTTACCATTTTCTATCAACGTGATTCCTTCAACGGAATACATAGAATCGATATAGCCAAAGGTAACCTCTGGGAAGTAGGAGGTAACCAGAATCGTCCATTGTTGTCCTGAGAAAAAGAAAGTAGAAGTTATATCATCATCTCGTAATAACCAGAGAAATTGATTGAATTTAGGTGATAAACGATCAAAGCATCATATTCCAGTTGCTTGTAAAGACTCCGTTGCAATCTTCTTCATGTTTGATTTAACCAGGCGGTGGACCTTAAATAGGTATTTGTTTGAAAATCATGCTCTAATTGCTCTTTTTGTTCTTCAATAATTACATTTAGATTCTGAATTAAGCTTTAGGATACTGTATGTAAAACAGTTTTCTGTTATTCTGCAGTGTTGAATTCAAAAATTGCTGTTCTTATGTTTGTCTTCTAAGTTTTGGCTCCAAAATCTTGGCTGTTTAGTTGTTTTTAGACTCAAATTTTGTTGGTGTAATTTCTGTGACTGATTTGCAGATTTGAAAAACAATTTGTGGTTTAAAGATTTTAAAAACAAGCCCAAAACGGACCAAAACCGATGCTAAAACCGAGCAAAAAACCGAGAAAATCTGATTTAAAAACCGAAATTCAGAACCGAAAACAGATTTTCAAAAACCGAAACCGAAACCAAAACCAGACCGATGAAAACCGAAACCGAGGTTCGGTTTTCAAGTGTATTCGGTTTGGTTTCGGTTTTTGAAATGCAAAACTGAACCAAATCGTTTGGTTCTAGTTTGGCCAAAAACCGAACCGAACCGAGCCAATTCCACCCTTAGATTTTATTTTGCTTTATACATTAGAAAATTAATAAAAATATCAATTTCAGAAATTAAATAAATATTTTGATTTATGATAAGAAAAATAATAATAAATGTTTATTTATGTTTTAGTTTGATTTTTGAATCTCGTCTCAAATTCGCGCTCCTTCCACTTGGATGCATTTTTGACCAATCTGTCACCGAAATCGCAATCATTTCCTAAGTTCATCCCAATCTTCATCCATTATCCAAATCCAACTACATTTTCGATCTCTCCTTCTCTCTTGCCGAAAACCTGAGCCAAGCTATCTGAATTCAGAGCTAAGCATCTATCAATGAATCACTACCACATATATGAAGCTATTGGCCGCGGAAAATACTCGGTACGATTTGCAAGCTTGTTTAGTCTATTTGCAAGTGGCTTCGTCTTATTCTGTTTGTTTCAGCTCATAGTTTGCTGGTTCTGTTGCTTTTAGACTCTGTACAAAGGAAGGAAGAAGAAGACCATTGAGTACTTTGCTATTAAAAGCGTGGATAAATCACAGAAGAGCAAGGTTCTTCAAGAAGTAAGTCAGTTCCATTCTTTGATTATGTTTCGATGGGCCAATTTCAAATTTAAATCTCTGATGAAATAATTTCAAGATTATAAGGTTCATCTGGACCTTATTTAGTAAATTTCTTGAACTATGAGATATAGGGCAGTTGTTGGTTTCTGTGACCAAATTAGATGTCATTTCTGCATCGACTTTATCTGTTATAGGCGGAAGGAATGATACTAGCTTTCTTTTTTAAGTAAGAGTGAATGACTGTTTTAAAATTTCTAAATTACCTCAATGTACTCAATCATGCCAGTAGTTCTCAGTCATAGGTATTCGGTATAAGCTCAAAGCTTTTGTTTAAGATGTGATTAATGCTCATCTAATATGCTTTTCTTATATACCAAATGCAGGTTCGGATACTTCACTCTCTAGATCACCCAAATGTACTTAAGTTTTATTCCTGGTAATGCTGGGAAAGGAACTATTTGTGTTTGATTGTATGACTAAAATGGCCATTTGGTTAATCATTACCAATGATTTTTAAACCTTCTTTGGACTGTCTTTCTTGAGACCATTATCCAATATTTCTAATATTTATTTTTCCTGCATAAGGTACGAAACTTCCGCTCACTTGTGGTTGGTCTTGGAGTATTGTGTTGGAGGAGATCTCATGAGCTTACTGCGGCAGGTATTATACTATTAGGAAAATCCACAAATAGTCTTATTATGAAAACTCTTTAGAACTCAAATTCAATAACGACATATACTTAATAGCAGCATGATGAACTGGAGTCTGATTTTTTTTTTTGGGAAAAAGTTTTTCTCTACTCAAGGTTTTGATGTTTTTTTTTTGTCTTGAGCTGTAGTTTCATTAGTCGATGGGTGGCAATTATCGTATTTTTAATTTGTGTTCATCAACCAATTGATGAAGAGATAACAAGACTAGTAAAGTTTTGTTTCTTAATAATGCGTTTTCTTCGGGATTGAAAACTTAAATTGATTTATAATTTTTTTTCCCTAAGCTGATTCGAAGCTAAATATTGCTAGCCAGATCATATATTTGGAAACGAAAGAACTCAACAAGCCCTGAGATACTGTTATGCATAGTCCGTGCATCTTGCAAAGTTGCCTAGATTTTTTAAACTGTATTTTCAAGAAATACAAGGGGAAAATGATTTTAAATGTAAAGGTATATATATTTTGAAGGTAAATAATAGCATAGTAACTTTTATCTCCACCCAGGATGGAAAACTACCAGAAGACTCGGTTTATGATCTCGCTTACGATCTTGTTAAGGCCTTACAGTAAGAATGCTATCGTGATTTGGTTAACTTTATTGTTGGTCTTCTTTCCCTTTGAAATTGATACATTTTACACTCTTTATAATTTATTTAGGTTCTTGCATTCAAAAGGGATCATTTACTGTGATTTGAAACCGTCAAATATCCTTCTCGATGAAAATGGGCATATAAAGGTACTTCAGTATTCGCTATAGAGCAGCCTAATCTTTTCTCATCTCTAACCTAAATAACCACAATTCTTTCTGCAATGAAGCTCTGTGATTTTGGACTGGCTAAGAAGTTGAGTGAAATTTCAAAAACTTCGTCGGTAATCTTTTTAATGTCATTTATCATTTAAAGAAATGGACTATCAACTTTTATATCCTCAATTAATTATTATGATTTCTTTGATGAACTTTTCAGTTGCCACAAGCAAAACGAGGAACACCTTCTTATATGGCTCCTGAACTATTTGAGGAGGGTGGTGTTCACTCTTATGCATCTGATATGTGGGCCCTTGGCTGCGTTTTGTTTGAGTGTTATTCAGGGAGGCCTCCTTTTGTGGGAAGAGAATTCACTCAACTAGTAAAATCCATCGTCACGGATCCAACTCCGCCACTTCCTGGTAGTCCTAGCCGCTCTTTTGTCAATCTGATAAATTCCCTACTGGTAAAAGATCCAGCTGAAAGAATTTTATGGCCTGAGCTATGTGAGCATGCATTTTGGAGGACTAAATTTGCACAAGTATCTTTGCCAACTCAGCCCGCTTTTGATGGTATGATAGGACAACATACTAAACCGTGCTTATTAGAGAGAAATGGTGAGAAATCTTTACGAAATAATACCCAAACACCTCCTAAATATCGTGAAAAGGATGCAAAAGACGGGTCTTTGAAGCAGGATGAGAATTCTACAGTAGGATCTCAGCCACCACTTAAGGGTACATCGAATGGACGTAAAATCCAACCAAAGGTTTCTACTAGGATTGTTGAGGAGAAGCAAAAGGATCGTCCTACTTCTTCAAGGAAAGTGAATCTGTTAAGACTCTCAAGAATAGCAAAATCAAATTTGCAGAGAGAGAATGAAAAGGAAAACTACAGGAGACCTTTGTCTGACAACTCCGAAAATGATTCAGAGGTCAAAATTGAGAATACAGATATGGAGCTTGATTTTAATGAGAATAATGAAGATGAGACTCATGATGACCAAGATGAATCTGATAACACAATGTGTGCTTTTGAAGACAAATCTCCAAGTCAAGCTCTTCCCCCGGGGAAAATGGAAGTGGCCGACAAAGTTGCACGACAGCCAGATAACCAACCATTTTATCTGCATGAAGTTAATGAGTTGAAAATAAGTGATCATTGCCAACTAGATAACCAACCAATTTGTTTGACTGGAGATGATGAAGCAAAAGCAAATGGTCATGAACCAACTTGTGAGCATGTTGAAGTGTCTGCTAGCCCACATACTGCGAGTCCTCAGCTGAAAAATCATAGAATCAAAGAAGTCTCAGGATATGCCATTGAGTCTGATACATTTAAATCATTAAACGATCTTTCGCTAGTTATTTGGCATCCATCTGACCTGTCAGTCAAACCTGTAATGCCTAGCAGAAAAGCTGATAAAACTTCAGACACAGCACCTTCCCATCCCTTCGAAGGATTGCAAGCGTCTGATTTTGTAAAGATGCCCAAGGAGCAGATGGACACATTAAAAAATAGATTTGCTGCCATATTTAATGGAAACACTAGTATTGTGGATAAGCAGAACATGATCAAATATCTTGAGATGTTGAGCAGCAATGCTGATGCAGCCAATGTGATGACCAATGGACCAATAATGCTCATGCTTGTTAAAATGCTCAAGCAGGCTAAAGTGTGGGCTCTGCGTGTTCAACTTACTTCACTAATTGGCTTGTTGATTAGGCATTCTACTTTTATAGAGGACGACTTGGCTAGTTCTGGACTTCTAGGTTCACTTACTGATGGACTTAGGGACAAACAGGACAAAGTCAGGAGATTTTCCATGGCTGCTTTAGGTGAGTTGCTATTCTACATATCCACTCAAAATGAGCATAACAGAGATACAAATAATCTGGAGTCCCCGTCAAAAGAAAATAGATCTATGTCTGGCTGGCAGGTTAGTTTCAAATTCTTTAGTGACAAACTTCTTGTTATCCGATATCATATTTTTTATTATTTAATTAGGTAATGATATTTTCCTCTTGTTATAAAAAAAATTGAGGCAGTGATAAACTTATTAGTTTTTTGATAAGAAACTTTCCATTGGTCTCATACCAATTTGTCCAAGCTCTAAAGAATTGACCATTGTTTATAGAATTGCCTTAACTCTTTCGTGCACTATTTTCTTGGTTTTCTCTGCTTCACTTTCAGCACATATTAAATATTAATGTGACAGGTTTCAAATTCAGTAGTTTCATTGGTATCATCAATTTTGCGAAAAGGGGAGGATGATGGAACTCAACTTTATGCATTGAGAACAATTGAAAACATTTGTAGTCAAGGAGGGCAGTGGGCTGCTCGTTTTACTAGCCAGGATGTAATCAGTAATTTATGCTATATATATAGGGCCACAGGAAAACAAGAGAGCATTAGGCTCACCGCTGGATCATGTATAGTTCGCCTGGTTCGTTTTAGTCCTCCCAGCATTCAATCAGTCCTAGAAAAAATTCCTTTCAAGGACATTGCATCTACCCTTGTTAAGGGCAGTCCACGTGACCAACAAATTAGCTTAAACCTTCTGAACATGGCCATGCTTGGCAGTCAGATGTTAACAAATATTGGGAGATACCTTCTACCCTTAGCAGAAGATAAGAATCTTGTCCCAAGCCTCATTTCCCTTATTGAGCAGGGAAGTGAAGTGTTGAAAGGAAAGACGCTTATTTTCGTGGCTCTTCTGTGTAAACATGGAAGGAGGTGGCTTCCACACTTTTTTTGCAATGCCAGGTTACTTTCTGCTGTGGATAGGCTGACAAAGGAGAAGGACAACTTTGTCCGGCAGTCTTTAAATACATTTGTGCAGGTTGTGGCGTCTATCTTACCAACTTTATTGGACACCATAGTCAGTGACATTCAGCAAATAATGGGGGGAAAGCGTCATGGACAGATACCTTCCCTTGTTAGTCGAGCTGCTCCAAAGACTAGCTTCCATTTGTTTCCAGTTTTCCTTCATCTACTTGGGAGCTCATCTTTCAAGCGTAAGGTGGTTAGTCCTCAGGTGCTGCAGCAGTTGGAAAATCTAATAAGGCTCGTTGAGACCCAGTTTCAGGTATACATTTGCAACTTAGCCATTTGATGCATCTAGTGTTTTTCATCATTCTGTCACTTCAGTCTTTTTGCTTGGGTTGGCTTTTTCTGCAATATATATACTAAAAACATAAGGGTAGAAATTTTTATTACCTAAATATGCTTTATAACTCTAATAAGAATTAGATCAAATGCGGAATAAATTTACATATCTCCTGTCATTGAAACTCTCTGTATTTCTTCAATGTTTTCGTGACGAAGTCTATCAATTTAGGTTCTTCTAAACCTTATAACTCTCTAATTGATGGCGTGTTTTTTTGTTCTTGAGAGTACATGCTCAAGCATCCAATAACTCTACTCGTCAAAGAGTCTTTAATGACTATGTCTATTCTTGAATAGGACACCAGTAAATGGTTGTGCCCATTAGTGAATGATTACTATATAATATAGAACACTTCATAGAGTTTATATTATAAATTTTTAACAATTTTATCTTAGTCATCTAGTACGGAACTTAATAGTGATGAATATTTAAAATCGCTTTATGATGAAGAAAATATTTGCATGTAAGATTGTTTTTTCAATTTTATTCTTTACAGGGCAGGGATGATTTCCAAATATCACTTTTTCGAGTTCTTGAATCTGTCACGGAGGAGGAGTCCGTAATTCTTGAAAGTCCAGATACATTTATACATGGGATTCTCCCTAGTTTAGCTCTTCTATACAGGGGCAACAAAGATGGTGATGCTAGATTCTTGTGCTTGAAAATTCTATTTGATGTAATGGTCATCTTTCTGAACGAACCAGTTATAGATGCGAAAAGATCAGAAGAATTGAAATCTATTGCTAATTTGCATTTCCTTCCTCTCTACCCCATCTTAATTGAAGACGAAGATCCCATTCCGGTATATGCTCAGAAGCTTCTCGTAATGCTCATTGAGTTTAATTTTATTAAAATCCCCGACATTTTGCATCTGAAGACAATCTCCCAATGCTTTGAGTTTTTGCTTGGCGATCTCTCAAATGCAAATGTAAACAATGTTAAGCTTTGTCTAGCTCTGGCATCTGCTCCCGACATGGAATCAAAGCTTCTCTCTCAACTAAAAGTAGTAAGAAGAATTGGAATCCTTCTGGAGTTTGTATATGCAAAGAATATGGAGGATTTCCTTGAACCAACTCTTGGCCTGTGTAGAGCCTTTCTTCTCCGTTCAGTAAGCAGTAGAAGAGGCTTCGTTTACTCAAGCGAACCGGCTCTTTTGGGCGAAGGTTCTTCAGAGTCAAGTGGAGTAGTTGATCCTCAGCAATGTGTGAGAGATATATCAGATTTCAGCAGCAATGTGGGGGTCTTGTTAGAATTGAGCGGGATCAACGACCTGTCAGTTACAGATATTGCTTCCGAATGTGTGGTATTATTGCTTAAGGCAGCTCCGAGAGAAACCACGCCTGGTCTTCTAACTAATCTTCCAAAGGTTAGTGCAATCTTAGAGTCTTGGAGATCCATTTCGCACTTACTTCTTCGACGGATGCTTCATGCTATTGGTTATTCTTGTCGACAGTACTTATCCCATGCAATGATATTATCGATATCAATTCCTGAGATTTCTCGTCTTGAAAATACTGTTTTTGAGCTAAAAAGTTCAGGTATACCACGTCTGGCCGATGATGCGTTGCTTGTTGCTTTGGAGTTGCAACGGCTACCTCGTTGCATTTGAAGTTGGAGCCCTCGGTCCCTAATATGATGCAAAGTTTAAATTTATCTGCATTTGTTGTATGAGCATGAATGTTGGCTCTTATTCCTATTCAGATCATCCTGGATAATGTATGTATTATTTGTATAATCTTTTTCATCATCATCATCATCATATGTTTTCGGTTCATCTTCTCCCAAGTTTTCATTTGATACTCTACTGCAATCTCAAGGACTACTCCCACTAATGGGGAAAATGGGGTAATGCGTATTCAATCAAGGAGATACGTTTAACTGATACTGTTTGACAACAATCGGTCTGCCTTCATAAGCAGATGGATTTCAGTTAGTGTGCATCACTGTATACATTAGGGGTGTTTACGGTCCGGTTTTGAAATGGAATCGCATTGAACCGGTCGGTTCCGATTTTGGAAGTCCAAAACCGGTACCAGTCCCATGGGAAAACGGTATCGAATCGGAAATTCGGTACTGAATATAAAATATATATTTTTAAATATTATAATAAAATTTTATAAAAAAAAAATGCAAAAAAAAAAAAATCTTAATTAATTATACTTTGCACACAACATTAACCAGTATAAATAAAACAACCCTAAATAAACTAACAAATATATAAAATGAAAAAATAAATATAAAAACCCAAAAAGTAAAGTTACAAAACAAAAAAAAACATTTAAAAATAAAAAAGTTATAAAACTTTAGATTAATCAACAAAAAAAAAATTATCTGTGTCCAATTTCATTGTCCAAGTCCAATGTCCGTCCAGTATCTTCAGATTTTCGATTATAAACTGCCAAAGAATAAATGCAATACGAGTTAGAAGTAATTAGTTGAAAAACAATAATTATAAAAAGATAAAAATGAATTAAAATATAAATACTCAACTGAGTTAGTTATTTTCAAGTCCCTACATGTCAAAAACATTAATCAATTGAATATTGGAATGATACAACATCATAAGTAAATAAAAAATGAAGATAATATGGTTCAAAATGAATAAAAATATAAATATCTAGTTATACATTGTCATTCGTCATCACTATAAAATTCTGACTAATTCACTTCATCAGCGTTATTAATTTGTATAATCTCTAAAAAATATAAATTCAAAACAAAATTTATAAAACATAGTAATTATTAATAAAATAAATATAAAGGAAAAACACTATCAATATAAAATATACTTGATTCATCTAGACCATCATTAAAGTTGATTGATTCATGTTTCGAAGATTGAATCCAGCTTTGAGTGCAAATAAGCGCCTCGACAGTCTTTGGGGACAAAGAACTGCGAAATGAATCAAGTGCCCCTCCTCCACTACTAAAAGCTGACTCCGATAGAACAGTAAAAATGGGAATAACCAATATATCTCTTGTCAATTTATTTAGAATTGGAAATTTCAATGAATTCAATTTCCACATATGAGAATGTCTTGTTTGTCTGAAAATTTTTCCAACCCTTCATATCAATATTGATCAAGTTCTGACCGAGTGGTTGAAACATCTTGTTCTTCGGGGCGATTATAAAACATCTCATGTAGCTTGTTGTGGGCCAAACTGCTATTTTGTCTCAAGATTGTAGATGTTGTTGGTACACTTGTAGTACTATAATTATCTTCTGAATTTTCTAATCCTGAATCACCTCTATACTCAAGATATAATCTTTCAAGCACTAGTTGTACTTGGGTTAACAAATCATTTGTCTTATCATTATCCATTACTATGGAAAGACAATGTTTCAAATACTTTATTTATATCTAGGATCTAAAACAACTGCAAGATACATCAAGACATTTATTTTATCGCAGCTTCCCCAATATTTATCAAACTTGCCTTGCATTTCAATAGTCATTCTCCTTAATAATGGATTATCACATTTAGCATACTCTTGGATAACCATTTTCAAGTTACATACTTCACTAACATATATATTTGAAATAACATGCAAAGAGGCTAAAACATTTATAGTCGTATCATAAAAAATCTTCAAAAATTTGACAAGTTTTCGAATATTATCCCAATTTTCTATAAAGGCAACCACAAAACTACAGAATCTTTACAGCACAACAACCACTTACACACACTTTACTTGGGTGTAGGGCCTCCAAATGGCCAAGACTACCCCATTCCTTACCAAAATGATGAACTAACTCAGGAACAGTGAGGAAATCCAGGCCTTCACAATTTCTCAGATCACGCAGTTCACTCTCTGGCTCTCCTTGCTTCACTCACGTTCGCATTCATTCCCTTTACGACTAACTCACACTCTTCTTATTCTTAGAAGTTCTCCACTCACAGGAAGGAAGCCCTCTCCTTCTCTCGGACTCTCCTCACTCTACCCCTCTCTCTAGACTTCTCCCTTGAAAAAAAATGAATGCAGAACAGAAGGAGAAAATGGCTTATGCAGGAAGGGGGGAGGCAATCAGTACCTGGAGGAGACCAAATCCTGGCTAGAGGGTAGAGGTGGTCGGCTACGTGCGGTCTGAAGGGAGATTCGCTGTCGGGGTTCACGTTCTAATTGGTTGAGGGTCATTCTCCTTATGATTTTAAATCAATTCTGTCGCTGATCTGCAATGATTCGGACGAGTGCGGACAACTTGGTCTCGTTCGCAAGAGTAAATTTCACAGGCTAAATTGTGCTCATGGATGAGGAATGGCATCTCATCCTTATCCGTATCGTTCGCAGGCTAGTTGGCGTCCGCACCTATCATCCACCATCGTTCGAAAGTGTCCTAAAATCGGACAGAGGCAAAACGGATGAGGCCTCAACTCATCCGCCATCATCCCGACTCGTCCGAAAGTCCCCAGAGTTGTACAGATTCGATGCGGACGTAGCCTTCCTCGTTCGCATCGTCTGGGACCTCGTCTGTAACTTCACAACATAGTGAAGTTAGGACAAAAAATGTTGTCCTGAGTCATCCCCAGGCTAAGGGTGATGTGTAAATGCTCTTGTAGACGACATAATGCGTCCGCAATGTCGTCCTCAGGCGTCCAAAAGCGCCTTGGATAGCCTTTCTTTGCATTTTCACACTTAACGTCCATCTCGTAATATATTTCCCCATAAATACACATCGTAAAATGACACGTATAAATACGAAATGTAATAACCCCACAACTCCAACACTTCGATTACATCACATATACGGGGAAAACGTCACAAAAATCCTCCTTGACTTAATGCTCTGAAACGTCATCGGTAATACCCCGACAATTGCCCAATTTAAAAAGTCAGGGTGTTACAGTCCATGTATCCGCAGACAAACATACGCGTTGAGATGTATTTTTAAAATATTCTTTCAACTTCATTTTTTCTTTCTCATACATGCTAACAACATCACGTGCAATCTTAGTTCTAGATGGTTCAACAAATTTTGGTTGTAAATAATGAGAATAAGCTCTAAAACCCTCTGATTAAACAAACTTGAAAGACACTTCATCAATAACAACTATTTTTGCCAGTAGTTCTCGGCCAGTTGCACTACTAAAAGATGCAAGCTTGGAAGTTGATCCCGTATTATCTTCATTTTGGAAGCTTAATGTCTTTTGCTTCACATCTACACTTGTTAACAATTTTTTACAACAACTAATATGCTCTTTCAAGTTTGAAGTTCCATTCTTTGTTGGATGTCATGCATATGTCTGAGAACAATAATTACATTTTGCTCTAGGGTTGTTCATATCAGTGCTTTCTACCATAGTAAAATGAATCAAAACATCAGATTTTCTCCTCTTTGTTTGACCCATAATAGGGTTAACAGAAGCACTTTCTATAGTTTCATTAAAGCTTTATATTATCTACATTTTCAACAATTTAAAATCCCATTTCAGAATCACATTACTAGCCAAATGAACAGATTCAAACAGATTCATAATCTCAAACGAAGAGATTTCATAATCAATAATGAACATTAACAGAGAGCACTGATACGATTCATAATCTCAAATTCAAACAGATTCAAACAATGAACTTCGTTTCAAACAGATTCAAACAATGAACATCATTTCAAAAACCCATTTCAGAATCAACAATGAACAGATTCAAATAGATTCATAATCTCATATAGATTCATTGTAATACCCCAACTTTTTATATCAAAATTTAATAAGGATAGTTGGAAAGAAATTGGGAATATTCGGATTTATTGGATAATTATCGGGGTATTACCAAGGACATGTCCGTTACATTTTAATTTACAAAAAATTCATTGAATGATAATTAATATTAAATAAGTGGGAAATAATTAGGGATTAAGAGGTAAGGAGATGATTAATTAATTACTTTGTGAGTAATTATATTAAAAGTGGGATTTAATAAATTGGAGTAATTGGGTTAAAGAAGATTAGGGGGTGTTTTGGAAGACATGAACTAGTTTAGTTGAACTGGTTCACACACACTGGTCTGGTTCATGAATTAAAAGAAAGGGGGGGATTTTATTGTTTTATTTTGGCCTTCGGCCTTTTGTCCTCGCGACAGAGAGAAGAGAAAGAAGGGAGTGAGAAAATAGAGAGGTTTTTGGAGGGAGAGAAAAGAAAGAGTGGGGAGAAATAGGTGAAGTGCAATTGTGCACGAGTTGTGTTTTTTCTCTTAGTGAATATTTCCTAGAATATTCGGTTCTAGAAAAATATTGTAAATCCTATTTTTTATAGTGAGATCTTTCTGGACTCGGTTCTCGTGGTTTTTTCTCGATTTGAGTTTCCACGTAAAATTCTCGGTGTCTATATTTCTCTGGCATTTCTCTTACTTCTTGATATTTTTGGGGTCACATATGCTATTATTATTCATACCGGTTAATGGCATAATTGTACTGTGTAAGTAAGCTCTGTCTAGGAGACTGAGTATTAAGTGAGACCGTTTGTGACCCCTCCAGCCTTTCTTGGGAACTTACTTGGAAAGAAAATTCTGTCTAAGGAGTTTGCCAAGAACATTCTTTCCTAGGAATTATCCTTATCAGCACTATCCACGTTTATTTTAATTCTCCATATTATCTGCATTTTTTCCAAACAATTTTGACCAAGAAGAATCTTGTTGGCTGTTAATTGAACTCTTATCCAGGCATTTAGATGTAGTCAAAGATTTAGAATATTTTGGCAAACTTTGCAATGCTTGAATTGATTACTCTCGTAATAAAGCAACCTCAAAAGCAAGAGCTAAAGTTGAAGGCCAGTTGATTTTAACAATGACTTTAATTTAATCTTTCAAATCACTAGTGAAAATAGAAATGTAGTATGATTTGGACATACGAGGCATTGAGGGTTGAACTAATGCCTTAAGAGATTCAAATCGCTGGATATAGTTTTTTACCAAACTAACCTGGTACACTTTGGAAAAAAGTTTCAATAACCTCTTCAGCTGTAGTTTGCTGGAGCTGAAATGCCCAAACAGAGATGAGTCGAAGTTTGCAGGAGTTGAAAATACTTATTAGCTTTTCGAATCCACTCCTGCAGTCTTGTTCCAGAGAAGAACGGAAGTTCCACCCAAGGTAATTTTGATTGAGAATGAAAATCTGGCCGTTGACAATAAATCTGTGTGGAAACCTGTGCACCAGAAGAAGTAGAAGCAACTGAAGTAGGAATTTGTAGTGGTTCAGTTCAATTTGGAAGCAACTGAGTGAAAGCCGCCATGATCGATTCATGTTTAGACTCAGAATCTTGAACCAAACTAAGAATAGTGGCCTCCAAACAATCCTAACAAATAGTAAGCTGTTGAAACATTTTTTCGGTCACCTTCAGACACGAAAAAACCATATTGAAGGAAGTATCGATTCCCTTCAACTCACCGTCGATAAGCCGGAGCGTCTCCTCGTTTGCCTTAGAACGTGTCTCTGTCATTGTAGATCGTTACAGGTTTGATACCAAATTGTTATGGATTGGGAAGATCAACTTTGGATGGAAGAATTATTTTCATTCATTAGCCAAAGATGACAGAGTATTACAGAAGGAATAATACAAAAATAACAGAAAGTAAAGGATAACAAACATTTTCCACACTGTTCATTCACATTTCCGTTCCTTCTATTTATACGAAATATCATCAGCTTCTTCCATGTCAGCTAACGGCATCTCACTTTAGGCTTTATGCTTTAAACGCAGGATGACGTGGTTCCCTCTTTCGCCGTATACCCCAATGTAACCGTTGTGGAGTATAACACTAGGATAATCGATTGAATAATTTGGATGTTGTCGAAAAGATTATTTTTTGTATGTCCATTTCTCTAATCCTCGGTTCTGTCTAAATTGAAGGGAATTCTGTGATTGCTTTTGAGGAATTTTCGGCGATATTGAGCTTCCAAGTAAGGAAAGTAGGTGCTGTTTGGGCATTAGGCCCTACATCACAGGGATTAGGACAGAATGTTGAATTCGATTGCAAATTTCAATTGTTGGATCTCTACCTCAATGTTTGGATTTTGAAATTTGTTCATAGATTAATCCATTAGGAATTTATGAATACGCTTATCCGTTGATCCTGTCTCTCAGTTAGAGATGTGTTGGTTGCTGACTAAATAATTTACAGTTTAGAATCTGTTTCATTGTTGGAATTGTGGATTATTGTGCAGACCACAAGTTTACTTCTAGCTTTAAAACTGTGAGTTGTTGTGTTGTTTAGCATAGGTCGTTATGTGATGACTTGCCACTGTATGTATTCATTTAATTCATGACTCAATATTGAGGATGTTTATTAACCTGCTGTGATTGTTTGGAAAACTTGTAAATATTATAGTGACCGTAAGTTAGCTATTTCACACTGTGTTATTGCATTTTCTTTAAGAAGTTATATAAATTGTTGTGTGTGTTGGATGACTAATGATTTGTAGACATTGTTAAGAAAGATCTTGGATGATACAGTAGCTATTGATATTAGGTTGATGTGATTGGTTTGGACTTCTTATGTTACTGTCCGTATTGCATCAATTTTTTTATTGGATTGATTTAAATGGGGTTAGTATTGAAAATCTGAACCCTTTAATGTACTAAAGAGGGTTAGGGAATGTGCTCATTGTTTATTGCATGGCTAAAAATCTCTGTTCAATTGTATTAATGAGGTTACTAACGTAGATAGGAGGATAGCTTATAATGGGAATTATGTTGCTATTTGAGGATTTATAGTTAATAATACGCACTCAAGAATTAGTGACATTATTTGCATAATTTACTGTATGTTGAGATAGTGAATAGGTATCGAGGATATGTTGTCTGTCGATATAGGTTGATATGGTGTTTTTCAAGCCTTGGGACTGTTATTTGAGGATATGTTTACTATGATGTCTTAGGATATAATTTGTGATGACTGTGGCTGTTATTTGAGGATATATATTCTGTGATGTTCTATTATGCATATAACTTTGGATTGATGAGATGTTTATGGTAATTACTTATGTTATGAATGAGGATGCCTACATGCCATGGATCGATGGTTTGCTATTGATATAATCGTGCATATTAGACTGTCATTATATTATGGATAGGGATCATGTGCATTCCATGCATTCATGTTTTCAGGAAAGTAACGAAAATGATTCTATGTATATGTTTTCATGAAATAGAATTTAAAATATGAAATAAGTTGACTATCCCACATGAGGGGGACCTAATGGTGTCAACTAAATAAATGTAAAGGATTGTTATGGGTGGGGTTCGAGTTGACTGTTCTACATGAGGTGGACTTAATAGTGTCACTCTCCCTTAGACTAATGTCCCCACAACGATCAGACTGCGAAGTAAAAAGAAAAGAAAAGAAAAGAAAAGAAAAAAATAGAAAAGAAAAGAGAAGAATGTTTTTACGTGCTGCATCTCATAGACATGTCATATGTTGCATTTTGTATGTTACACATTTTATGTTATTTTTCTTCCTGAGTATTAGACTCATTAGATGTACCCTGTAATGTAGGAAATTAAAGGAGATTAAAAAGCTTGACGAAAAGAACTTATTGATAGTGTAATTGAAGAGGACTTCTCATGGGCGAAGCTAGAGCGTTGTCTAAACATATTTGACTTTGGGTGAGAATTTAAAAAAAAAAGAATTTAATAATAAACTTTTAGTTAAGATTTATTTATGTTAGATTTTAAAAAAAATATTTATAAATGCTTTTAGTTAATTTAAAAAGATGGATTTTACTACGCTTAACTCTTAAATGAATTTACTTAAATACTTCCATGATATGAGTTTAAAAGAATATGAAAAGATAATTAATAAAAGTTGAGTTTTACTAAGCACTAATTTCAAAGAAATTTTTGTAAAGACTTTCTTATCGCACAAGTTTTTAAAGGACCCGATTTTATACAAGCGTATAAAAAAAAGTTCAAGGTTACGGGACATTACACTTAAGTTGCATTAAGTTCCCAAATGAATCAGGGTTTGGGTCATGACAAGATAAATGAAATATTTGCTAAATAAAGGGTTGTCCAAGAACAACTTAGATGGTTTAAATACCATCGCACAGACTTTAGAAGAGAATTATAAACTTTCGATCTCAAAATATCTACCAACCAACTTTAATTAAATGCATTAATGACACACCTAATTAGCAGTAGTTAAAAATAGTTTCCACTTGCTTAACATGCTCGACCCTTTCCATTTTGGCATCATTTTTCCCTCTTCTAAATTGGTATTTGGTTGACTTCCATTCTTCAAGTCAAGTCTCCTTAAGCCCCACAATTGGATCATCATGCATGACCACTTTTAATCCATCTTCTTCAAACTAATAACTTTTTCACGCATGCATATGGTTGATCATGAGCTTCCATTTGTATGCATATGAGCCCTCAAACTCACGGGCTTGATGTCTTTTAATCTCTTGAGTTTTTATGGATCTTTTTGTCTTTGATCCAACTTGACAAGCCCAAAGTTTTTTTGTTTTTCTACTTATGCTTGACTTTGATCTCTTCCAAAACCTCTATCTTCTCTTGATTCTCCAATAATATAGTATATGTATTAACTATATAACCCTCATTCTTTAACCATGAATACTTGAGCTTCTTTGATTTCCCGTAGAAGTAGAAATGTTGACCTTGTAGATTCTTGGACAAGTTGATATTATCTTCTTGATCTTTTAGCATGTTAATGTGCTGGATCTCCATTAGAAATTAAATGCTTTGAGCATCTTTCCCTGCAAAATAAACACTCAAAGTAATAGTTATTAAAACTTCTCACTTATAAGTGAATCATAGATTTCATTAGCACATCAGCGAGTGGTAAGTTGTGGTCTTATTATAGTGGGGTTAAGCTTAGAGAAAACAAAAATATAAGTGGGAGTGATCAAGAGAAGAGGAAAGCATGACTGAGAAATAGTGGAGAGAAAATAAGAGTGAAGAGAGTTTATCATTCGCGATTGAAAAGAAAGTGTTGAAAAATAGCGTTGAAATAACGAACGAGATTTGGAAAAAGAGAAAGAGAAAACAGTGGACACCGAATTTACGTGGAAAACCCAAGACGGGAAAAAACCACGGGCATAGGAAAAATCACTATAGAAATCGGTACAATGAGCTTTGCGGCTCAAGCATATATCTATAGGAGATAAAAGAAACCCTAGTCATACTGAAATTGGTAACCCTAATACTACAGGAATTAGGAAACCTCCAATGTGGGCCAAACCGGCCTGGCCCAATTAGAATCCGGGTCACACTAAACCCTAACAATCTCCACCTTGACACGAATTCCACCTTATAAATATAACAATAAAAAACTTAAGAAAAACCTCCTCTTCCACAAATGCCCCTAAGGGCGAAATCAGCAGCCAATACCAACCAAACTCAAACAATGCTTGAACTTGGGTGTGGGTAAAGTCTTTGTCATCATATCAGCAGGATTATCATGAGTACTGATTTTACTAACTGCAAAATCACCACGAGCAACTACTTAACGAACGAAATGATAACGAATATCGATGTGCTTCATTCTCTCATGAAACATCCGATCTTTAGTGAGAAATATTGCACTCTAACTGTAGCAAAACATTGTGACAATCTGCAAATCTCCACTGAGCTCACCAAACAAACCTTTTAACCATATAGCTTCTTTACAAGCCTCTGTAATAGCCATATATTCTGCCTCTGTAGTAGACAACGCAACGGTATCCTGTAAGATAGCTCTCCAACTGATAGCGCAACCCCCAACTGTAAAGACATATCTGGTAAGAGAT
The DNA here is from genome assembly GCA_022433065.1 of Begonia loranthoides. Lineage (NCBI taxonomy): Eukaryota > Viridiplantae > Streptophyta > Magnoliopsida > Cucurbitales > Begoniaceae > Begonia > Begonia loranthoides. The sequence goes on along the minus strand of CM039477.1, from coordinate 7,567,825 downwards.
CTCCTCTTATCAATATCCCCGCATAATTAGAATCAACATATCCAATAACAGGATCTTGAGTTCTTCCAAATTGAAGACAAGCATCACTAGTTCCCCGCAGATACCTAAGAATCCACTGAACAGCTCTCCAGTGTTCCTTTCCTGGATTTGCCATGTACCTACTAACTGCACTGACTGCGTAAGATAAATTTGGACGCGTGCATACCATAGCATACATGAGAAATCCCACTGCACTAGAATACGGAACTCGTGACATATAATTAATTTCATCATCTGAATGCGGACATAAGTCTGACGAAAGCCTGAAATGAGCTGCCAAAGGAGTACCAACAGGTTTAGAGTTATTCATGTTAAACCTGCAGAGAACTTTCTGAATGTACCCCCTTTGACTTAAGTACAATTTCCCAGATTTTCTATCTCTCTGTATCTCTATACCAAATATTTTTTTCGCTGCTCCCAAATCTTTCATCTTAAACTCTTTACTCAGTTGTGCTTTGACCCTTTTGATTTCTTCAATATCTTTAGCTGCGATTAACATATCATCGACGTATAAGAGCAGATAAATCATTGACCCATTCTGGCTGTTCTTTATGCAGACACAGCTGTTATAATTGCTCCTCCTGAAATCTTGAGCAAGCATGAGTGAATCGAACCTCTTATACCACTGTCTAGGCGACTGCTTTAGACCATAAAGGGACTTCTTCAAAGAACAAATATAGTCTTCTTTTCCAGAGACTATGAAACCTTCAGGTTGCTGCATATAGATGTCCTCCTCAAGCTCTTCGTGTAAAAAGGTAGTTTTCACATCCAAATGCTCAAGCTCAAAGTCGTGCATAGCCACAACACCCAGCAAAGCTCGAATAGAACTGTGCTTAACCACCAGAGAAAACACATCAGTGAAGTCTACACCTGGAATCTGACTGTACCCCTTGGCAACCAAACGTGCTTTGTACCTGTCTTCTTCAACACCTGGTGTACCTTCCTTTTTCTTGAACACCCATTTGCAGTGAACCACTTTCTTTTCTTTCGGCAATTTAACTAAGTCCCATGTGCCATTTTTCTGAAGAGACTCCATCTCTTCCTGCATGGCGATCATCCATTTCCCTGAATTTTCTGAACTCACTGCTTCCGAATAAGAAGACGGTTCTTCACTGGAATCAATGCTTTCAGCTACACTCAAAGCATAAGCAACTAAATCTGCTTCACCATATTTCTGTGGAGGTCTAATCTCTCTTCTTGGTCTGTCTTTAGCGATGGAATATTCTGGTGAAGCTGATCTTGGTGATTGTACGGAAACTGTATCACCCTGATTATCTGAACTGGTCTGACCTAAGGACTTTGATGTCAACCCTGTTTCAACTTCAACCTCAACCTCGCTACCTGATAGATCATTAGTCATATCTATCAACCCTTTAGAACATGAATTCCTGAGCATAGTAGCTTCATCAAATACCATATTTCTGCTTATTATCACTTTCTTGGATTCAGGGCACCATAACCTATATCCCTTGACACCAGACGGGTATCCCAAGAATATATATTTCAATGATCTTAGCTCTAACTTGCCATTATCAACATGAGCATACGCGGAACAACTAAATACTCTCAAACCTGAATAATCAACAGGATTACCAGACCAAACTTCTTCAGTAGCTTTCTTATCAAGAGCGTTTGACGGAGAACGATTCACAATATAACAAGTAGTAGCAGCAGCTTCAGCCCAAAATGACTTAGGTAAACCAGAATCTGAAATCATACACCGCACCTTTTCCATTAAAGTTCTATTCATTCGTTCTGCCACTCCATTTTGCTGTGGAGTTCCCGGGACTGTCAGATGTCTCATAATACCCTCTGACCTGCAGAAAGAGTTGAATTCTCCTGAACAAAACTCTAAACCATTATCGGTGCGTAGACATTTTACCTGCTTTCCTATCTGCTTTTCAATTAAAGTCTTCCACTCCTTGAAAGTAGCAAATACATCACTTTTTTTCTTGAGAAAGAACACCCAAAGCTTTCTTGAATAATCATCAATCATGGTCAACATAAAATGTGCCCCTCCCTTGGACGGCACCGGTGCTGGACCCTAAAGATCTGAGTGGATGTAACCTAATATTTCTTTCGTACTGTGAGTGGCTGTAGTGAATGTAACTTTCTTTTGTTTTCCAAAAATACAATGCTCGCAAAATTGTAATTTACTGGTACTCTGACCATTCAAAAGTCCTCTTCTGCTAAGCTCATTCATCCCATTTTCACTCATATGCCCCAAACGCATATGCCATAATCTGGTAAGATCTTCATCTGACAATGAAGTACCAACTGCATCATCTCCTACAACTGTAGATCCCTGCAAAACATATAAATTACCAGATTTTCTCTACCCCTTCTTCAGAGTAAGAGAACCACGACTGATCTTCAAAAATCCACCTTCACCTGTGTACCTGTACCCTTTCACATTAAGAGTACTCAACGAGATCAAATTTCTCTTCAAATCGGGAACATGTCGCACGTCACAAAGTGTTCTGACAACACCATCATACATCTTGATTATGATCGAACCAATCCCTGCTATCTTGCACGATGAATCATTACCCATCAATACTGCACCTTTTAGCACTGGCTCATATGTCAAAAACCAATCTTTGTTGAGACACATATGAAACGTACAAGCCGAATCTAGAATCCACTCCTCAGATGGCTTTGAAATTCTGTCAGACACTACCAGAAGATCTTCTCCTGATTCACACTTGTTTTCTTCAGCGACAACTGCTTCACCAAAATTCACTGGTTGTTTTCCCTTCTGATCAGCTTACTCTTTTCTCTTATTCTGCAATTTATAACACTCAGATTTAATATGCCCCTTTTTCTGACAGAAAAAACAAATTTTGTTTCTGTTCCTGGACTTTGATATGCTTTTCAAACCCTTTCTGTCACTGTTTCCTTTATCGGACCTCTCTGATGTTCTACCCCGGGTGATCAATCCATCTCCCTGAGTTCCAGATCCAACTGCAAGGTGCTTCATCCTTTCTTTTGAAAGCAAAGCATCGTAGACATCTTTCAGAGTCAATGTGTCCCGACTGTACAGAATGGTATCCCGGAAAATATTGTACGATGCAGGCAACGAACATAGCAAAATCAAACTCAAATCCTCCTCATCATATTTGCATTCCATTGTTTCCAAATCCGAAACAATTTCTTTAAATGCAGCCAAGTGTTCTTCAATCGAAGTTCCTTCTTCCATATGATGAAAATATAACCGTTGCTTCAAATGCAGCTTACTCGTCAGAGTTTTATGCATGCACAATTCTTCCAACTTTGTCCATATTTCAGCAGTAGATTTCGCCTTCATAACATCCTCCAAAATCGCATTTGATAAATGAAGACGGATCACAGATAACGCTTTATGTCCCTCAATAATTTTTCCTCCTCGGTCAAAGACGCTGGCATATTATCGAATCCCAATAACGTATTGTCCAATTCCATCTGAGCAAGAACATCCTGCATTTTTATCTGTCATATCAGAAACCTTATATTCCGATCCAACATCGGAATTTCATACTTCATCAAAGTCATCCCTAAAATTTCAAAAATTCCAACAAAATATCTGCTCCAAAATTAACGCCCCCAAATATTCCTGAATAATTCAATATCCAAATCAAACGAGCAAAAACAATCAGTCTTCCCAAAATATTTCAACAAAATTTTGATAATTCCAAAAAACCAAATTAAGAAATAAAAAATTCCCCCTTTGGTTTTTCAATCGGCCGATTCAACGGAGATTTGTTGACGGCGGACTGATCGGCGATCTCGGTAGGCGCTGCTTCGTTGCTGGACAGAGTCGATCGACGATCTGTCCTTCTCTGTCTCTGACGGCTTACGACAAACAACGACGGGGCGTGGGATAGGGTCGTCTTCGGTGAGGCGACTCTGTTCGCGGACAGAATCGATCGGCGCTGGAGAGACGGATCGCGGCGAGCAGTTCTTCGCTGCGTGGAGGACTTCGCGGCAAGCAGGGCTTCGATCGTTACTGGCTGCAGAAATCGCCGGGCAACACTGGAGAAGAAGGCTTGCTGGCAGCTAGGGCTTCGGGCAGTTCTTTGGGCAGACTCGTGGGCTGCGGCAATTTTATTTTATTTTATTTCTTTTTCAATTTTTAATTTCCAAAATCAAAATCACGAACTCGTTCTACCTCCGATAAATCGAAAAAATCTCGATTTTCAGAAACCTTCAACTTCCCTCTAATACCAATTGTTGAAAATTGATATAGAGAATCTCAACCGTAGCTCTGATACCAATTGTTGAAAAATAGCGTTGAAATAACGAACGAGATTTGAAAAAGAGAAAGAGAAAATAGTGGACACCGAATTTACGTGGAAAACCCAAGACGGGAAAAAACCACGGGCAGAGGAGAAATCACTATAGAAATCGGTACAATGAGCTTTGCGGCTCAAGCATATATTTATTGGAGATAAAGGAAACCCTAGTCATACTGAAATTGGTAACCCTAATAATGTAGGAATTAGGAAACCTCTAATGTGGGCCAAATCGGCCTGACTCAATTAGAATTCGGGTCACACTGAACCATAACAGAAAGCAAAATGGTGAGCTTTGTGGGTTTATTTTCTAGGTTCTCAGCGAGGGAAGCACGGGGAACCTAGGAGGTGGAGAGGCGACTTTGATTGCTGGTGGAGAAATCAAACATGTGGAGTTTTGTGTTGGGACTTGGATTTCTAGAGGAGAAATTAAAGAGTAGTACTGGACGGAGAAATTCTTGTTCGTTATTCACGATTACACCCTCTGTTTCTTTATTGTGCTAGTTTTGCTTGAGCATACGATTCTGCTGCTCTTGTAAACTCTATGCTCTATATGCCTATTAATTTTTTCTTTGTTGGGTACTGTCCCTCAACTTAAAAGACGGTTTTTGTAGTGAATAAAACAAATATGGGTGAGATGAAATTCTCTTGTAGAAAAGCAAATAGGAAAAAGAGATAAAAGGCTCAGAATTGACAATGGTTTTGAGTTCTTTTCTCATGAGTCTAAAAGAATAGATATACATCATATTGTTGCAGGAACTCATCAGCAAAATAGTCTTGTGAAGGAATGAATAGAACCATCCTCGTAGGAGTCAAGTGTATATTGCTAAATGCTTGAATGCCCAAGATCTTTTGGGTGAAAGCCGTTGAAACTCCTTCATACTGAATCAATAGATGTCCATCCTCAGCCTTGGAGTTTAAGACTCCAACTGAACTCTGGTCTAGCCACCTCCAAATCTTAGTAGCCTGCTCATCACAAAAAGGATAAATTGGATTCCAAGAGTCGTCAAACGTCTTTTTCTAGGATATCCCAAGAGAATTAAGGGCTAAGTTATAGAGTTTAGAAATAGAAAATCAAAGGGCAATGACAAGTAGAACTGTAACTTCTAGTGAACTTGATTTTCCTACAAAATCTAATCCCGTTGATAAAAAAATTTTGATACTCCTGAGAAATCTGCAAATGAAGTTGAGCTAGCATGAGATTTAGTTCATAGAGATGAATGCGAATAAATTAAAGATGATCAAAACCCAACTTCAGATCCATGAGAAATTTTAGACTCCTCAAGTTCTTCTGATAATAAACAAGTTCAGGATGAATCCAATTGGTTGACTAGAGATAAGGAAAGAAGAAACTCAATAGGGTACTCAACGATATGGCTACGCTGATCTTACATCTTTTGTGCTAAATGTTGCATATGATATCCAATACAATGAACCTGAAAATTATCAAGAAGCTCTCGGCTTGACTTATTTATATAATGTAATTTTTTATTGGACATATTTTATTAAGCATGAACATAAATCATATAGATCAATTTGGTTGTGTGAACCGAGTTCGATTGAGCTGAATTAAGGTCCTGTTTTATTTTATGCAGGCCAGTGTCTACTAAGCTTGGGTCTCGTTATATTGTGGTTGAGCTTGGGGAGAAACAAAAATGAGAGATGGTGCATCACCACATGATGTAAAACCATTTTTCATGCCATTATTATTTTTTTAAATTCATTCATAAAAATCATGCCTTTAAAATTATACGCAGTAGAAGTCTTTAAAATCAATTTCATTTAAAATTTAACGTGAAAAAACCCATCATAAAATCAACTTAATTATTTATAAAATATTTTTGACCAAATCTTTAAACCTTTAGAGCACAACTTAAATAAAAATATTCCTAGCATCTTACTAAAAATTATCAAAATAACATATTAATATGTGCATTTAAAAAGCATAGTAAAAGGCCTTTCTTTTTATTTTTGTTTTCTTCAAACAATCAATCATGGGTCAACTTCATTTCAACAACGTTTTAGCTTCGCGTGTGAGAATTCTCCATCAACTGTGATCCTCAATAATTCACATCCTTAGGTTCCTTAGTAAGTTCATCATCACCTATGTTACGAAGATTTAACTATGAGTCTAACGCTCAATAAGAAATGCATAACGTAAATAAATCATGAGCATAAGAAACATGTATTTTCATTTTTAGTCTTTCTTTATTTTCTTTCATTCATTCTTTTGTTCTTTCATTATCATTGATATGCGATACCAAACCTTCATAATTGGGGAACTAGTCTACAAAAACCTCTATCATTAAGGGACAAACCCACAAAAGCCTCTAATCATTGGGGGATAAATCCACTAAATCCTCTAATCATTGGTGTTGATTCGCCAAAACCTCTATGTATTTTTCTTTTCATCTTTTTCTATTTCATTATTTCTTATATGAACACATATGAATGAAAACTATTTTTATTATTTTCTTGAAAAACAGGATGCATGGAACATACACATGACCTAAAATAGAATCTAACATGCATGGTCATAGCATTATTTATACATATCTTAATATTTCTACGTAAACCGTGAGCTGTAAACAATTAACAGAAATCAAATCCTCAATCAATATCAATAACTCTAACGTAATAGTAAAAGAACATATCCTCGAGTATCATATAATCACAACGTAATAGTTATAAAAATCAAAATAATCCTATTGTCTTTGTGATGCAGATCAAAAGCCCAAACACATGCAACATCAGCCCAAACACATGCCACATCATTTATTTGTAGTTCTTAGTAGAATCCGTAATTTCTCAACCTTTCCATGCGATGGTTTTCCTTAAAATTAAACGGGGAGTAGGTTAAAAAAAAGATGGAACTTTAACACTATACTTTATTTTAAAAACCCAGAAACAACTCCATGATTATCCATTAACATAACAAAATCTTTACCTACAAAAGCTTGAAGAAGATTATCTCAAGAGCTTGAGAGAAAATTCCTTCAACTTTGTAGTTTTTAGAGTAGTTAGGGTTTCAATCTTGTCATTCGTATTTATAGACTGTCAAATGGAGAATCTCGAGAAAGAAAATCCCATGAAAATTGTATCCAAGCATTATCGTTTCCTAAACTATCCAAAAATCAAATCGTAACTCGCGGATTTTGTGAAAATCATGTTTTGAATCTATCCGCAGTTACAGCGGGGTGTGGGCTAACGTTGCAGAAGACCACTTTGCCCATTTTGTCCAACAACAATCTACCACGTTAGCTTATTACACTTACATTCGTGGTCACCAACGTTTCTGTGGATATATCATCTTGCGGATCCCTCATAACTCATCCACCAATCGTTATCTGTTACGTACGCTTATTCTTTCGCGGATATCCCTCCTGTGGACACCACTGCTTCCATGTATACAAATGCTTCCACGATATTCACTGTTCCTCATAGGTCCTTGATCCAAACGACGACGTTTCTCTCCTTATACTTATCTGTCGCGAATGTGTTTCCTTCCGTGGATATTCAACTTATCCTAATATAGCGTTGTCCTCCATGACAACGAACGTCCTTTATTCTGCGGACGTGTTCCGTAACACTCCAAATGACGACTCTTCCTTCTGCCACAAACATATTCTTTTCCGCGAATACGTTCCTTATCCCAAAACAATGCCTTCCATTCTGCAGATACAAACACTTCTGTAGACACATTTCTTTTCGCGGATACTAGTTTTCGCAATATTCACCAATAGTTGTTCGCCACGTACACCATTTCTTCGAAGACAACTCCCTCTCGTGGACACGTTTGTTCTCGCAGATCCTAATACATCTGTGGGCACACATAGTGTAATGCCCCGTTAATTTAAAACAATTTTTCTCGTTTTGTGAAAATACGTCATATAAAATTTTTCGCTTAATTTATTCAATATTTGAAATCCGTTCTTAGAAGAAAACAAAATCAGAGTAAACATTGCGGAAATATTACAGAATAATAAATAGAAGTTCAAAAAATAGTTCCGATATTTTAACAAAAGTCCCAAAATACAAATGTTTGTAAATTCCAAAATACCACTAATACCAAATTACCAAAATACCCTTTTCAAAATACTGATAAGTCCCGAAATATGTGAGCCACATCCAAGAAGTCAAACCAGCTGATAACACGAGGGATCATCTTGGAACGCCTCCTCCTCCACTGGTACAAAATTTTCATTATAATATTCACCTACATTACGGGAAAATAATGAGCCTAACGCTCAGCAAGAATCAGAATTGAATGCAATGAATATGATGCATGTTTACACGATGCATTACAGAGGAGATCCGTATCTCATATGTTAGTTTGGGGCGATGGGTAAGTCAATTGATCTCGTGACTTAATCTGTGTTTCCGACGAGGATCCACGCAAATAGGGGTGTCACCACGAGCCATACCCAGTCATTTTGTTGAAGGCATTGGGGATTTCAGTACAAAAGAATTGAGAATCTTAAGATTCCCGTGACTTAACCTGTGCCTTCGTGCCCCCTAGGTGGGGGTAGGCACTTCAATAGTGGTGTTACCACGAGAACCATTCCCAATCCTCCCGAACCCCCACATGTCTATTCACGTATATTAGGATAACATATAGCATGTGAACAGTTTCATAATTTCTAGAGTGATGCATGAATGCCACAAAATAAATCAGGGGGAAAACAATATACAATGGAAACACAACAATTTGCAAGTAAGAGTGCAATTTAAGGATCTTGCATGCATTTATCATCATATTCAGAGTTAAAGTGAGAACAAGGCAATAGAAGTTTTGAGTCGTTCATTTATCGTTATGAGCAAGGAAGGATATGTTCAGCTCCATATCAAGAATAAAGTTTGGCTTCAACTCTTATTCAGCTATACAATATGGTTTTTCTCATATTTGATTTAAGTAATTGTATCACTAAGCACTTTCCAATTCAACGATACTAATAGTGAGTATAAAAATGGCTTACGATGCTTAGATTTACCATGGATAGATCATGAGTCCCAAATGCCAGCAATTCAACCTCCAAAGTTAAATCCAACTAAAATCTATAGGCACGACTTAACAATACCAAAATTCAAAATTTCACAGGATAACATTTACTACTACTCACATTGGCAACAACTATCATTTATATCAGACAATTCATATGTTCCATGCGGTCATAACTACATTGACAAGAATTCCAAACAACAACCAGTCCAAGTTTCCAACAATACCATAAGTTCAGATTTTCATTATGATAACTAACAATTTTACCAGTCATGTCTTTCATTCAATCAACAATTTATCACACAAAACCCGTAATGTATGGCTACCTTTGGCCAATACAAATTTCAATTCTTACCTTAGTTTCCAGCTCAATATCCAGTAGCAAATCCAATGAGAGTTGAGCTTTATTCTTGATATGGAGTTGAACATATCCTTCCTTGCTCATAACGATAAATGAACGACTCAAAACTTGTATTGCCTTATTCTCACTTTAACTCTGAATATGATGATAAATGCATGCAAGATCCTTAAATTGCACTCTTACCTGCAAATTGTTGTGTTTCCATTATATGTTGTTTTCTCCCTTATTTATTTTATGGCATTCATGCATCACTCTTGGAATTATGAAACTGTTCATATGTTGTATGTCATCCTAATATACGTAAATAGACATGTGGGGGTTGAGGAGAATTGAGAATGGTTATCCTGGTAACACCCCTATTGGAGTGCCTACCCCCACCTAGGGGGCATGAAGGCACAAGTTAAGTCACGAGAATCTTAAGATTCTCAATTCTCTTATACTGAAATCCCCAATGCCTTCAACAAAACAACTGAGTATGGCTCGTGGTGACACCCTTATTGGCGTGGATCATCGTCGGAAACACAGGTTAAGCCACAAGATCAATTGACTTACCCATCGCCTCAAACTAACAGATGAGATGCAGATCTCCTCTATAATGCATCGTGTAATCATGCATCATATGCATTGCATTTAATTCTGATTCTTGCTGAGCGTTAGACTCATTGTTTTCCCCATAATGTAGGTGAATATTATAATGAAGATTTTGCACCAAAGGAGGAGGAGACGTTTCAGGATGACCCCTCGTGTTATCAGCTGGTTTGACTTGTTGGATGCGGCTCACATATTTTCGGACTTATTAGTATTTTGAAAAGGGTATTTTGGTAATTTGGTATTAGCGGTATTTTGGAATTTACGAACATTTGTATTTTGGGACTTTTGTTAAAACATCGGAACTATGTTTTGAACTTCTATTATTATTCTGTAATATTTCTGCAATGTTTACTCTGATTTCGTTTTCCTTTAAGAACGGATTTCAAATGTTGAATAAATTAAGCGAAAAATTTTATATGACGTATTTTCACAAAACGAGAAAAATAGTTTTAAATTAACGGGGCGTTACACATAGCCAATGCATCCCACAATATTTCTTCCTAATTCTCTTATGCCTAGTTTTCTTTTTCTAATCAAAACTCCATCCGTAAACTTTATTATTTCCTTCTTCTATTAAGCTCAACTTTATTAATTCTTTAATTTATTTAATAATTCTTATATTTAAAATATAATTTGTAACTTATTTAATAATTATAATATTTTTATATGATTCTTCAAATTTTCGTATCTTGTCTTAAAATAAATTCTCTATGTAATTACGCTATTATTCTCACTATATTACATAAATTCTTCGTAATGATGTTATTCATCTCACTTTATTTTTTAAAATGTCATGTCACACATAAAATTGTTCATAAAATTTTTTAGAGTGTTATAAATAAGGGAATCCAGAGAAAAGGAAGACATAACTGAGAAAGAGGGGACTTCGATTGTGGGAGGAGAAATAAAAAGTTGGTGACCTTGGAGCAAATTGTGCAGAGAAATTGTTGATGGTCGTTCACACGATCGTACACCTTGTTTCTTTTACTGTCCTAGTTTTGCTTGAATATGTCATTTTTTCAAAGTAGGCAAGAGTTGTAATGGCTCTTGAGTTGAATCATTGTACATTTACATGTCTCATATCATTCAATTCAAAGTCAATATTTGGCTTGATTCACAATTTATTCTGCAATTATATATAACCATAGTCTTTAATATAATTCACAGTAATTGTGGTAGATTATAAATAATTAATTACACAAATAAAAGAATAATACATAAAAATCAATAGAAATTGTTTTATAAGTAAGACTTGGTTCCCTTCCCTTCCCGCAGTCAGTGGAAGAAGGAAAAATTGATGGGATTGAATGTCGTTGCCTTCCATCAGTTTACGTCGTTTTCTATTCAAAAAAAGGAAATATTAATTAATTGTTATTATTATTGTTCTTATTTTCACATTATCTTGAAATTTTGTCGTGCCCAAAAGTCAAAAAATACACTTTATGATTTTGTTAGACGTCAAAAGTCCACCGAAGAACTAAAAATAACTACAATGAGATTTTTATTTATCAAACTCTAACATTAATTTATGGTGTGACAATCTACCAATGATATATCCATAATAATCAATAAAAAAGTATCTTTTATTATTGTATTTTATATTTAAAATTTTGGATATAATTCAACAATTATTAATTATTGATATTAAAAATATTATGAATCAAGTCAAATTACAGAAGCCTAGTTCTAATTCGATGATAAGCCGAATAAAAAACCTAGGCTCACATAATTGACAATTATATTTTTTAGGGTTATGGCGATAGCCCAAATGATAAGTTAATTCATTTGATCTTTCGTGGTTAGAGAAAATACATTATGACAAAATATTATTATAACATAGAAGATTACACTGCATTGACATGAAACCCGGTGAAACCCAATTTTGAATTTAATTATATTATGGGTTTAATTTTGTCTTGATGATTGTGACATGAAATGTTACGTGGCACAGAGAATTAAGTACCAAAAATAATAATAAGAGAATTAGAAGAATTGAAAGATTTAATTATCTACAGAATATATTTAACAGTTTCAAACTATGTAAAGAAGGTATGCATTAATCACGCCTGCAGTCCCGGCTTTAATTCTTTATAAAAGCTCATTCCACTTCCTCACCCTCTATTTTCATTTTACTTCCTTCAAAAATGGCTCATCCAGCTACTTCTACTGTCCTCTTCTTCCTTATTTCTACTCTCCTTTTTACTCTTTTTCATAATTTTGCTACTTCCACACCAGAGTTTGAAAACCCTCATTCAGTAGTGGAAGAAGTTCAAAGGTATATTCCTTGTATCATTGTTCATATTTCGCTAAATGTTCTCTAACTACGTAGATTTTCCATGAATGTAAAGTATTACCCTCGTAATGAGAAGGAGAATAGAGTGTCTTACTTATGAGTTTAGAGGTTTAAATGTATATTTCCGCTTCATGTTCATATTTTATTAAATTTTCGAAGAACGCATCGTTCGAGTGATTGCATCCAAAATTCACTCTCCAAATAAGAATTCTTAGTTGTGGGTTATATTTTGGCCTTCCTACACTTTTATTACATTTTGTGCAGGAGTATCAATGCATCAAGTTCTCGAAGGAGCCTTGCCTCCTCCTCTTGTGGAACCGGAAACCCCATCGATGATTGTTGGAGGTGTGAACCCAATTGGGAGTCAAACCGGCAACGGCTAGCCGATTGTGCAATTGGGTTCGGAAAGAATGCGATGGGAGGGAAAAATGGTCGAATCTATGTAGTCACCGACCCGAATGACGACGATCCAGTGAACCCTAGGCCCGGAACTCTTCGATATGCCGTCATACAAGATGAACCCTTATGGATCATTTTTAACAGAGATATGGTGATTAAATTAAGACAAGAGCTGGTAATGAATTCTTTCAAGACCATTGATGGTAGAGGGGCAAGTGTTCATATTGCTGGAGGGCCATGCATAACCATACATTATGCTACAAACATCATCATACATGGAATTCACGTACATGATTGCCAGCAAGGTGGGAATGGTAATATACGGGACTCCCCACGACACTCCGGGTGGTGGACCGTATCTGATGGTGACGGAATTTCGATCTTTGGTGGGAGGCATGTGTGGGTGGACCATTGTTCTCTTTCGAATTGTCGTGACGGTCTGATCGATGCCATCCATGGCTCGACGGCAATTACCATCTCGAACAACTATATGACTCATCATGACAAGGTTATGCTTTTAGGCCACAGCGATTATTATGGGCAAGATAAGAACATGCAAGTTACTATTGCCTTTAATCATTTTGGAGAAGGTCTTGTCCAAAGAATGCCCAGGTAAAATATAAACAAACAACTATCCATTTTTTAACTATTGTTTACCGCTTAATGTTTATAATAACTTAAAATAATATATAATTATGGAATCTACATGATATAATTAGACTTGGGGTTTGCATTAGGTTATTATTAGACGTATAAAAACTCTCTCTTTGACGTATCATTGATGTGCAGATGTAGGCTAGGATTCTTCCATGTGGTGAACAATGACTACACTCATTGGGAAATGTATGCAATTGGAGGGAGTGCAAATCCCACCATTTACAGCCAAGGGAATAGATTTCTAGCTCCTGATGTAAGATTCAGAAAAGAGGTGACTAAACATGAAGATGCACCTCAAAGTGAATGGATGCATTGGAACTGGCGATCCGAAGGAGACTTGCTGTTGAACGGCGCGTATTTCCGGGAGTCAGGAGCTGGCGCATCATCTAGCTACGCCAGGGCACACAGCCTCGGTGCCAAACCAGCTTCTTTTGTTGGCTCCATGACCGTGGCTGCCGGTGCACTTAGTTGCCGGAAGGGTTCTCATTGCTAGGCAATTGATTACTCTCTTGTATTTTTGATATAATGAACAAAGGTTTTAACTAGTTCGTCAGATGATCACATTTGATGCTCTTAAACTTAAACTCGACACATTTTATTAATTATTTAACATTTAGAATATTGAAAGAATATCGTCAAAATTTACACGTCAGAGAAAGTCTACGTCTAAATTTCACGTAAAATATTAATACTTTAACATAATACATGTCGTGTTTAGGAATTTAAAAAAAAAATGGTGCGTAGTAGAAACATTTAAGAAATATAAAATAAAAATTTTGAGTAAAAGTTTTAAATTGCTATGAGAAATAATAATTTATAGGGTAATTATCAATTTGGCCTCTAAAGTTTGGGAATCCTTTCAACTAAATGGTGAAATGGTGAAATCCTTTCAAATAATTTATAGGGTAATTATCAATTTCACCTTAAATGGTGAGATGTTATCGTCCAATACTCTCACGGTTATCAATTCGTTAAAATAGGGGCATGAGATGCAAGTGGAGTTGGAAAACAAAATCACTCTTCAATCTTCAAGTTCTTTTATCGTTTACCTTAGTTTCAAAATCATTTTATGCCTTAGAAATACCATTTGCTACTCCTCAGTTTGAGACTCAGTTTCAGAGCGCTTATATGTATTGTCAATGGTTACAATTTTATGTTGGTTGTTGCCGAATCCTATCTCCAACTTCATATGCATCTCACGCCCCTATTTTAGTGAATTGATAACGGTGAGTGTCATGCCCAAAAGGAGACTCGAGACAGAACGGGGAATGATCCGGTCCAAAAGAACCGAATCGTCCGACCTTCACTTAAATCCAATATATAGCAGCGGAAGACTTAAAAATTTATTACAATCTAGGCCCCAAAGAAATAGGTCCAGAAGTGACAATAATATAATGTAAATTTAACAAAATCTAAAACTTGGCAGAAATAACATAAATTAAAATTAGGGTACAAACCACCCTAAAATATCTCTAGTTTCTTAAATAAAGTAGAAAAATAACTAAATTTGGGAAAACTCTAAATTTTCTTTTTAGGTGGCAACGGAGAACTACTCTGATTGTTTCCTGAAAAATATAGTCATATTTGAGGTGAGTCGACAAAACTCAGTAAAGATTTATCTTATATTCAACTTTTATGTCATATAANTTTCAAAAATTCCAAGGAAGAAACAAAGATTGAAAAATCCAACTTTACCTTCAAGAAATTTGTTCACAACCAAGATCTCTGGAGGGATTCGCTTTTCCGTCAAGCTTCCTGGCTATGAACTCCTTGATAAACATCGACATCCAACACTCAACCTTTTAGAAAAAAACCCAATTTTCCGTTAACCATTGATCCGCGAGGAAAGAACAAAAATAGAGGAATCAACACTCACCAGATGGAACACCATTGCCTTCACTTCGGAGAACCCACACCATCGACCACCGTAAAAGATGAGTTTCGCTGGAAGTGGAAGATAGAGAGAGTGGGTTGAGGGAAAGGGAAAGGGGAGGTTTCGAAAGATGAGTGGGGGAGGCATTTTCCCCACTTATTGAAATAGCGGTAACTTCTCCCCTGTTTCCGTAACTCCCAAACGGAGTTGTTTTTATATATTTTTTTATTTGGGCCAACTAGACTGAGTTTCACAGTGAGGATATTGGACGATAATATCTCAAACTATTGGATGATAACATCTTAAACTTTGAGGTATCAGATTTGAAAATTTAAAGTTTAGGATGTCAGTTAAAGGGACTCTCAAACTTCAGGGGCTAAATTGATAATTACCTTAATTTATACTTACAATTAGAGAGACTTAAATGTTACGCCATTGATTTCTTTTTTTGTTTTGAAAAGTAAAATATAATTTGTTCCTTAATTGGGCTTGTTTACCTCTTTCTCGTACACATGCTTTGTTCATTAGTTACGAGCTAAAATTGGTGGGAAGATCATTCATCATGTAACTAAAACTTTTTTCTCAATCAATCTATCTAAATATTTTGGATGCATGGTTAAGGACAGGTCTTGTGAGTTCCGTAAATCCTACGTTACTAAACTATAAAATTTAGAAAACATGCCAAAATCTACTTTCACTTAGAACATCAATAGATGTATAGAAGGCGAACTCGAATTCCATTCCAACGAGAGAAGTGATTCGAGTAGGATACTTAGATCTTCCACTTTGATAAGTCATTAGATTGCAAAGTCTCTTATCTAATGGATGATAAATGACCAAGAGAGATTGGAAGTCACTTATAAAATGAGGACTACGGCTCTTTATAAAAGTAAGTGTGTAGTTACCACTCTCACCATCATAAAATAAAATAATTACAAGTTTATCTTTACACATTTTTTGGTACCAAGATGCCTAATCCATAGTATCATATATATATTTTAAGCCCAAATACTAAATATATTTAACCATTTTAATGAATGTCACGTAATAATAACTATAATGTATGCGCTAAATTGATAAGTTAGAATTTATGGAAATTAAATTTTTCTAAATTTCTTTCCCCATTTACCACTTCCTTAAACGACTATTCCTCCACCATTTAAGGACTTTGTGTGAAGGGCATAACCTCTACAATTTTAAGAAAAACCTTCAGTAAAGGCGCGTCAACAGAAGAGAGGTTTGGAAGAGACATTGAAGTTCAAGTTGAGACAATTCTGGTAGCTTCATCTTTCTTATTCTAGGATTGTTTCTAGTTAAAAATTTTAAATTTTGATAAACTCTTTGGTTTAGGAATTCATGTTGTAAGTAGAATTGAAATACTTGGGATATTTGGTTATCATCAATAGGTAAAAGCTCGACCTCCTATTTATTGTTGTTTGTTTGAGATTGAGATTTTCTATTGAAAGAATTTATTAATGAGTTGAAGTTTAAAAACATGTTTTGGAACTGTGAGTTGACGATTATTAAACTTTAAGCATGTGATAATGGTAAACTGATGTTTCGTGAATTGTTGTAACGTGTTTTATCATAAAAGAATGAATTATTGGCGAAACAACATACCAGCGTCAGAGATGATGATGCTGAGTCGCGACTCAGGAGGGCTAAGCCACAGCCCAACTTGAGCTGGGAGGGTCGAGCTGTGACCCAACTCATGTTGAGCCGCGTGTAACGACCCGAGTTTTACTTACTTTAAAATCGTGTAATTTAAAAGTTTTTTTTTTTATAAAATCAGAGTAAGACTTTTCTTTATAAAACCCGATCGTAAAAACTCTTTACTTAAAACATTTATCAATTTAAGCAGAAGTAATAAAATCTTTTTATGAAATGCAGCGGAATTAAAACAAAACGTTAAAGAATATTAAGTAATTTGCAAACCCTTTTTTACAAATAATTTCCTTTTTAAACTCTTTAGCCCAGCCAGCCAAAAGATCCACCCGTGCAAATCGTTCATCAACTGTCTTTGACTTGTACACCTGTTTCTCGTACAATACCTACATCACAAGAACTAAACTAATGAGTCTAACGCTTAGTAAGTGATAGATTGAAATACAATGCAGATGATATGCATGATCATACAATGCATTACAGAAAATAACCGTATCATTTCTATTGGGCCAGAGTATCGGATACTTCTGGTGGTCATGTAGCTTAACCGTAACTCCGACGAGGAGCCACACCAATAGGGGTGTCACTGCATACCGTCACCGATCACTTTTGTTAAAGACATTGGGGATTTCAGTACAAGAGAATTGAAAATCTTAAGGTCCACGTGACTTAACAGTACCTCACCGCCCCCTTCGTGAGAGTAGACACTCCAATAGGGGTGTCATCACGAAAACCATCCCCAATTTTTCCGAACCCCCACATGCCTATTTACTTATATTAAGTATGTCATGCAATATGCTCGTGAATACATACAGTCCTATATGATCGTATAAATGTCTAATAAACATATCATTAAAAGAACATAGTTCTAGTAAACATACAACATGCAATCCTAATTCTTGCGATGTAGGGTTTGAAGACCAAAGCACAGTAAGTATCAACTTACCCGGTGTCCATAGCGCGCTTTTGCATCATCTCTCCTCTCCGTACCTTCAAAACCATTTACATCACGTATTATTAACCATGCTTCTACGACTCATTACTTTAACACTTCCACTATCACAACGAAATAGTAATAACCCACGATAATTGCTCATTCCATCAATGTGATATGATAGAATTTCACAACAATAACTATCCATGATAATATTCTTTATGAGAATGAAACAAAGTTCAACCATAACTTCACACATTCATCATTTAACATCTTCAAAACCTATAATTAATTAACAGTGGAACTATTTGGCACAAAACACAACCAATCATCAACTTCGTTTTATCACAATTCTGGACAGTACACACACAGAGAACACCTAATCTCCTTTATGAGAAATTAATCCAACATGTGCACAATATTTCCAATTCACAAAGCAAGAGGCAGTTAAGAACATTTCCAATTCATTCAATATGCACAACATTTCCACCTCACAAACCATTAAGCAGAACATCGAAACAGCAACTCATTTAACAGTATAATTTCTCCATGGCCAAACCAAATACCACCAAGAAATAGACTCATTACAGGGCATATATTCCATCAATGTTTATCACATTTCTCCACAATTTAGAAGCAACAAACAGGCGATATTCCATCAATATTTACCTCATTTCTCTGTAACTCTGAAACAAAATCAAAACAGAGATCCAACTTTTCATCAGCATGTTTATATTTACGGAAACAGAAGCAATAATCCCATTAAGGCACCCACCTATCACTTATCACATTTATCTTTCATCCTTTATTTTTAAGATAACTCAATCCATAAAGACCATAAAGGAAACTCCCTTACTTGCAGAATTGAGGTGACCTGAGAGCAACATCACACGATTTCTCAACTTTTCTTCTCTATTTCCATGCTTCAAGAGAGTGCCCCTTTCACTGCAACACTCTCACCCTCACGTTTCCATCACTCGGTCTTCAACACTGCTAGAGCTTGTCTGCTGCCATTGATTTATAGGCAGGAAGAGATAACTTGCACAGACACAGGAAAATTGTACACTTCAAGGACAGTGGTTCACTTACCAAATTCCACATGGAAAGTTAGCCAGAGGAGGAGCAGGAGAGAGACCAGATCCGGTCCAGTCCAATTTACACACCCCCTGTCATCACACCAACCTATCCCTGCCCAATTCCTCCCTGAACTTTTCTTCACACATTCCATCAACTTCGTCCAAGACAAGATACCAGGCGAAGAAAATGCATAATAATGAATGACTTACCTTGAAAACGAATTCATAGTGCTCCAATTTCGTCATCGCAAGCCACGACACACCGTGCCCTAGCCATCCCGTGTTTCACCGTCCCTGCTACACCAGGACGCCGCCCGACGCACTTCTGTTCGCCAGCCAGCGCACCGAGCTCGAGCCCGAGCCTGAGCCTCGCAGAGCATGCGTCGCTCTCCTTCCCTCTCGCGTCACCTTCGCCCGATTTCTGTTCTCCCATTCTCTATTCTTCTCTCACTCTCTCACAAATGGCCGAATGCCACTTTAATTCGAAGCTGAACTGGTTTATTCCCCCCACTTTTCATTAATTCTTCATTTTTCTTTTAATTTAATCTATTCCCTTTAATTTAATTAATTCACTTAATCCCTCATTTAATCTTCACATAATATTTTATTAAATCTCTAATTAATTACTCTCCTATATTTTAAGCCCACTTTATTTATTTTCTTCATTTTTAATTAAAGCGAAGTCACCTAATTATTTCAGACTGAGCCAAACCAAAACCGGTTCAGTTCACATATAACAATTACGTCCTTAGTAATACCCTGATAATTATTCGACTAATTTGAATACCTCCAATTATTATCCAATATATCCTTTTTAAATTCTGATTTAAAAATCAGGGTATTACACCGCGACCCAGGTCTTGTGAGCCTCAACCAGCTCATGTCGGGCTATGGCTCGGGGCTCTCGGGTAGAGTCCAAACTCGGGTTGTAACCGAACTGTTCGAACCACAATTCAGACCCCATTTTGGGCTCGATTCAGACTTTCAAATCCAAATGTTTTTGGGACATTTCTAGGCTCATTTTTGGAACTGTTATGGGTCTTAGACTTGATCATTTTCTAGTCTTTTTCTATAACTTAAAGTTTAGAAATTAAATTGGATTGTCAACGTTAACTTTATAATATCATTATCCTTAGGTCTTGAGACTTAGAGTTCATACTCATTATGTATTGCACTTTCTGGAATTAGTTTGGGCTTGGTGGTTGGTAAGTAAACTTGAGGTAAAGATTTATTTTATATTCAATATCTCATAGTTTTAAAAACATTATTTTGAGACATATTCTCATAATAAAATGGTAAGTCCATTTTATGGCTTATCGATTTTTATGCTATACAAATATGTACTTTTCACTGGATACGTTTTATTAAGCATGCATGTTTTCATTCATTGACCATCTTGGTCGAGAGAACCAAGTTTGATTGACTCGAGAAGGGATCTTGTTTTCTTTATGCACATTTAAATGTTGGAGAATACCTTTGTTTGTGTTAACTAGAGTAATGAGACAACTGACTGTGATGTGTCCCTAGACACAAAACCATAAACCTGATTGATATGTTTTCATGGCTCTAGGGATCACCGAGTATCGTTGTTGCTATATGCTTATGACATGGTATGTTCGGAGTGTGTGAGTGATTTCATTTTCATTGATATATGTAGGGCCTATTTTATGTATGTACCACACTATAGTGGAATGTTTTCAATATTTGCCCTACTATCCAATTATTTATACAAATTTAAAAAATGATATTTTGTTTCTGACATGCTCCCCTATTTTAATATTCTTTATTGTTGAATATAAAATCTTGACCCTATTGAGTTTAGTCGACTCACCTCAACGACATTTTCCTTCAAGACTTAGTTTGGAGGACCTTCAGTTGTCGACGCAGGAGTGAGCTTGTCGGGATTTTGTCTATCTCAGTATTTTCTTTTCGAGTGTTTTATTTGTGAAGTTTTGTCTTGATTTAAGTTTTGTTATAATTTTTAATTTTTACTTTTGTGGTACTTATTATTTATGGACCTATATTCACCATTTTATTTTCATGTTACTATTAGACTTTTGATTTAGCTCAGTTGGTTGGACATTAGCTTTTTAATTTCCGTTAAGACTTTCGTTGCCTACTTAATTTTAAGTTAATGAGTCGGGTGACTCAGCTTGGTTTTGGGCCGGGTCATTCCTCATTCCATCTCAAGTCCCCTTTGGGATGTGACAATAATATTATAATATATGATACATATCATATATAGGTCCACCATATGATTTAAAATGTAACAATCGCTCGTATGGGTCACATACGAACCTATCTACCATAGATTATAACCAAAACCTTAGGATATCTAATAAGTTGTTATCATTAACATGAGTATATATTACCAATTTCATCCATCAATTATACCAATATAGGATCAAAGCGATATTTGTTATATTAATCGTAACCAAACCTA
The DNA here is from genome assembly GCA_022433065.1 of Begonia loranthoides. Lineage (NCBI taxonomy): Eukaryota > Viridiplantae > Streptophyta > Magnoliopsida > Cucurbitales > Begoniaceae > Begonia > Begonia loranthoides. The sequence goes on along the minus strand of CM039477.1, from coordinate 7,546,224 downwards.
TAACTATTCACAAATACCAATATAATTAATTGACATAAATCAAATATAGACATGTACCATGAAAATTATATGTAATGTGGTTATAACATATCTATTTCAAACTACTCCAACCTTATTCCTTACGAGATCAAAATTTAAACTTTAATTTCAGAGGGTAGAAAAATATGAAAAATCTCTTAACTTTATTATTATAGTAAAATATAACATACGTCATACAATATTTAAACATAAATCTCCCAAAATTATAAACTCTCACTAAATCACAATATCATCTAAAGAAATAACATCAATATGAGCAACATGCTCGTGAAAGACCATAGGTCGTATTCCTTTTGTAAGCAGATCGCAACCATGGACTTTGTACCTAGGTGATTTCTAGATATCTGACTACTCTGAACTCTCAATTTAACAATAAGAAACTGAATGTCGATGTACTTAGACTTCGATGCACTTCTATTATTATTGGAAACCATTACAGTTGACTTGTTGTTGTAGGACCGATGCACGCCTATAAGGGGAAGGGGGGATGGTTAATTAGGTGTGCTAACTTTTTCGTGCGATAATTATTTTTCTAATCTTAAGCAATTTATAGCAAATATTAAATCAAACAATAACAAATATAAGAGTAAGGGCTAGAGAGATGACACCGATATGTTCACGCAGTTCGGCAACTCTGGCCTACGTCCGCACTCCCAAGTTTTTTGCTTGGAGATCCTTAATCACCCAACCTCCCCTATAGACTGTTCTTAGGGCATCACCTTCTGGATTGATCTTCATAGGCGTCAATCTAGCCTTTGACTATTGCGAGGCATCACCCTTTGTTTGCCAATTGTGTACAAGTTTGTGGAAGCTAAAATACAAGTTAAAACCTAACTCTCAAATAAACAATCTCAAGTTTAGGGATGAGAGAGTTAGGCCTAGACACTCATTTGGTGAAGAGAAATATCGAGTATAAAATTTGTCTGAGCTTCGCTATGATTTCTTTTCATTCGTTTGAGCTTCAGAGTGTCTTCTATTTATAGAATCTGCAAAACCGGTTGACCTCCTCCATTTCAGTCGACCACCTCCCGACTTTGAAACTAGCCATTGTGTGAAATACAGTAGGGCAGTCAATTGCGTTGACCCCCCCGGTCGACTGCTTCATCACATTTCAAAAAACTGCTCGAATCTGCTTATTTTACGGTCAATCAATTTTGGCTTCGATCTACCACACCCGTCGACCGCTCCTAGGTCGACCACTTCTTCACATTCTCAAAAATTGGAGCAATCTGTAATAATTCCAGTTGCCTGCCTCTTTAAATTGGTTGAGCGATTTTCTGTTCTAGCTCTTTCTTCAGTCAACTGGTCAACCACTTCTTCACCGAAGTTGACCTAAACTCATTCAATTTTTTAAGTCCAAATAAGCATACTATAAGTTGCATGAACTTAGGCAAACATATTAGAACATATAAGTACATTAACAAACTATAAACAACTTATAATTTCAATTAAAACATTCATTATCAAAACAAATAAACCTAATGACACTTAAGCTAATAGTTGTCCCTTAATAGCCAAAGTCGTCTTTCAATCCCTTTGAATTTCTGAAGTCCCATAGCAAAATCCTTAGTTATAATGCCTCTTTTGATGCCTCATAACATGCAATAAATTCTGCAACCATAGTGGACAAAGTTATAAGTGATTGTTTAGTAGTTTTCTAGGAAATCGCTCCTCCATCTCAAAGAAAAACAAAACCCAATGTCAATCTCCAACTCACTTGGTAGCCAGTGAAATCAGAATCAGAATACCCAATTATATCTAGTTGATATGATTTTCTGTATGTGAGCATATATCCCTTTGTTAGCTATAAGTATATAAGAACTTTCTTCGTTATTTTCTAAAGATCCAAACTAGGATTGTTCAAAAATTTGTCTAACATTCCAACTATGTATGTAATATCTGGACGCATACATACTTGAACATACATAAAACTTCCTATAGCTGAAGCAAAAGGAATTTTTGCATTTTCTTTCTTTCATAATAGTTTTTTTAAGCATTGTTCCTCATTGATCTTGTCACCTTTAGCCATAAAGAGGTCTTTTGGTTTGCACTCATACATCCTAAATCTTTTGAGAATCATCTCTATAGCTCCTTTGTGATAATCTAAGAATACCTTGACGATGATTTCAGTACATATGGATTCCTAATGCAAAAAAGACATCTTTAAGATCTTTCATCTCAATAATATGTCATCGACATAGAAATCCATAAATATAAATTTATTCTCACTAAACTTATGGTATATGCAATGCTAAACCAAATTCATGGCATTAAATGACAATTAATGAAATTTATGATACCATTGATGAAGATCTTTGTGACGACCCAATTTTTCATAACTTTTTTAAAATGCGTAAAACTTAAAACTTTTATAAGACAATTAAAAATCATTCATAATCAGAGTGCTAAAACCGAACCATCAAAATCCTTTCATTACATTCGTCACAAAAACCGTTTATAAAAAATATAGCGGAAGCATAAATGATTTATTTAAAACATAGTAGAAGCGAAAACATTCTATTTAAGGGATGCTAAGTAAATCGTTATGTTTATAAAACACTTTACTCGTCTTTAGCCTGACCAGCCACGAGTTCTGCCCATGTAAATCCTTCATCAACTGCTTTGTGTTTTGTTCATCGTTCATCTCGTGCGTACACATGTACCTACAACACAAGTAAACTGTAAGCCCAAAGGCTTTGTAAGGAAAGGAAATATGCAATATGATCATGTCTCTCTTTAGTTCACTCGAAATGGGTCATTCCCAAACCAATATTTTCATACGTTCGTTCATAACTCGTACATCGAACCTATTTACATATATTAGGTATGACATGCAGTATGTAAGCAGATTCATAATTCCTAGGTATGATGTGTGTATGCCACAAATAATTCACAGAATATATGTATAAAAAGAAACACAACAATTATCAATGATCTTGCAAGCGGAATTCAACTAAGAGAAACTGTTGATTTAATCCTTGTTAACAGCTAAATATTCGAAATTAGCATACTGTGTTTGAACTAGTAAACCCCTAGCTTCAGTTTACATATCATTAAACTGTTTACAGAACAGGGAAGTAACCATTTGGACGAGGTTTAATCTGAATAGTCTGAAACCTCCAACTCAAGCAATAATCATTCCTTAATAGAGATGACATTCCACTATAATAAGTCACAGAACAACCAAGTTCAATTCCTCTATCCTAGTATAGTCAATCATGGCCTAAAACCATTAACAGCAGCAGTAAACATTTTACAGTAATTAAACTAACTCTTACATGACCCAGGATATCAACGTCAATAAGTGGTAGCAGTCAACACTCATTTAATAGTGGATCAATTCTCTTACAACACCAACAGAATCAATTTTAAATAAACATAATGCTTGGAGCAGTTCACTACACATCCCTCTATCTATTAACAGGTCATGAGAACAATTAATCAATAGGTATATGAAGCCAAAAAACAGAACCATCCTCTATAATTTAATTTACGTTTCACAATTCCATAATCCAAATCATAATGGAAAGCAATGAATCAAACAAAACTCAGTGATGTAGGGCCTCCTCTGGCCAACAACATCATCACAATTCTTACCTCAAAAGTTTGCAGCAACCAAGACCAAAACTCCAAGTCTACAGACCACCCACGTTCCCTAAACAGGGGTAGAATCATTGGATAATCACTTTACAAAATGTGAACATGCATTGGAGGGTTATTAATCAGTTAATGAAATTCCAAGATCAACCCTTACCTTAACCAAATGTCACGGCAGTACACTCCACACAGCAGAAACTTCCAGAGTAGCAACACCAAAACACTAAACGGAAATTCACCCTGTCTTTCACAGAACATTTCACACTCACAAGACAAAACTTAGTACTCACATCTTGATTCACTCACTGCTCGCAGAATAGAAACCCAGACGCAACCCCCACACCCGCATCTTATAGACCGAAGGAGAGAGAGAGAGAACAAGGATAAGCTGCTGTAGGGGGAAATGACAATCACCCACACCAAGGGAGGGAGGTCCTATGCAAGGTAGCCACATGGAAATCTTCCAAACCTTCAGAGGAGAGGGGACAAGCTGCAGGAGAGGCAGGGGGGAGAGAAATTGAGGGAGAAGTGAAAATGGGAGAGAGATAAATGTCTGGGAAAATTTGGGTTTCTCGGTTTAAATCAACCTTTCGGACGAGAAGAGTCATATGTGCTTCATCCGCATTAGTTCGAATAGCGGTTTCGGATGAAGAAAGGTGTCTTTACCATTCGTCTGCCTGCGTCTGAAATTGTCCAGAAATTGGTAGATTCAAAATCTTTGTGTCTACAATCATCTGTAATCGTCTGTGTGTCATCCGAATATCATTTTCGAACGAAGGAAGGCATCCTCACCATCCATCCACGTGCATCTGAAACTATCCAGAAATTGGACATATTCAAAATCTTCCCGTCCGCAAGCGTCTGTACTCGTTCGCATGCGTCCGAATTCTCACGTTGAAGGGAGAATTGGGACGCGAAGTCTCGTCCTACATCGTACCACAGTACCACACGTTTGCGGACGTGATACCCCATCCACACGTCATCTGCATGCGTCCGAATTCTCCAGTTATACATTTTTTAATAAATTTTTACACTTCAATTATTTCCCAATATCAACCTCATGTTTTCCTAACACAAATTAACGCGTACCATCACGAAACATGATATATATATTAATTATCCCAAAATTAAATACATCGACTAGACAGGGAAATATTTTTGGGGTATTACAGAAAATTGAATGTTAAAATTAAGATAGGGACGTACCTTAACAGAACAAACGGATTATTATATAATGAAGGACGTCCTTTACAAGGTTGGACGTCCCCAACGAAACAGAACTTGCTGCGAGCGACAAAAATGGCGATGGAGAAACCTAAATGGGATGGCTATGCAATCCAATCCTTTCCAATCAGATAATGACAGAGTTTGGGAATTCACGTCTGTCTTAAGGTGAAAGACGGTCATTCACGAAGTCATGTCTCGAATCAATGGCATGGTGGCAGAAGAAAGGCAAAAACTTTGGAACAAAACCTCCACTGTAATTCGAGGTAGGCTTCCTCTAACAATAAGGGATGAAAAGAACTTTGTGCAAAAAGTAACAAGCTAGGCCGAAAAACACTACTGCTTTGTTTTCCAACTTCAATGACTACTTTGCAAGAAATAGCTCTCCAACTTGGTTCTTCAAAAGTTTTCTACACTTTTGTTGAACATTCTTCTTCGACAGCACAAAGAAGAGAAAGGAGAAGCAATAAAAGAAATCACCTAAACTTACAAGAGATGATCTCAATTTGTACACCCAAACTTGTTCGGATATGACTCATTGAAAAAGATGCGGCAGACTAGAGAAACTCCAAGTTTTTTAACAAAGTTCAGTTTTCTGTATTCAACTCTCCCTTACAAAATTCACTTAAAGGAGTTTAAATACTACCCTAATTAGGGTTAAGCCCTAATGACCTAAATTACAACAATAACTTTAAAGATAAATACTAAACATATGGACACAAAACCAAATAACAAAAGCCAAGCAACAATTTAAGCTATTACAAAATAAAATATTTAATTTAAATTAAAAATAAAAAATGAGGAGGAGTCGTGGTGCATCAGCTCTGCCAACCCTTTGTCAATCTCTTTTTGATGGTGTGTAATTTCAGTAAATTGAAATTCATTAAATTGACATGATTGGGGACCCAAAGCATAAGACACCAAAAGACTCTTTCCATCAAAGAGTTTCTCCAATATACGTGTTTCTTTAAAGAGCACGATCATAAGGTTGTGATAATTAAAACGATGGGTTACCATTAATATGGACTATTAAACTTTATAGATTTTAACTTTATGAAATATAAAATTTCTAACATATACTTGTTACTCGACAATCGCTTAGTCATTGAATTTGGAAACAATATGAAAATTGAAAAAAAATAATAATAATAAAACAAGCATTGCATTTCTAAAACTCTAACTTGATTTCCATTTTAAGGTGTTCAACGGACTTCTCGTCAATATGAGATTATCATGGCCCATCACTCTATTTGTCTTATTCGACATGGTTTTCTTATTCAATAAAGTGCGTAAAATTATAATTTTTCAACTAAGTTATCGATTATCACTAAGTATCATATGATATGATTAATTAGATTGATTTGGTTTGGATAGGCATTCAAAAAAGAGTTATGTTATGTTTATCCTCATAGCATGATATATCTTTTAAAATTGAGATAATTGATTTGGCTTTAAAAGCTAAATCAATATGTCCAACAAACACAAGTAGATTTACGTAGTTGATCGAAGCGGCACAGCCAAACAATACAATTTAATGTTTATGTTGGCATGAGCCGACCATAAACAGGAGGAAGCAAATTGATAAAACACACTTGCTTTTCTTTCCCAAAACGATGACGCATCAAGCCCACTTTGATGATGGTCAAAACCATTTGTCTTTGTTGGTTAGTGTAAAAAACTTTTTTGAGAGAAATCAGTGTCGTACAAAGAAATAGAACGACATGTCGTTCCAAGTGGTTGGCTAAGCTTTCGTTCCTTGAAAGCTGGATCTTCAAGCAGAAGAACCTTGTCGTTGTCTTTCACTCCCACCATGTGTAGATATTCGCTGTCGTCCTTCTCTTTCCCTTTGAACAGCAGCCTCTGTTCTTTTGGCTGCAATCCAGTCACCATTGATAACACCATTTTCAAATCTCCTGTAATCATCCAAACACAGATTCAGACCAAACCCAAAAAATGGAGCTAAATTTTCTTTTGTTTCTGATAAATTTGGATCATTTTCATGGCAGCCACAAAAAGTGAATCACATATTATGCTATATTTCTAGAGAGAGAGAGAGAGAGAGAGAGATTGACCGAAAGTTGAGGTGGGTTGAACAGAAACATCATGGAAATGCGTCACAGTTGAGACTCTAATGGCGATCATGGCGTCTGCCATTTTATCTGAGCACTCCCTTTTTTGAACAAGCATTCCTCCTGGTCGAAGCTCCCATTTGATTTCCGCAGTACCCCCTTTTTCCTTTTCTTCTGGTTTCACCTTATTACTGTTGGTTCCTCCATAGCCTCCAAGCTTCAAGCTGCTTCTGCAAAATCCCTTTGACCTGAACTTCATCCTCTCTCTCTCTCTCAGTAAAGAAAGGGGATGGAGGGGTATATATAATAGTGAAAGCAGACAAGAATCCTTCCTTTGTGTTCTTTAATTATATACCCATTAATTTAAGTTTTAGAGTTAATCAAATCAAAAAATTATACAAAATTCAAAACCAAAAAGAAGAATAAATTAAAAAAAAAATGAAAGAATGAGTTTGCACATGGGGGGTTGGAGGCTTATGAACACGCTTGCTTGATTACCGGGCCAAATGAAATCTCCTATTGCTTGCTTTCCTTTAATTACTTTTTTAATATTTAATTAGTTCTTTACCTCATTAATAAATTAGGGCATGCCTATGCTCTAACCTTCCTAATATGTATTATACTCATGTGTTACTTATGAACATTTACATAAATTTTATATATCTCTTCCCGTCGATCTACTTGACCTTTTATTTATAAGATTAGCTTAAGATTAGTTTAATATTATTATAGTCTTTTTTATTAATTACTGTTAGTTGTACTTTTAAGATAATTATCTAAGAAAAGAATTATAATTGTTTAATAAATTAAATTTTTAAAAGTCATTGTAAATAAATGCCATTATTTAAAGAATTAAATAAAAAAATGAAATAAGTTTCAAAGCTACATTTTACAACTTTTTAAAATTAATAAAATACTTTTATTTTTAATTTGAAATAAGTATTTTTAGCCTATAAAAGACAATCCTAAACGTAGCTTTAACCACCTTTAAGCGAGTTAGGAATAAATAATTAGGGGCAATGAAAATCAAATGCCATGATGCATGGAATATATGTTAGACTGAACAAATAATAGCTTTTGTCGATACTAGCTAAGTAATCGACTCATTAATTTTTTAATTTTAATTTTTTATTGATTTATTAAGATGTATATGATTTGTAGGTTATATAATATTGGACGGGTGAGTTATCTAATTGGTATCAACCCATGTGAGGGCAATTTAAAAAATCACAAGTCCTTTTCTTCTTACCAATGTCTACACTGTTTGATGTTATTAGTTTACCTCTCTCTCTCTCTCAAACATAAAAATAACATGCAATCGATCAAGTATTTTAGGATTGAAAAAAGGGTTATGGTTTGAAAAACTTCAATGACCCTACAAGCCCATCGGTTAAAGGCTGAATTGAACCAACCCGATTTAAATCACTATTTCATCCCAATGTGTAAGTCGAAATAGTCAATATGTGGTGTGGTCGTCTTTTTACCCAACCAAAACCCAGAAGTTTAGGATTTGAAAGCGAAAGATGCAAGAAAAACATGAGCAAAAAAAGAGAGTGTTGTTTAAGGATAGGAAAGAGGAATGATATCCTCGAAGAAACATGTGGAAAGGGCATAGAGAGGGTGTGAACCAGTTGTGAAATGGGGACCCCTATGTTGGGATGATGAGCATCATTGATGTACATGATCCTAGTCATATGCTAAGTGACTCATTATCACCCATTATTGCTCTACTTCTTGCTTCCTCTTCAATTTTGTGGGTAATATAATGGAAAAAGAACACTAGCTTCTTTCTAAAGCCAAGATTCTGAAAGTCCTTTTTTTTTTTTGTAGCATCACGATAACATATATAATAGAGACCCACGTAGAGTTGTTGTAGCTAAAGCTTTAAAAACTATTTGGCTAAAGCTTTAAAAGTATCTTCATTGTACCATATCCAATCCAATCCAATTAATCAAATTTTTGTTTAATCTCTTTCGTCTTCTAATGATATTTACCTTTTCACAACTACAGAAAATAATAGAGTGAAAGTATCGGGTACTAGGATCGATATTGCACGACAACATCCCTCTTAATTTTGCTATGTTATTAATACTAGTCTACAATGAATAGAGATTTAAGTTAAAGTATAAGCAATGGCAGACAAAGCATTAAAGATAAGCACTAAGCACTAAAAAGAAGCTCATATTTAATTAATGTGGAGATGGTGTGATTACCTTTAAGCACAAAGGCAGCCTTTCCGCGCATTCACAAGCCTTCATATTCTATCCTCGTTTCCATGCGCAGCTGTTGATATTCCAACTTTTGAGAGATTTTTCTGATCTTCAAACTAGTAGGGGTCATGCATGCTACAATTGGCAAGTTTCTACAATGCATCCTTTATAACACAATTTTTGCGGAGATAGGCTCAAAATGTTTTATCCCTCTAACTGATACAATGACAGCATGGATAACTATATTACTTGTTGTCGCCATCTTTTTCCATAAGAAAACATTTAGAGACGAGGCGAGTTCTTGTGTTTTGGTTCAAGTATAATTGAGAGTATAGATTTTAAAAGATTATGAGAGCTCTGATACCATAAAGAATTATGGGTGTTCTGATACCATAAAGAATTAGAGTAATTCTTATATCATAAAAAATTAAGGAAGCTCTGATGCTATGAAGATTTGCTAGAGTTCGGTGGAGCCCAAATTCTATGAGGTCGGGCTGGTGGGTTCGCATTGTACATCTCATTTAGAGTTTTATTTTCTCTATAAATTGATATAAGCTAGAGTCACAAAATTCGCGGTTGTATTTTTGAGCTTCATAGTAGATTTATTGATCTGTCTGTGGTTTTTTTCTGAAAAGGTTTTTTCACGTAAATCTGGTATCCCACATTATTTTGCTTCTTCCGATTATCATTCAATCTCTAACAAGTGGTATCAGAGATTGGTTGGGAGAGAAATTATAGAATCTGGGTTTCGAAATTCGTCGAAACATCAATTCTCTCCAATCGTTCTGCATCAAACAAGGTTTTCATATTTTTTTCAAAAAATTACAGTTTTTTGAGAAAAAAAGAAAAAGAAAAAAAAAAGAGCAGGAAAATTGTTCCTCCTGCCATTTGTCTTGCTTATAAGATTTGTTATTCTCTATCATCCAGCCGCCATCATAAACTATTGTCATGTCCATCGTGAAATCTCTAATATTTCCTTCATTTTGAGTTTTTCGGAGATGTTGTATCTCCAAGCAAGTTCGTCATCAGAAGGTATCTATTCATCATCAGTCACTATAGATGTGACGACCTAGTTTTTCATAACCTTTTAAAATGCGCGAAATTTAAAACTTTTTTAAGACAATTAAAATCCTTCATAATCAGAGTGCTAAAACCGAGCATCAAAATCCATTTATTATTACATTCGTTATGAAAATCATTTATTAAAACAAAGCGAAAATGAAAATATACTAATTAAAACATGCTAAGTAATCGTTTTATTTTACAAATTACTTTACTCGTCTTTAGCCTAACCAGCCACAAGCTCTGCCTGCGTAAACCTTTCATCGACTGCTTTGTGTTTTGTTAATTGTTCTTCTCGTCATACACGTATACCTACACCACAAGTAAACTATAAGTCCAAAGGCTTAGTAAGGAAAGGGTATATGCAATATGATCATGCCTCTCTTTAGTTCACTTGGAATGGGTTCGCCCCAAACCAATTTTCATTACGTTTCATTCATTCGTTCATTACTCGTACATCGAGTTGGAAGTTGAAGGAACACATATGTGATGGAATAGTTTGATCGGCTTATAACCCTATGTGGGCTAGATCCGAACTACCCATTCGCCCTTCAATCCCCCATTGTATCATTCATCATCGTTCATTGTATTCGTTCATTTCATTTTCCTCACTCATGCATGTGAGTACCACCCTGAGGGCACTCTCTACTTGTTTCTATTAACATGATGCATGTTGACATAACATAAAAGAATTGATAATTCAAACAGTACAAGTAGCAAGAATAGTAATAATGGAAATCAACGAAAACAAGAATATTATAATTGAAAGCAACATAGAAGTGAATTGAAAACAACTTATCACATGCTTGATTCTAACGAACATACAATACGGATATGGCAAAAATAATAAACTATAACATACAAGATATCTAACGAATTAAACATACTTCACAATGTTACGAAAACTTAGATGCAATTTAACAATTGAAGGAAACATACTCCACCAACGACAATTGTAAACATGCTTGAATTATAATTATAAAGTATTAAACTAAACTAATTACGCATGCTCATCTACACTAACCGACTTAAACATGCTTAATGATTAACAAATGGAAATGTGCTCATAAGTTAAAATGAATTAATAACGGGATCATGCTTAATTTATCATCGAACAATCAATAAACTAAAACTAGCTTTGCATGTTCTTCTAAACAAAACAAAACACCAACTAAATAGAATATAAGCATGCTTCGCAAACAATTGCTAGAAACGTGCTTAATGAATCGATACCAACTAAAGTCCTAATCAATTATAAATGAAACGACTAACCAATCTTATACATTCGAAATTAACATGCTAGTTCATTAAATTAACTAAACATGCTTGGAATACATAAGGAACTCAAATTAAACATATTCAGATTATATTCAAGAAGCTCAAATAATAGATTACATTTCTCAATTGATTGATCACGCTTTTATTCTAATTAATTAAACATGCTAGTTAATTAAACATGCAAAGAGTCCTATTTAATTAGACATGCTCGGTTTAGTTAATTACGCTAAACATGTTTCCATAATCATGATCCTAATTTATCTACACATGCTATATTTACGGAAATGAAGCAAGTATTAACAATTAAGAAGTTACAACGAATAATATAATGAATTGTATGGGAACTACAGCAAGCGAATATAATAAATTGTACAAAACAGAATTTAAAGTCTTTATTCATTAATAATCATACGTGCATATCATTTCATCCTTCATTTCGCCATTCTATCATACAACTTAACATCATCATTCATCATTCGTTCCATTCCAAAGCATTTCAATTCAACATTTGTAGTAGGAAATATACAGGAAATTAAACAACTCAACAAGAATCACAACCAAGAGAATACACTGCACAAAATAGTCAAGAATGCACATCAAGGAAAAGCAATACAATTCATACAATACTTGTGGGTAGGGCTTTGACGGCCAAGACTCTACCCAATCCTTACCTCGTTTCTTTATCGCGTATTGCACTTAATCGCTATCCTCCTCTTTTCTTTTTCCAATACCTTCATAATTCCATAACATCATGTCATTACTAATCCCCAATCATTAATCACATTTCTATAATTCATTATCTTCAGCAGCATTGACATCATTAGTGTGAACCTAATCACCTAACGTTTTCCATCGACTTATTTTCAACAAAAGTCCCAATAGTAACTTAACCAACCCAGTTATCAAGTAGCCTTAACAATTAGAATATAACAGAATTTATCTCTCACAACAATAATCCAACAGAGGACAATCGGTAGAGCCAATCAATAACACAAGAAAACCCAATTCCAACTTATCCATCAACACGTATATTTCTCCATCAATATACTTTAACTAAATTATAGAGAAGGAATTGCTCACCCAAAGGAGCTATGAAGCTCCAGCTAGACCGAGAGAAAATCACACAGGTAGGGAGATCACTCCACAGCTCTAGGACCACATGAACTGCAGACTTCTCTCGGCTCCCAACACCATGACACCCTAGCCTGCCATCCAGAAGACCCACTCCTCATCGCACATCGAATTGTCAGTTTCAATAGAACAAAACCAGAGGAGAAAGGATCGGTTCGTGTCGAATCGCAAACCGGACCCAGCTATTCGACCCAACCCACCAGCTCCATCCATCGACCCGAGATGTCCTCCAGCCATTGCCATATGACGCCACCACCATTCATCGTCGTCGTCGACTGAAATCGACAACGCTTCGATGTTCGACGCTGCTCCGACGACCTGTGCCTCGTGCCAGACCGAAACTGCGAAGCCTGACGCCACCTGCGAGATCCACCGATGCAACCCACGTCGTCGCAGGAGTTCGTGCTCGCCATCGCCGGAACAAACCCGAGCCTCGCCGTCCCCCCGATGCGTCTCTCGCTCGCTACCGATCTCTCCCTCGGCTCCCGTCTCTCTCATTCTCTCTCTCCAGAAGACTTAACACCAATTAATCGCACTAACCTAATTTTCATTCCTCTTTAACTAATTGCTTCTAAACCAAACCGGGCGACTGAATCTCCAGCCAAACCGAACCAGTTAATCCCTCTTCTATTTAATTACATTTCCTTTTAATTCTTTAAATCATATTTTTATTCTAAGTATCGCTCGGTGATGATTATTGGTCCAATTCAATTTCTTTGATTTGGTTTTTTCCCAAATTAATTTTTCAATTAATTACTCTTTTACAATTAATCCTTAATTATCATCCGGTAAATTTTGAAATAATAATCTAGCGAATAGATCCTAGGTAATACCCCGATAATTATCCAATTAATCTAAAATCCTCAAATTATACTCCAATTATACTTATTAAATTATGATTAAAAGTCGGGGTGTTACAATAGATTTGCATCGCTGTTCTCCATTCTTGTTGTCAAGCCATTTCAATTGGGACTACAGCAAATATGTCCTCTGCAAAGTTAGATTTTTTGCTAGAGATAAAAATTGCTAAAAATCCTTAGGATTTTTAAAAGATTTTTGGGAGATTAAGTTTTATGATTTATAGCAGATCTGAAATTGTATGAATATTCTCAATCTTGGAGATTATTTTCAGTTGAAATTTAAATCATGTTTGAATTTTGTGATATTTGTGATTATTCTGGCAATTTGATTTAATTTGATTTTTAGCATGATTTGTTATGACAGAAATATCTGAATATTTTGGAATATCTTTTAGAATCTTGTGATATTCATGATTTTCAGCTTCAATTTTTTAGGTGAATATTTTATTGAAGCCAATGATTTTGGGTCAGATATTTTGTTCAAGAATGTGTTTTGTGGCAATGAGATCATTAAAGTAGATTTTCTACTTTTAGATCGAGATTCGATATTTCGTTATGGTAAGATAACAATAGTGAAATTTTAAAAGATTTTGAAGGAAAATTTTGATTTTGCTGGTGAAGATGCGAGATATACTCGCATAAATTTGGGTGAGACTTTGTGGGATTTGAAGATGTTAGCATCATGGTTAAAGTGTTTCTAAACCCGGTCGGCACTAGTTGTTGAATTTACCCTTGAAGACTTTTATATTGGTGATTTGTATATTTTTTTGAGACAGGCACACAGGCGCTCGTTGCAAATCTTCTTTAAGGGTGTGGAAGAGGAAAATTTGACAATTTAAAATTGGTTCCTTACATCAGAATTCATTTCGAGATGGAGATTATCAGAATTCAGGGTTTTGAATTCGTTTTGTTGAATCGGGTTGACGAGCACGCGCTATGGATCTCTTTCATAAAATTCATGTCAAGGTAGAGATTGTTAGAATTCGGTATGACCTGAATTCTCTTGGGCTAGTCCGGTGGGCTCACATTGTAAATTGTTAGCCTAAATGTATTAGACTTAAGTTTATTTTGATGATGAATATTTTGAGTCAATTAATAAGTCGTTTATTGTGTTTATTGATTTTGTGCTTATTTGATTATTTATTATATTTATATTAATATTTATTGGAAATACTCTCAAAACAGCTATTAAGTGTTACTAACATATCTATCTAAGTCCATGCAGTGAATTTATATCATTTTGGGACGTAGAAAATGTATTGATGGCTTTTTGGAGTGTTGTGGTCGGTTATGGTGCAGTTCTAGTCGCCAAAAATAGATCCCAGCATTTTCAGTCATACTGCAATTGAGTGATGCATCCAAAAAGCTTTACAGATTGCTCCTGGTGTTTTTGGACTTGCCATGGTCGAAGGTGCGATCGAGTTTGGTGTCTGAAATGGTAAACAGTTTAATTAGGTAGTTTTCGGACGCATTGCGGTTAAGGTTGATGTCAAGCAGGTCCACCGAAAAATGTTCACAAAATGAATCTGTCATTTTTTTGCATTTTTGCGAACACGGTGCAGTCGCTGTTGAAGATTCGGTCAACCGAAAAACATCAAAGAAGCTGAAAAATGATTTTCTAAAGGGAGCGGTCAACCGTTGTACGGACTGGTTGACCGGTCTACCTCTTGCATTTTCAAGGGCAGCGGTCGACAGCTGGCCCAGACTGGTCAACTGCTCCAGAACATTTTTGCCAGCAACTTTCAATAGTTAGATTTCTAACGGCTACTTTCTCCAACGGCTATAAGCAGCCAATCGAAATGTTTAGGTCAACCGAAAATGGATAGTTCTATAAATATATAGACTTTCATAGCTCATAATACAAACCTCGGAATTGAGGCGAAGCCTTGCTGAATTCAATACTCAATTCTATACACTAATTGTTAGTATTGTAATTCAACTCTCCTTATCTCAAACTTGATATTTACTTTGGGAGAATTCAGAATAGTTGTTTGTGCGTTTACATTTCCAAATACTATTGTACGATATTGTAAAGGGTGACTACCTATGAATTAGTCATATAAGGGTGACACCCCAAAATAGTCAATGGCTTGATTGAATGCCCATAAGTTCAATCAAAGTGTGACTCCTAAGGAATAGTCAAAGGTTGACAACTAGAAATAGTTAAAGGACAACGCTCTAAGAATCAGTTATTATAAACGATTTGGTTGACACCCGTAAGCCAATCTTGTGAGTGATCTCCAAGTGAAATCTTGGAGCGCAGACGTAGGCGGATTTGCTGAACCCTGTAAACAAACCTTGTGTGCATCTCTTTACCCTTAACTCTTTATATTTATGCATTATATGTTTAATCATATGTGTAAAATCATATAAGGTGTTAGAAAATTTACATATCGTACAAAAAAATTAGAACACTATAGGCGTGCATACGTTCTGACAATTGGTATCATAGCGAGTATTTAAATTTTTTGTGTGATATTGCAATTTTTGTGCATATTGTATAAATTCTCTTGTAGAAATTTATTTGAATAAATTTGATTGGATTTTTGGGATAAATTTCTTGTTAGAAATTATTTGATAAATTTGGTTGAAATCTTAAATTGGATAATTTGATTATGGATTTCAATATGCACTGTGAAGGTCAATGCATCTCTACACCTCCACTATTTGATGGTAGTAATTATTTATATTGGAAGTGTAGAATGAAAATATTTGTACAATTTATTGATTATGCGTTATGGAAAATCATTGAAAACAGAATAAATCTTCCTAGACCATCTTGTAAATTTAATGATTTAGATAAACATAATTGGAATCTAAATGCTCAAATTATGAATGTTTTATTTCTTGCTTTAAGTATAAATGAATTTGATAAAGTACAAACATGTGTTAGCACTGATGATATTTGAAAAGTTCTTGAGCTTGCACATGTAGGTACAACTCAAATTAAAAGTGATGAAAGCACATCCTCCAAAGAAGAGGAGATGGTCAATACTTGCTTCATGGCCAAGGAGGAATATGAGGTAACCTCTTCTAGCAATTCTGATTCCGATAATGATAATGATAAAAATGAATTGCTTGAAAATTTCAACTTGCTTAAATCTAAGTATAAATCTTTGAAAAAAAAATGATAAATTGATGAAAAAGCATTTTGAAATTGTTCAATCTTTTGAGAAGCAAGTTAGTGATTTGAAATTGTTAAATGATATCTTTAATTCTACTATCAAATCACTAGAAAGTGAAATTGGCACACTAAAAGCTAAAAATAATGATTTGAATTGTGTTGTGCTTAATTTCACAAATAGGAGCAAAAATTTAAATATGCTCTTAAGTAAGCAAATGGTTACATTTGACAAAGTCGGAATTGGCTATCAACCCTTTGCTAGGAAAAAGAATTACACTAACTTCTTTGTGAATGATCGATATACGCCTATAGAACTAGTGTTTCTATGGGGTATTTTCGCGATCGTTTGGTGGATTATTTTGTGGGTCATCTAAGGAAATTAGTTGATTAAATTGATGAGTTGCTATGGAATTTGGACATTCTTGTAAATGTTGTTGTAATATTTGTTTTATTCTGTATAAAAATCGCTCAAAGGCTAAATGTTCTTGTCGACGGTATCCTTTGTGATTCAGGAGTTGCATCACTTTCTTCTAATAATTTATTATCTAGCTTTTGAGGGAAATCTTTTAGATATTTATCTAAATAATTAATAAAATATTTCACTTCTTTTTTATCAAGAAAATTAATGAATTCTAATTTTTCCATAATGACGTCGCATATTTCTTCCGACATTTTTAAATATTTGTTATTATAATATTTTACTTTTACTATTCTCAGATTTTAATTTGTAGGTATAAATATTTCATTTTAATTATCTGGGTATAAGTCAAAATAATCATTATCTACTAAATATTCATTAAAATAGTAAATAAGATAATCTAGAAGTTGTGCTAGATATATATTATTTTCCATTTGTTGTATGTTTTGGTAGTCAAGTTTAACTCCGTATAAGGACATTTTATTTTATTTTATTTTTTAATTTGTTTTAGTGCTTAGTGATCTAATAGTAGTTTTTAATGATTTTAATAGTGCTTCTTCTTAATCATTTTCAGGTGATCGTGAGACTAAAGGAATGGATTCTTTACTATGTAGTGGTGGTGATATGAGCGATAGTCCAGGAAATTCATAGGGTACAAAATTACTTGTTTCTGAAAATGACTTACTTCTTAGTTGTTTTCTGTCGTCTGTTATGTATTTTGGTTCGGGTTTTTGTAAAAGTGATTGTGAAGGTGTTTTTAATTTTAATACTGGTTTGAATAATTTGTCTATAAATATTCTTTCATCTCGTTTAAATGCTAAACTGTGTTGACTGTTTGTTGAAGCGTAGTTGATTTGATAAGTTATAGTAAAAGGACGATCGTTACTTTTCATAAAATAATCTCTTTTTAGTTCGTATCGTAATGTAATGGATCTACTCAAATCTTGATCTTGTAAACTTAATCCTAATTGAATATTTATGTTGAACATTATTTTTCCTTGTGAAAGATTTCCTTGTCCTTTTGCAATAATATAGTCCTTATTGTTTATTAATCTATTGTCTCATATTTCTAGTTCTAGAGGAGAATTAATTCCTCCCATAAAAGTGCTTTTAAATAATAATTGAATAGTACTACAGTGAATATATGATATTTTTAGTCATTCAGATGGTTCCATTTTCTTTATTCTTTCATAGATTTGATTTTTATTAATAATAGGAATAATAATGTCTCATTGAGTATATTCAATAGGAATTGCTGCTTCTCCTACCATTATTCCGTATTTAATAATATTCTTTCGGGATAATCTATGTTTTAGTAGTTCAAATAAAGATATGTCAAAATTATGTTTCTTAGTTAATGACAATTCACTCTTTCTTATTTTTTGTAAATCAATAATATTGTTACACATGTATTCTAAATTTGTTTCTTCTTCATATGATTCAATTATATTATTATTTATTTTACTAATATTATTACTAGAAGATGAATAATCTGACATAATGAAAATATACCTGATATATTTCTTCGATTGATAATCTGCTAGTAATCTTGATAATATGATGAGAATGACCCCTCTAGAGTATTACCTCAAGGATCGTGAGAGTATTGACAAGAGACTTATACCAAATGCTCTTCCATAACACTCTGCACATTCTCGAAGGAGAACACACTTATTTATAGGAGAGGGTCAGCCTCCTTACAAACCCATAAATACTAGAGGAATATATTTCTCGACACACTTGCTATTTACATTGACATAAAGCTAAGGGAATAGATTCCCTAACTCTTAATGACATGAAGAAAGGAAAGTTGCAGGGAATATATTCCCTGAATTACAACTTTCTTTTTATACGACTAGGACATAAAGTAAACACAAACAAACAAAAGTACAATAATTTATATACTATTGCAAATTTTAATAATTAAAGTTTACATTATTGCTTGTCTTCTGGTGATTGTCTTCGAGATTCCTTCTGATGAGAATTCTTGTGATGTTGTAGGTGTTGTGGCCATATGTGTCTTTCTTCTGATGATCATTGGTCTATTTTCTGATCTGTGTTTGTTTAATCCGAGTTACTTCCTCTGCTGCCAGGTTTACTATCCTTGAGTATAGTACAATGGATGCATTCATGAAGATCATTAACTCGAATCATAGTGCACAATTGTTTCTGAACTCGTTCTGATAATGATTGTAGTGGTCCATCCAGATTATAAAATTGTTGCTCAAATGTAGCTATAGCTCTTAAGTCATTCTCAGAGATAACATAGTTTCCATATGAATATAATAATATTGTAGGACTTACGTAATTGATTTTGGTAGTGCTTTCTGATGTAATTCGTTGGCTTTGAAAAAATACTCCTGCTAGTAATTTTGCCTTCATGTCGTCATGAACAATATAATCTTCATACATGTCTCTCGAAGGATAATCCATGTTGGAAATGCCCATATTAATTATAGCTAATGAGGGAATAATAACTTCACCAGTTTCGTATTTGAATAATGGATAGGAAGAATGTATTCTGAGGTATATTTCTCATCCTTTGGCAAATTTATCAAAATACCCTCTAATAACTTGTTTTATTCTGATGGAAAACTCTTCGAAATCTTTCATACTATTGGAATAGATGGTATCTACTAATCCATGCTAGAAATAATCAAAAAGCATAATCGGAGAGGCACCTGACAAGAAGATTACCTTTGGTCCGAGACTGCGAACTTTAGGGTAAAAATTCATTGTCGTGTGTAAATCTGTGTAATTGATAATTGTATTCCAATACTGCTGAAATTTTTCTAATGTTAATTCCTTCAACTTCTCCCTTTCTTTGGTTGTAGGAATTCGTCCAAGAACAGCCATTCTTTTTGCTATAATATCTTGTTTCGGTCTTTCTGGTTCTTGTTGAATTACTGCTTTGTATGATTCAGCAAAAGCTTTTTGTGCTTCTTCCTTGGTTTTATAGGATCTATGAATGACACTCTTTCCATGAATATGTTGAGCTGCTATACTTCAATTATTATATATTCCCTTGAATGATCCATTGAATATGACGTACCATTTCTTTTTTGCTGTACTTGATGTTATAATGGTGTCAATATTTGGTCCTTAAGAGAGTATGTCTGTTTCTTTATCAGCTTACTCAGCCCATGATGATGTATCCATATTGGTGGTATTAGCTGTCTTGTGTAGAGTTGACGATGTTGCCTTATGTTGAGTTGATGCGGATAATAAGCAAGATGATAATGTTTTAATTGAAGTATCAATTGCTTCTTTTTCTGCTACTGCGGAATCTAATAAAGTTTGTGCTTCTTGTAGCTGCTGTTGAAATTTCAATATTTCTTTTTCCTTCATCTTTTGTTGTTCCTGTAGGGTTTTGATTGTAGATTCTGCTAATAATAAGTCCTTTTTCTTTGCATCTTTGTAATATTTTTAATACTGTACTAATATGATCCTGTTCATTTCCTGATATAAAAATAATAATATCATCAATGTTAAGCTAAACATATATCTTCTAATCCATCTAAATTATGATCCATAAATCGTTGATAGATAGATAGTGCTTGTTTTAGGCCAAATGGTAATACGTTCCATTCATATTGTTTCTATGGATGGCAGCTAAAGGCTGTTAAGGGTTTAATGTCTTCACTTAATCTAAGTTGCCAGTATCCTGATTTTGCATCTAACGTACTGAATAGATTATTTCCTTTGAGTTTTTCTAATTTATAATCATTTCTTGGCAATTTATAGCTATCTCCTATAGTTGCATTATTTAATTGTTTATAATTGATTACCATTCTTCGTTTTCCTCTTTTGATTTCATTTTTATTTTCTACATAAAAGGCCGGAGCACTATGAGGACTCAAGCTTTCTCTTATAATTCCTAGTTCTAGTAAATTTTTACATTCTTGTTGAAATTCTTCTACATCTCTAATACTATATGGAATTCGATTAGGAACATTTATTTCGGCTAAAGGGTCTTTTAGCTTAATAATAATTTCTTCCTTATTAGTATTTTTATTTTCATCAAGAGGGTTCTCACTACAAACTTCTTGTAATTTGTGTTCTAGAATTTGTCGGGTAGTATATAAAAAGTTAATGATATGTAAAACTTCATGACCAATACTTTTAACTACTTCAGTAGGAGTGACTATTTTGGTAGTGATTTAATAAGGTTTAGTATCTTCCCCCACCCCCCCAGAAAAGTGAGAGAAATAGTGTGAAGGCGTTGAATAAAGGGATGTGAAGGCGTTGAATAAAGGGATGATACAGTTTTAAAAAATTATTTCCTAAAATAATATCGACGCCAGAGTCATGCAGATATATAGTTTTGGCGATAAAAGGATATCCTTCAATAATGATAGGAATATAAAAATTAACATACCATATAGGATGAGCAGATTTATCTGCAACTATAATTTTAAGTGGATTTGATAATTTAGTCCATGTTGGTAAAATGTGTCTTTTAGCAAAACACAAGGTTGATCCCGTGTCAATATAAGTGAAATAATTTTTATTTTGTATAATAATCTTAATAAATGTGCCATTTGAATTTTTAAGACGTAATTGTTTACTCAATACTTGTGGAAGAATAGTCGGATTTATAAGCATAAATACCAATGTCAGAGCAAATGTCAGAATCTTCAATAGGATCGTAACTAATTTCATAGGCTAATTTAAGAGTTTGAGTTTTTGTGTTTTTTTGAAATCTTTTAGGACATTTATTGGCATAGTGTCCTTCTTCATGACATAACCACCACGTACAAGTTTTCTTTTTATTGGGGCAAAATCTATCGGGTTGTGTTCGTTTCTTTTGTCGAAATTGTTGTCTATTTCTAAAATATTTTCTAGGATTATTTATTTATTTATTTTGATATTTGTTATACGGAATTTTTCTCCATTTTTTCCTTTTGTCTTTTCTCATTACATCCGTATTTTCCAATTCTATTTGTAATTTTTTCGCAACATATCTTGATTTTGGCTTGTTTCTTAACTATTTCTGCATTACATGCTTGTTGCAACCATGCTCTTAATATTACAATTCTAGTTCCTAAGGATTTGGGTAGAGCGTCTGTTTCAAGTCCCTTTTTGTAATTTTCTTCTAATTCTGAATGAACTTGGGATGGAAATTTATTATAAAATATTTCATCTGCTAATCCCCGATGTTTATCATCTAATTGATAATAGATATCTCTGAATTCGCATATAAAATTTTCTAAATAACAAAAATCACATAGTTTCATATTTGTTAAATGCCAAAAAGCTTTTTTGACAAAAGCATCTGTTTTTTCAATCTCCTTGGGATATCTTCCTATGAATTCTTTGGTTAATAACTGGGTTATATTTTTAAATGTAGTAATTGAATCTGTTTCTAATAATATCGCTTTTGCAGATAGGTTTAAGTGTGTTAAGTAGTTGTATACTATACCTGTTGTTTGATGTGTTACGTAATTAAATAAATCTTCAGAAGTTAGATCTTTTATCTCTTGATTTAATTGTATGAAAATGTTAATTCTATTCTTCAAGTCCTCTAATACTTTATATTCATTTTCAACACAATCTATATTCAATATGTGATTTCCTAAAAAACTTTCAATCCTAGGGACATATTGATTAGGTATTTTAGTCTATTTATTGTTATAATAATATCCTTGTTTGTTCATGTAATGTTTAAAATCTTCATCTTCCATTTCTTCATACATTCGTTTTTTATTACGACGACTAGATTCGGGCAATTCTTGTTTTACATAATAATGATTATATGGATTTTCGTATAGATTTTCATCGGAAGTATAATCGTAAACTATTTCATTATTTTCTGTCTCTGCTTCTCTGTTCATCAGTAAATAATTTTCTTGTGTGTCTTCTTTGGGTGTATCTAATTCAGAAAATAATCTAGTAAGTTTAGCTATTTGTTCTTCTAAATTTTCCATCATATCATAGGCGGTGATTGAATTGTTAATTTTTGTTTTAACCTTCTTTCTAAGTTGATATGTTCTAGGTCCTCGATAGTGATTAACCTCTGCTTTTCTTGTTTAATTATAATTTGTGGAAGATTAGTAATTATATCTACTATATCTTTTCCATAATTAATAGATTGATTGTATTTTTCTGGATCTTTTGAGAATTTATCGACCAGTTGTAGCACTATATTTTTTGCTTCCGTTAATTCTTTATAATTTTCTTTATGACTATTTAGTTCTATTACTATTCGTTGTATTTCATAATTTTGTTGTTTAATTTCATCAATTTTTTCGTTTATATTTATTTCTATGTGTTTTATTAATTCAACTAGACTACTATTCATCCTAACATTTTTCTTAAATAATGTTCCAAATCAGCAATCATTATTTGCGTGTCATGTATTTTTCTATTTAGGTCCATAATTTCTTTTTCTATCTTAATTAATTTGCACTAATTTTCTATTACGATATCATGAGTATCCTTGATTTTTTATTTAAGTTTATAATAATATTTTGTTAGGAATTTATTAGTATTAACTACATTACTCTGTATATCTTGTAAATCGTCTGTATTATGATGAATGATAATGTAAGATAGAATTTCCATGATGTTATTTAAAAGGGTTTTAATTTTGGAATTGTCTGGTGTATCTGGTTGGGAGTGTTTACTTCCTATAGCGTAATGGGTTCCCATAGGTAAGTTTTTGGGTAGAATAACCATTTTTTCTTGAAAGGGTATTCCTAGTAAACTACTTAATTCTGTAGTTAAGGTTCTAATGTGTAAATTGCTAACTTGTAACTTTTCGACGTTGTTGATGTTATTCATAGTGATCTTGCTTAGTAAGGTTACGCTTAATTATCAGGTAATCCAGTAGGTGGTGCATTTGCGTATCTTATCTTAAACATTGGTTCCTCTCTATAACATTCTACAATACACAAAAATAAAATTATAAGGGTCAATAAAAATGCTAAAGGTACCATAATTAGTATGATGATGATATAATCCATTATAAGATAGTTCAAATGATAGTAGAGTAATAGGTACAATGATTAATTATATTTCAATATTATGTATATATTGGTCAAGAGAAGTTGGTGGAGCACGGTTTAGTGTTCCGTTAGTATTTATTGGTTCCTTTAGATAGCATTCAGCAATACAGAAAAATAAAATGACTAGAAATAATAGCATTATTAAAGGTACGACTATTATAATAATAATTGTATAGTCCATGATTGGTTACTTGCTACAGTGTTTCTATACGTTGCTACAATATTTTCTAATATTTTCGTGCGATATTTGAATTCTCTAAATCCCTATATGATTTATCGAATATAATTAAACAAACAATCACGATCAATGCGTCAATTAAAGAGTAAGAGATAGAGAAACACACATGATTTGTTTACGCGGTTCGGCAAACACGCCTACGTCCGCGCTCCAAGTTTCACTTGAAGATACACTAAACAATTGGCTTACGGGTGCCAATAAAACCATTTACAAAATGACTATTAACGGGCGTCACCCTTGACTATTGCGGGTCGTCAACCTTGACTATTTGCGGGGCGTCACCCTTAACTTTACTATTATGGGGAGTCACCCAATGATTGAACTTACGGGCGTTCAATCGAGCCTATGACTATTACGGGGCGTCACCCTAATTTAACTGTTGCAGGGAGTCACCCAAGTGTGATGAATTAGTAGGGATCACCCTTTACAATTTAGCACAATAGAATGAATTTGAAATATAAAGCTTTAAAACCTAATCTGAATTCTCCCAATAATAACTCGCAATTTTATGGGTTGGGGAGAATTGGATTTACAATAAGCTCACAGTTATTGAATCGCGTATAAAATTTGCTAGGGCTTCACCATGATTTGCGTTCGTTGTAGAGAGCTTGGAGTGAACTTGTATTTATAGACCCTGGACTTTCGAACGTCCGCACCCTTGTTCGGTCGTTCGCATCCGACCGTTGAAAACTAGCCGTTGCACAAAATAGGGCTTTTGCGGACGCAAGATCTCGTCCTGGATTCGTCTGCACTCGTTCGAAAGGCACCTTCAGACACAAAATGTCGTCCACATGTCTTCAACTTGGTGTCCGAATTGTCCCTCAAAATAGACAGATTCAAAAGTCCCGTGTCCGCACTCGTCCACACTTGTCCCCAAGACCAACCTTCAGATTGGGACGTGAAATCTCATCCTCGCCTCGTCCTGGAGCGCAAGTCTGGAGTTTTTTGGACGCTTCGACTCGTTCGCACTATCGTCCTCAGTAGTCCGCAAGACCACATAACAGATTGGGACGCATTTCCTTCATCCCCATGCCGTCCACACTTCACTCTATTTTGAACCTTAAACTATACTAAGTCCTTAAATGATATGCTACACTACATTGATTCAAATAAACATGTTAGATCAATTATAATACCCATTTTGAGGGTATTTTCAATAAACACGAATACATATATATGATAAAACGACAAGTATAATATCCGAAAAAAGAAAACACAACTTATTGATTTTACTAAATTAATCACCATTTTAGTCATCATCAAAATAAAACTTAGCCAAACAAAAAGGCTAACACTTTTCTAGTTCATCTACTTATAATTCTTGCAATTGTTTGTCATTTGAAATTTAATGCTAATTCAAAGTCTAGTAATTTAAATTTTAAACTTGTATGAGTTCCTAAAGGAATCAAACCTTTAACAAATGGACTCAAAAAAGTTTGGGTACCAAAGAAAACTACTTGATTGTATTGTAGGTTGGAGGTTCTCCCAAGGAGCATAAATGACTTGGATGATGGAGTATCGAAAATGTAAAGGGAGAAGCTTGAAGAACACACCTCCAATGCGGCTAAAGATGAAATGCATTTGTGGAGGTACTCAATAGTGTATTTTTTTTTTGGTTTTATACTTGTGAATAATTTGTTTTTGATTGAGCTAAATTGATTGGTTGCATATAAGTTGGATTTGCTATCTATTCTTGATTTGACTTTTGAGGTGATAAATTTGAATTTTATTTGGTATCATTGATCTAGAGTGGCTTCATTTCATCAATTGGTTTCTCTAGGTAGAAATTTGTATTATTTCTTCAATTAGTATTTTGATGATTGGTTTTCAACAATTGGATTTCTAGATTGAATATATTGAAATGTTTGGATTGTTGAATGACACTTTTGATTTGTGGATTTTTCCCTTGTATTGAAATTGGTTAATGATATAGAGGAAGAAAATAGAATTGTATAGAGTCTATTGATTTGTTTTGAAATGTTGAGTTTTAATTTTGATGATTTTGCTTCTGCTTTGGCTTAAACTTTGGATTTCCTTATTGATTTCATATTAATCATGGATTTAGGGGGAGAACATAAAATTGTTTCAATTTTGAATTGTTGTAATTTTCCCAAATGATTTTTTTTAAGGGGGAAGAGTTTTTGTAGTTGAATTTCAATTGGTATCATTAATTCTCTTTTGATTTGAAATCTTTAAATTGGTATCTATAATTGTCTTTGTTTTAAACTTCTACAATTAGTATCTATCTTGAATTTTCATCTCCAATGTGTGGATTATGTGCATTGATTTAGGGGGAGAGAAATGGTTTTAACTTGGATATTGTATTTTCAAAGATAGATCATTTCAATTGGTATCTTTGAAATTGGATTTAAATACAACAATTGGTATCATTGAGTCAATTTTCCTCAATTGGTATCATTTATGAAAATATTTTAATTTGGTATTATTTTAAATCCCCAACTAGTTGGTTGTGCATAGAGATAGGGGGAGAAGTTTTTTTTTTCTTGAACTCATCCATGAATTTTTGTAATTTGGTATCTTATTTGGTTTTAAATTTGGATAGTTCTAAATTATTTAATTTCCCTCAAATTACGCATGTTGGCAAGTTTAAAGGAGGAGAAATTTATGAGTTGTTTTTGAATTGTTCTAAGGGGGAGAGTAAATGTTTTAAATTATGATGAACTTATGGGGAAAGATCTTCTTGAATTGAGACTTTGACTTTTAACTTGGTATCTCTATTAGCCTTTGATTGATTTTATTTTGAATTTACATTTGGTATTTCTCTTCGAAATTTATTTTGATTTTACAATTGGTATCAATTTGTGACAAAGTGTTTTGTTTTTTTTATTATAAGTTCACAATTGGTATCACTAGCTTATTTTTTATTTTTACAAGTGGTATCATTCTTAGAAATTTGAATCGATTTTGATTGTGCATTCTAAATTGGTATATCATTCTTTGAAAAATTGATTTGATTTTAATTTTGAATTTACATTTGGTATCACTTTGTAAAAAATTTGTTTTTGTTTTAATTGTAAATCTTCAAGTGATATCATTAGTTAATTTCTTATTTCTTCAATTGGTATCACTCAAAAAAATTGACAGTTTGATTTATCATTCTTGGTTGTCTAAATTGGTATATCTTTCTTGAAGATTGAATTTGAATGTTTATATTCCCTCCATATATACTTATTGATAATATTATAGGGGGAGAAGAAAGTAGATTATGTGTTTGCTTAATTTTGTCTTTTGTCGCTATCCCTAATATCTATTTTTTATTATAACAAAATGGAAACAAAAATGTATAAGTTGGGTAACATGTTTGCATGTAATTAAATGCTAAATATATTGAATAAATTAAGGGGGAGAAATCATATTATGCAATATTGTATGTACATGCATAGTTTTAGGAATAAACAATTTATTGAATTTTGTCAGGGGGAGATTGTTAGCCTAAATATGTTGACTTAAGTTTATTTTGATGATGAATATTTTGAGTGAATTAATAAGTTGTATATTGTGTTTATTGATTTTGTGCTTCTATGATTATTTATTATATTTATATTAATATTTATTGAAAATACTTTCAAAACGGGTATTAAGTTGTGCTAACATGTCTATCTAAGTCCATGCAGTGTTTATATCATTTTGGGACTTAGAAAATGTATTAACAGCTTTTTGGAGTGTTGTGGTCGCGTATGGTGCAGTTCTGGTCGACCAAAAATGGCTCCCAGCGTTTTCAGTCGTACCACGGTCGAGCATGAGGTCACGTGACGCATCCAAAAAGCTTTATAGATCGCTCTCAGTGTTTTCAAATGCACCGTGGTCGAAGGTGCAGTCGAGCTTGGCTTCTGTAATAGTAAACAGTTTAATCAGGCAGTTTTTGGACGCACTGCAGTCGAGGTTGCGGTCGAGCAGGTCAACCAAAAAATGTTCACATAATGAATCTGTCATTTTTTGTATTTTTTTGTGGACGCGATGCGATCGCGGTTAGAGATTCGGTCGACAGAAAAACATCACAGAAGCTGAAAAACGATTTTCTAAAGGGAGGAGTCTGATCATTGTACAAACCGATTGACCAGTCTACCTCTAGCATTTTCAAGGGCAGCGGTCGACCACTGGCCTTGACCAGTCGACCGCTGCAAGACATTTTCGCCAGCAACTTTCAACGGTCAGATTTCTAACAGCTATAAGCGTTCGACCGAAATATTTAGGTCGACCGAAAATGGATAGTTCTATAAATATATAAACTTTCATAACTCATAATACAAAACCCGGATTGAGACGAACCCCTTCCGAATTCAATACTCAATTCTATACACTAATTGTGAGCATTGTAATTCAACTTTCCCTATCCCAAACTTGAGATTTACTTTGGGAGAGTTCAGAATAGTTGTTTGTGCGTTTACATTTCCAAATACTATTGTACGATATTGTAAAGGGTGACTCCCTATGAATTAGTCATATAAGGGTGATGCCCCGAAATAGTCAAGAGCTTGATTGAATGCCTGTAAGTTCAATCAAATGGTGACTCCTAGGAAATAGTCAAATGTTGACGACATGGAATAGTCAAAGGGTGATGCCCTAAGAATTAGTTATTGTAAACAGTTTTGTTGGCACCCATAAGCCAATCTTGTGAGTGATCTCCAAGTAGAATCTTGAAGCGAGGACGTAGGGGGATTTGCCGAACCGCATATACAAACCTTGTGTGCATCTCTTTACCCTTAACTCTTTATATTTAATCATTGTATGTTTAATCATATGTAATATCCCGAATTTTCGTTGAGCTAAGCACAAGGCTTATGTGATGATTTTTGAATAATAGGAGCTGAATTGGATGACTTGAAGATATTAGTCATGAGAAACGTATTTGGAATACGTGAACTATGATACTCTGTTATGTTCACAATTAGCTTAAGGAAAAGATTTTAATAAGTAAAAGAAGATGCACCTGGAGTACATAACGTATAAGGTTGAAGTTACAAGGCCTACAATATATATTTTTGAGTATTAAGGAATAAATTACGGATAGTTGATATAGTTGGATGTGGAAACGTGGAGGATGCGACCGGCGTGAGAAATGGAAATTTTTTGAAGAAATTTGGCGGACGTTTGGTTGATGACTAGTCGATCGGTAATGAAGAGAAATTGATCGACCACCATTAAAATTTGTCGTCTGGAATGCATAACCGACGTGTTGATTCATCATCTCAACGCCTGGATGATTATGGAAGATTTATGATACGTTTTGCAACCTTCTACCTTCGTCTGAGTGCTGATGAGTCGTCTACCGTGGCTTATAAATATGGAAGAGCAGTGAAGAACAAAAAAAGAAAAAAGAGGAAAGGAAGTTGTTACAGAGGTGAGTCGTGGGTGAGGTTTGTTATAGAGTGAAATGTTATTTCAGAGAAACTGGAGAGAAGCTTAGGAGATACTCCCATTAGGTTCCCTGTTCTGCCACCGATCTTGGAAGGAAAATGCTATCGGACATGGACGAAATGATTTTATGGGATATACTGATGACGAATCAAAACTTCAACGAATCCTTTCATAGATGGAAAACACTATACGAGATAAGGAATAATGCTTGTGTTTTGTCCGAAAGGACCTACATCGCAGGAGTAGGATTTTTGTGAATATTATTCTCTGCAATTCGTTGTTCTTGACAGAAGTTGGATTGTGAAATAGTTTTTATGTTCATATATTAATTGTTATATTAGTTTCCTATATATCATACAGTGGGAAATATTTAGTGACAAGTGATAAAATGAGTTTGAATGCTCGGTTGGTTTCAATGTATACATGATTTAAAATATTTCCTTAGTTCGCCCTCTATTTGATAAACGGCCTCCATTCTTTGTTGATGAGGAATTTTATAATATCGTAGTTAGTGGTTAAGTGGATGTGCTCCTATAATATTAGTTTAAATAACAAATTAAGAAAGTTATATTTAATAATAATTGTAAAGGGATAATTAATTTAAATTATTATTTTATTAGTAAATAGATAGGTATATTAAAGTGTAAATTAGGTATTAGATGATGAAAATAGTTAACTAGTACAAGTCTTTAATTCATGATCAAGTAGTGTGTGAATAGTGTTTATATTAGTATGTGAGTAGTATTGATTGTTAGTTGTTTGTGATAATGTCGTGATATATGAACTGCTATGTGTGACATTCATATAGATATGTTAAAAGTTATATGTCATGCATTTCATTGGCTAATAATGAAGATCATAATAGTGTTTTTACATGGGTTCAGAAACTTAAGAGATTGCTCACACGTAAAAACAGCTCGTTTGAGTAGGTTCAGAAACTGAAGAGGTTGCTCTTACTCAACGAGTGGTGAGTTCGGAAACTGAAGAGGTTGTTTTCACCTAACAGTAAAATGGTAAACGGTAATGAATGTAAATATAAATGGATTTGTTTTTACTGGGTTCGGAGACTGAAGATGTTGTTCTAATGTAAAAACAAATCCAAGTGGTGAGTTCAGAAACTGAAGAGGTTGTTTTCACCCAACTTACGAGTATATGAAATTAAAGCATGTAGAATTGTCATAAAGTTTAAGGTTGCATTACATTTTATATTCTTTACTGGGCAATAAGCTCATTATTCCTCCTGTGATATAAGTATGAATGGTGAGCCGGTTGAAGTGAATGTTGAAGGAACATAACGTAATGCGAGCTTATGTTACTATGCACAAGACGACCTCAGGGGTTATGGCTCTATTAAATAAAGTTGTTTTTAAATGCATAAGATATTATCATAAATTTTAAGTATTTTATTATGTTATTTCTGTAAGACAATTTAATGTTTTATTCTGCGTAATGTACTCTGATATATTTCAATATAATATGTTTTAAATGATATTTTAAAATCTTCAAAATTTTACAAAAAATCTATAAATGGAAATGGGATGTTACATCATATGTGTTAAATTATATAGGGTGTTAATATTGCATGAAAAAGATTATAACGCTATATTCACACCCCCTCCTCCTCCTCTTCTTCCTCCTCCTCCTCCTCCTCCTCTTCCTCTATAGGTGTGCATAAGTTCCGATATAAATCTCATTTAGAGTTCTGTTTCTCTATAAATTGATGTAAGTCAGAGTTACAAAACTCACTGTTGTTTTGATTTTCATAGTAGATTTATTTCTCTGCCCGTGAGTTTTTCTCAAAATAGTTTTTCCATGTAAATCTAGTGTCCGACATCATTTTTCTTTTTTCGGTTATCGTTCGATCTCTAACAAGATTTTAAGAGGTGAGAATAAATTATGGCATACATTTCATGTAAGTTTTACTTTCTAGTAAGGAACACACATAATATAATTAGTTAATTAATAGTTTAATAACTTAATTAGCTCGATCTATTAGGTCTATCAAGAGATTAAAACTAAAAGTAACTCATGTTGGTTAAGGTTAATCTAACAGCTGCCTCACAAAAACTCGGTACTCTCTTAGCCCCAATCAAAGTTTTCTCACCATCAAGGAAGAACGGTACGTATTGAGTTACAAGAGGAGAAATCTCGTTTCACAAATCGCCTCCTTCAATTTGTGTGATCACCAATCAAAGTTCATCAGTATGGTTTACGAAATAAAGGGCGAGAATAAAATATGTTCAAAGATCTTATTTTACATTTTAAATGTTTATTAGTTTCTCGTATTGAATATAAGATTAAGGTTTATTGAATATTATCTTACATGTGGTAGCAGAGCATGGTTTAGAATTTTTTTTATTTCTCCTACTTAAAATTTGATGATTTATTTTGTAATTGATGATCAAAGGTTAAAAATTGATGATTCCACTAATTGTATGAAAAATAAAAGTTTGTGTTTTTATTTGTTTTTCAATAAAAACAATTAATGAAAAACTCATAGATAAAAGGCAAGTCGAGAATTAAAGTTTTGATTTTCAATGCATCGACATCATGATGTTAGGCATTATGACTTTGAGATGCAGAGCTCTTTGGTTTGTGTCGTTCGCCACTCACCTATTATGGTCACGAATTCGACTTTCTGACTTGCATTATTACGACACTTATTTCAATTGTCGTGATATAAATATAAAGTCTTTTTTTTTATAAGGTAATTATTAATTAAATTAAAGTTTCCATTTTTCAAGAATCAGAGATTTGATTTCTCGAAAATTAAGGAATTGATTTTTAAAGTTTCAATTTTTTGAAAATTAAAGTTTTGGTTTTTTGAAGAACTGAATATTTGATTTCTCCAGTTCTAATTTTTTTAAATTAAAGTTTAAACTTTTCAAGAAATAAAATTTTGATTTCGAAAATTAAACTTTTATTTTTATTTTTTTGAAAAATCAAAGTTCTGATTTTTTTCAAAATCAAATTTCAAATTTTTGAGAACTAAAGTTTCAATTTTTATAAAAGTTGAAGTTTAGATTTTTCAAAAAGTAAGGTTTCGGACTTTTTGAAAATTAAAAGTTTAATTTTAGAATTATAGTTTTGCTTTTTCGAGAATTAAAGTTTTAATTTTTTGAAAAAATTAAGTTTTGGTTTTTCAAGTGACTGTGTGGGGCTAGCTTTAAGTTAAGACACATATTTTTGTGACTTAAATAATGGAGTTTAAAATAATTTCTTTTAATTATTAAAGTTGATTTTACCAACTGAAGTTAATAATTTTATTGCTATTATTGTTTATTTTTATTTAATTTAAAAATTATAATTAACTAGTTTATTAGCCACCCAATTAGAAAAGTATTCGAACATCAAATTAAATACATTAAAAATTGATGTTTATCAAATAAATGTGACAATTTTTGTTGCAATTATCATTTGTTCTCATTTAATTTTGAAATTTGCAATTAATTAATTCGTTAGTCTGATGGTCAAATTAGAAAAGTTTATGAACAAAAAATTAATCTTTATCAAATAAATGTGGCAATTTTATTGCAATTATTGTTATTTTAATTTAATTTTAAAATTTTCAATTAAGTAATTTGTTAGTCACGAAAATTGCAAAATTAGAAAAGCTTGTAAATATCAAATAAATAATTACTTTTGGTTATATGATGCAAATTAATGAATACTGAGTAAAGTTTATCAAGAGTATTTTGATATTTATTATTATAGAATATTTAGGGATCGCCCAAAAATTGATTAATTATTTTATAATATATAAGTATGATTGTAGTAAATTGATATGACTCATTAGATTATATAGTTTATCCAAAGATGACGAGCATATCTGATTGAGAAATATTTATATTTACGAATTATATGATATTTTAGCATAATTTATTGTAATAGTATGTTGTATCACTCAAAGGAACTCCGATGTACATTATAATGTATTCATCCTTTC
Source organism: Begonia loranthoides (assembly GCA_022433065.1). Lineage (NCBI taxonomy): Eukaryota > Viridiplantae > Streptophyta > Magnoliopsida > Cucurbitales > Begoniaceae > Begonia > Begonia loranthoides. The sequence continues at coordinate 7,512,642 of CM039477.1, read as the reverse complement.
TAAATTTGTATTAAGTATTATATGATATTAATTTGTGAGCATATTATAATCTTGCACTCTACTTTTTGACGGAAAGTGTCAAAGAGTTTATAAGACTCGTGAAAGATGGTGCCAAGTCAATTGATGAAAAATTAATGGGTACATTAACCACAATTAAATTTGATGGTTCAAGTACAAAGCATGATCCCATTACAAAAATGATAAAAATAGTAGGTACATTGAGATCAATGGGTATGAAAGTGAATAAAAGTTTTATTGTCCAATTCATTATTAATTTGTTGCATTTTGAGTATGGGTCATTCCAAATGAGTTACAAGAATTAAAGATAAATAAACTGTCAATGAGCTTCAAAATATACTCATTCAAGAGGAAGCAAGACTAAAAAAAGAAGGAATTCACTTGACTAATCTCATCAACAAATATGGATAAGTGAAAGTTATGCTCTCTTGTGACAAATGTTGGGTTGTGTATCTAAATAAAGAATTGAAAGATTAGCAAGGAATAGAGTCCTTCATAATTTGAATTTTATTGATTTTAGTATTTGTTTAGATTGTATTAAAGAAAAAATAAAAAAGATACACAAATAAGAAATGAGCCACAAGGAACACACAACTCATAGAAATCATTCACACATACATTTGTGGACCTTTTGACGCACCATCTTTAGGTGGAGAAAGTATTTCATCACCTTTATTGATGATTTTCACGTTATGGACATGTTTATCTATTAAAGGGAAAATCTCAGTCTACTAATGCCTTAAACGTATTCATTACTGAGCTTGAAAGATAATTAAACGGAAAATGAAAAATATCATATCTGACAGAGATAGTGAATTTTATGTTAAATACGACAAGAGTGGACAGTGTTCTGGTACATTCGCTAAATTAATGTGAAGACATTATATTTATGCTCAATACACAAACAAATGACAAAATTGTACTGTTAAGAACATGGTTAGGAGTATGTTAAGTAATTCTTCTTTACCTTTATTATTGTGGATGCATGCATTAAAGACTGCAATATATCTATTAAGCTGGATTCCTAGTAAGATAGTTCTAAAAATCTTTTTTGAACTGTGAACATGAATAAAACTCAGTCTAAGACATCTTCATATTTGGAGATATGTAGCAGAAGTAAGGACTAATAATTCATTGAAAAGATACTAGATTTAAGAACAAACAGTGGTTAATTTATTGGTTATTTAGAAAAGTCTAAAGGGTGTAGATTTTACTATCCTAACCATTATACAAGAATAGTTGAAATTGACTATGCTAGGTTCATTGAGGAGGGTGAGATTAGTGGGAGTCTAGAACTACTTAAAATTGAGTTTCAAGAAGAAATTATACAAGTTTCTTTACCTATTTCTTCTATTAAAGTTGTTCCTACTATTGTTGAAAAGTTAAACAACTCACAAGAACAAGTAAATGATTAAATATCTCATGATGAAAGTATCATTGATGAACCTATCATAGATAATCACAAGAAATAGTATTAAATGAGATATCAAAGACAAAGGAGATCGACTATTTTTCATGATTATGTGGTTTAGTTACAAGAGTTAACATGACTCAAGTATTGATGATGAGCTAGTCTTGTTCTCACCATCCATAAATAGTGTTGATTGTAATAAATGGTTAGACGCCATGACAAATGAGTTGAAATCTATGGATAACAATAAAGTTTGAGATCTTGTTGGATTGCATGAAGGTTGTAAAAGAGTTGGGTGTAAGTGAATCGTAAAGACCAAAAGTGACTCACAAGGCAATATCAAAAGGTACAAGGCTAGACTACTTGTCAAAGATCTTACTCAAAAAGACGGTGTTGATTACAAAGATACTTTTTATGTTTCTAAAAAGGACTTTTTAGAATCATTATGGATATGGTAGTTCATTATGATTTAGAGTTACATTAAATGGATATGAAAACTATCTTTCTGAATGAGAAATTAGATGAGAATATTTATATGTATGAACCAGAAGGTTTTGTAATTGAGGAAAAAAGATATCCAGTGTATAAATTTAAGAAGTTAATATATGGACATAAACAAGCTTCCACACAATGATATATTAAGTTTAATGATATCATTATATCCTTTGGATTTAAAGAAAACATTATTGATTAGTGTATATATCTGAAGGTCAGTGGAAATAAGTTTATATTACTGATTCTATATGTTAATGATATCTTATTGGCTGCTAATGATATTGGATTACTACTTGAAGCCAAGAAATTTCTCTCTAAGAATTTTGAAATGAAAGATGTGAGTGGGACATCCTTTGTTATATGAATTGAAATAATTTGTGATAGATCACAAGGACTATTTGGAATAGCATAGAAATTACAATAAAGTCTTATAGAGATTTAGAATGAAAAAATATTATGTGGGGGTGCAGTTTTAATACAAGAGGGAAAGATCAAAGTGATCTAGGTATGGAATACTAGAAAATTATAAAGAAAGTACTCAAGTACTTGTAAGGAACGAAGAATTATATGCTCACTTATAAGAACTCTGATCACCTCGAAGTGATTGTATATTCAAATTCAAATTTTGGTAGATATGTGAATTCTAGAAAAATCCACATTTGGTTATTTGTTTCTCTTACTAGGAGCAATTTTATGGAGACTTACAAAGCATCCTGTCATTGCTATATCTACAGGAAAGCAAAGTTTGTGGCATGTTTTGAGGCCACTATTAAAGGATTAACGCTACAGACCTTTATTTTAGGACTTGAGATTGTTAACATTATAATCAAGTCGCTGAAAATTTATTGTTATAATTGTATGATTGAAATTATCCTAAAAGGAGGGGGCGGGGTGAATTAGAATTACTAACTTTTTCTTTAATAATTAAGTAACTCAATCTCTATGCTTGAGAAATTATTATATTTGCTCTTAAGTTGACTTTCCTAAGCCAATAAGTAAATAAATACAAGAGAATAAAAAAGTAAGAGAGAGTGCAAACAATATATTAACGCGATTCAGCCAACCTTACCTATGTCCACTCTTCAAGACTCCCCCTTGAAGATTTCTTTCTTCAATAACCTTCTTGGTACAACCGATTGATCTTTCCAGGCATCAATCAATCTGTACAGTGACTATTCTGGAGCATCACTCTTCAAATGTCTCACAAGTAGAATGTGTAAAAGATTTGAAAAATGAAACACAAGCTCAAATGGTTAAGCTCTCATATGATTATAATCTCAAGTTGAGGAATGAGAGAGTTAGACTAAGTACTTGAAAGTTGAAGAGAAATGTTGAAAATCAAGTTGGCAACACTTTGGTTTGGTTTCTGTTCTTGTGCCTTCAAATTTGAAAGTGCCTCTACAAGTGATGGATTTTTGCACTTTAAGTTGTCGGCTACTGTAGCGAACGTTCGCACTTTCGATCTAGTCGATTGCGGAAGTGTAATTCAATGTTCGGATATCCACTTTTGAATGTCCAAGCATCTGAATGTTAAAACATCAATCTAGTCTAGACTAGCCGCTTGTGCATTTTTTTGGTCCGGGCGTTCATGTTAAAATAACTTTTTGATATGGACAACCACGACTAGTCCGGGTGTCCGCAAGTTAAAACACAAATCTGGTCTGAATGACCACGACCATATCATGAATCGTTGTGTTCAATTTGTGTGATCATCAATCAAAGTTTATCATGGATCAAAGTTTGTATTTTGATTTACGAAATAAATGATGATAATCAAATTTGTTCAAAGATCTTGCTTTATGATTTACTTAATTACAGTTTATGTGTATATTGATCTCTCATATCGATCTTATATTTCATTGATGTTCAACTAGTATTTATAGATACATAAATTACCTAATTAGAATAAGAAAATTAATATAATAAGGAAACTAACGTAATTAGAATAAAGAAATTACAAGTTTGGTAAATTACAAAAATTAAGAAACAATTAAAATATTCTAATTTATTTTCTTCAAGAATGGATTCTTTTATCTAAGCTTCTTCCATGTGCATTCGCTTCCCCCATTGTAGATGGTTCTACCATGCACAATGTTTTTATTATATCTTTGCAAAATGAAGCTCCGTAAAGAGAATCCAATTTTGATTTGAAGAAATTAGAAGCATATATGCAGAAGAGATTGTTGATTGAGTTTGTATTCATTGTCAAGTTACTGGTGAGGTTGGTCATGTCTCAACCTAGAGGTGGGCCTAACAGAAGTGACATAGATTTAAAATCATTAAAAATCTTTTTTTTCTCATTTTAACAAAACAGACTTCATGAGTCATCGATGCAGCATGGATCAAAATCTTACTGTATATAGAAACAATTATAATCAAAATAGGCTTATATCATCTTTTATTCAAAAACAGGCTCAGTGAAAAAAAAAGTCACACAATGACCCCTCTGACACATTATCAGAGAAAGGTGGTGATCTGAAGACCAAACAACACCTCTTGAGATAGAAAGAAATAAAAAAAGTGATGCGATTTGAAAACCTAACAACGTCACATGTGTTACCGACGATTCAAAGACTAAGCAGCGACACAACAAGTGAAATCAACAAACAAGGGTGGTTGGCGAACCAAAGACTAGGCAACGGCACAATCTGTAAAATCAAAAAAACAAGGGTTGTTGGCGATCCAAATACTAAAGAGCGACACAACCCGTAGAATCAACAAACCAAGGTTGTCAGCGATCTGAAGACTACACAGCGGCATAACCCGTAAAATCAACGAACAAGAGTATCAGTGATCCGAAGACTAGGCAGTGACACACCCATAAAATTAACAAAATAAGGGTTGTCGACGATTCGAAGACCAAGTAGCGACACAACCCGTAAAATCGAGAGAAATGACTAAATACCCTAGCTAGGTTTAGGGTTTCAAAACCCAACGAGCATGTTATCACCACCCTACATTGAACGACTACGTGATGAATACTAAACAACAAGAGGATACAATCATACAAGCATTGCTTTTAATCGACTATGTAGCGGGACTAAACATGCTCTTAAGTAGCCAAAATAACAGCAATTTACAACATCTAGTATGATTTTAGATCGACTATACAAGAGAAACTAACATTCTTTTAATGACTAAACGAGATGGCAGAACATGTATACAGCTAAACATACTTCATACAGCTAACATGTTCCTAATTGCTCATGACAGCGGAAAAGAACATACTTGGCTAACATGCTTTCTATACCATAATAGCAACAGGGAGAATGAACTATGTAGAACAACAATAACATGCTTCTCATATGCTATCCAAGGCAATGAGGATTTATAAAAAGAAACGTAACAACGTAACGGCTTGATTAACGATTATAGACAGTAGTAACAATGAAAGACATGCTCGCACTAAAGATGAAATAATCTGCATCTGATAACAATGAAGCATACAATAATAGGGACCATATCACTAGGGGATCTCATGATTTCTACAGTCATTCATCCCTTCTTACAAAGTAAAAGAACATTGAAATAAGGTCATAACATCATTCATTTATTTCTTTCATCTTTCATTCACATTTCAGCCATGGTTCTCATTCCCATTCATGCTTTCTTTAGAGGTGTTTAAGTCTCATTCTCTTGTTTCTTGTCATTTACTTGTTAAACATTAACAGCAACGTAAAGGAAATGACAAAGGAATATCTACAAAGTGTAAAGTAAAGACAGTAGCAACATTTCAGGAAAACAACGGAGTTCATCAAGAAATTTCTGCATATTCTATCAACTACAACAAGTAAACTATGAAGCATACACACACACACACACACACATTTACTTAGGTGTAGGGCTTCCTCAAGCCAAGAACACACCCATATCTTTACCTCGAAGTTTTAACGCATGCTAGCACTTATTCATCATTCTTCTTCGTCTTTTTCGATACTTTCACAAATTAATAACACTTGTCATAAATCTAGTAAATTAATCAACTTATGAAATTTCGTCGTCGCTTAATAGAGTTTCCTAAACAAAACCACTTCCTTAATTACAACTCCGCTTAGTAAATTAATCTCAATTGATGACGTCTAGAATTGAGTTTAATACGTAGCGAAAACCAATGTGATTTCACCCATGAATTATAGACCCGTAAATCAAAATCCAATAACGATATATGGATCAAGTCATAAACTATATCATCCAATTTCCATACTATTCATTAATCCGATTAATGATTCGAATCCACCTCCATAGAGCGTATCATTCAAACACACATAACGCCTTTACTTTACCAAACTAAATTAACATTTCTATGTATGCAAATCAAGCCCAACAGGTTATTACTCTAACAAAATTATCCTTCATAACATAGAAAGGGTGTACATAACATCTCCTGAATACCACACGACTTCCCCTTTATTCACCACAAAACAATCGATCCTAACAGTTGAGTATCACAATTAGTATTCAGACTCCAAATTGCAACTTAACAATAATTATCCGGGGCGTATATCCAGTAAACTAATCCAACAAGGCATAAACTTCTCATAGCAAACTTAAATCCAAAACAACAACAGTATTCAGAATTACCAAGACTAAATTGTAATATGTTCAACATAGTGTAATCCATAAAATTCCAGAACATAATCTCAATTATTTCTAAGGCAATAGTGAAACATGGCACTATTTCCAAGCTATATAACATGTCAATATGAAATCCACAATAGAAAGAGAGCAATGTCCCAAAATCCATAAAACAGAGGAGGAATGTGCCTTACCTGAGGGATCACAAGGACCCGAGAGCTCCCTGTCCAGCCACCACTCTCACTGCCTCTCCTCTTTCTCAACCAAAACCATCGGAGCACACTCCTCAGTCCTCCCTTCTCGTAGCTTTAAACCTCTAGCAGACCAACACTTCCAGCAGACAGCACTTTGCTAGCCAGACAATCCCTACCCAACTTGTACGATGTGTTCCCCATGCTGATTCCAGGTCGGAAAGGTTGAAAGGGATTGTTTGCTTCACCTGGAGGAGCACCAGTTCGGAATGGAAGAACCGATAGGCTAGACCATGGCCTTTGGCTGGTCCAGCACGAACCACAGACCACCCTCACGACCTGAGGCTCCGACCATCGACCAGAGTCTAAAACTGCCTCTGTCAAGGACCTCGCTAGCCCTTTCCAACGTCGTCGTCGTGCGCCAGACACCGACGCAGCACTGACGACCCACGAAACCATGCCACCCGATCCCAAAATCGCGACCCGAAGTCAAGCGGAGAGCTTGCAGTCACGACCCGCGACGTCCGTCGCACCTTCGCTCACCGAACAACTGCCCGAGCTTCGCCGTCGCACCCTCCTCCTTCTCCCTCGCCTCGTCTATTCTCTCGCTCTCCCCTACTCTTTGGTCTCTCTCTCTCTCTCTCTCTTCGGCCTTCTACCGCACGTAGAATGGCTTTTTCAGCCATTCTTCTGCCCCTTTCAACCGGTTCACTTAGTGATCCGATTCAAATGGTGTGAACCGGTTCGGGCAGAACCGGTTCATGTCCTCCCACATCCCCTCTTAATATTTCTTTAACCCCATTTAATCAATTTACCCCCTTTTACATTTTTAAATCCCTAATCGTCCAACTTAAATCTTAATATTTTCCTTTCTCATTTCGTCAAATGGCCGAAGGCCAAACGAAATGAGAAGTGTTGCCGATTCTATTAATCGAAAATACATTCCCACTTATAAATAGTAATCCCAATGAATCACATATATTATAATTTAATTTATTGAATTAATATTTATTTTAATTACATTAATACCTATAAATTATGATATAATGAATATGTCATTGGTAATACCTCGATAATCATCCAATTAATCTGAAATCCCCAAATTATGCTCCAATTATATATTTATTAATTTTCGATAAAAAGTCGAGGTGTTACATGTGTTTTGGCATCTCCTTATCATCTTGTTTAGGTTTCTCTTCAAGTCCCTCAAGTGTGATGCCCCCTGCAAAATAATAGCTTGTTAGAAAAGTAATGATCTTTTTGGCTTGGGCCCGAGTGATCGGGCCTTGCGGTGCATCACATTCCCTTGTCGATTTTGCTCCTAACTAGCTTAAATTCATGCACAAATAGTAAACTTAGAACAATAACACAAACAATCAAAGGATTCAAGTTTCCAAGATTGAATCCAAAGGACTCAAAATGGAATTTTCAAACGAGAAAACTAGGGTTAAGAATCAACATACCCGAGAAGTTTCTTCACAAAAGTCAAAGATCGGGACATCATGAACATGATCCTAGCGTCGGAAACCCTCTGCTCTCCACTCGATTATATCTCCCTCTCTCCATTTCCCCTTCCATGCGACAATACTAAAGGAAGGAAGGGCTTCCTTCCTTCTTACAGATAAATAATTTTTTTAGTAATTTATTTCATGTATATAAAATATAATATTATATACATTAAATAAATCCTAACAATCCTTATCCAACAGAAATTCAAAGGATTTAAAACCCAAACTATAGTAATTTGAACCTATTGAACATGATCTCATAGTCCTCGATTGCAGAGAAACACGAAATTCACAAGTTTGACTATTTGACATAAAATCTATAAGTAGCTAAAGACCCATGACATGCAGTAATGACATGATCAACACAAACAAATTAACATTGATTAAAGTAAAAAATTTACTAAAAAAAATATAAAATCCATGAAAAATTGTGAATTTTATAGTAGTAAAAAACAAAGAGGAAATACTGTGCAGGAAATGAAATCAAACCTATACAACAAATTCTACAAACTAACGAGAGATAAAATCCTCACCGTGAAATACAGACACTAGCCACCTCGATCTATACCTGGGAAGGAGGAGACCATTGGGGAGAGTAACTAACATAGTAAAGAAATCTACATTAGATGCAATGTATGAGAAAACTCATTTATCTTTCATTTCAAAACAATGATCAAAAGATATGTCATGCATAGATTTAAAATAATTTAAAAATAATTTTTAACGTTTTAAGAAACCAGCCCACACTAGCCATCGTTGTGCAATCAGTAAAACATGGCTGTATACATGACAACTAATATCAAAGTAGTTTTATCAGGGTTTTTCATCATAAAACAAGTCTCAATGAAAAGAAAGGATCACTAAAGCATTCCTTTATACAAATGCACAAAAAGGCAACGATCATTTCCAGGTAGCACCACAAAAGCCAAAAAAGGAAAGGTGACGGTGATCTGAAGATCTAGCAACAACACTAAGGTTGTAATATCCCTATTTTCCATAACGGAAATTAAATAAGGATAAGAGAAATTAATCGGAGGAAAATCTTAATATTAGGCCATAATTCGATAATTGAAGATTTATTTGATGAGAAATTTAATTGTGGATTATTTTGATAATCAATGAGGATTTATTTGATGAAAAATTAATTGGGAAACCGAATCAAATGATTTAAATTGGACGAATAATTATTATCACGAAATATTTTGAATAAATCGGGAATTAGAATTGAATTGAAAATAATTTAATTGAGTAAAAAGAGGATTTAAAATTAAAAGGAGAAAAATTAAATAGAATAAAGGAATAAATTAAAATAAAAGAAAATAGAATTAAAATGGGGGTTTAAACCATTTGATCACCGGTCCGGTTCATGCTATTGTTGCTGGTTCGGTTTGGGGTTCATTGATTGAAAAGGAATGAAATTAGGTCTTTTATCCTTGTTGAAGAAAAGAGGGAGACCAAGGAGAAGGTGAAGGGAGGACCCGCAACATGGAGAAAAATCCGAGAGCGAGAGAGGGAGACGCGAACGACGGAGTGCTCGGGTTCTGCTGGATTTCTTCGCGGCGACAGGGCGCTGTTCGGCGGGCAAGCGAGCTGCTGGTCGCGGCTTGTGGAACGCCAGTTGCACGGAGCTAGGGCACGGCCGAGCTGGGAATTGAATTTCGGACGACAGGGGCGATGTCTCTCCAGTGCTGGTGTGAGGTAGGTCCGCTGTATTGGTTTCTTGGTATCCATTGCAGAGCGTTGGAAGTTTTCTGAATCTTGTTTTGGGTGTTGAATCCAACGTTGATATGGGGTGTTGTTCTGGGTTTTGTTTTTGGTTGAATTGTCTCTGCTAAAGGGCTGGTTGTGAGTTGAAATAAATTGGCTGAGAGCTTTCTGAAGGGGAGAAGGGTGCCGAGGAGCTGTTCTCCACTTCTCACGGACGCTTCAGGTGAGAAGGTTCCTTATGCTTTTATGAATTTTATTTAAAGAATATACGAGTTTTGTATGTTGGATTCAAAGCTTGGATGTGAGGTTATTTCTGGATGGTTATTGTTAAGGATTGTTTACTGCTGAGAGGTTGATTAGGATGTTGTTAAGGTGGTAAATTGTTTATGTTGCCAGAGTGAATGTCCATTAAATATTAGGCTCGACTCTTGGTTGTTAAGTCATGAAGAATAAAGAAGGCAAGAGAAAGGTACCGAGCAGTTGAAGAAAGAAGGAGAAGAAGTTGCAGGAGGAGGTCAGCTTTTGGGTGTTCTTCAGGTATTGAATTCCTCCCCGTTTTCTTTATGAATTAAGTTCTGGAGATGTTCTGTTGCTGGGAAATGGGCTTCTGTTTAATTACAGATTTGATAAATTTGCTTTGTTGGAGTTGTTTTGGTTATTCGCCGTGAGGGTGATTATTCCAATGATGAGCAGTGATTTTGGTTGCTTTCTGTGAAGTGTATTATGCTCTTATTAAAGTGCTTGTGTTACGGCTATGTAGTGTTTGATTGAGAACTACTCTGTTATGAGTCTGTTTTAATTCTCTGTTTGTAATATTTGGTTTGGCCATGGAGATTTTGTGCTGAAGAATGAGTTTGTTGTTTCGATGGTCCTGGTAGTGAGGCCATATGTTGTATCCCTATGTAGGGGTGATGGATAGCTACATGAGTATATGATGTATTCATTCCCTCGGTATATGAAACGGATGAGAGATTTGGTGACTGTCCATCGGTGGGACACTATATGATGTATCCCCTCATCAGGGTGTCGGTTAACCACGTGGACTCTAGTGTTCATTATTTCTCTTCTACGGAAATCCCCAACGTCTTCAACAAAAAAAGAATGGTAACGGTCATGGTAGCGAGGCCATATGATGTATCCCCATGTAGGGGTGACGAATAGCTACATGACTATATGATGTATCCATTCTCTCGGTATATGGAACGAATAGGTTCCCTTCCAGAAAATGAAATTAAAAGAGAAACAGAAAGGGAAAGATCAAGTAAAGTTAAGATCAAGAAAACTGAAAAAGAAAAGAAATGAAATGCGAAACGAAATCGAAAAGAAAAGGAAAAGAAATGGAAACGGAAAACGAAAAAGTATTTCAAAAATGCATAGCATGTTTATTTTATTTTATATCATTTACTGTGCATTAAGCTCATTAGTTAAGTCTTGTGATGTAGGTATGTACAAGAAACAGGAGAACAAGTCAAAGACAGTTGATGAAGGATTTGTACAGGTGGATCTTATGGCTGGCAAGACTAAAGAAGTAAATGAGAATTTATGTGTAAAAGGGTTTGTAAATTAACTAAAATTCTTTAATGTTTGTTTTAATTCCGTTGCATTTCATAAAATGATTTTATTACTTCCGCTGCAAATGATAAATGTTTTAAGTGAAGAGTTTTAACGATCGGATTTTATAAAAGAAAAATATTTTGACGTTTTTATAAAAAGAAACATTTTAAATTTATACATTTTTAAACAAAATAAAAATCGGGTCGTTACAAGGGTAGCCGCCGAGCAAGACTCAAATGATGACATAACTCATAATAACAAATAAATAAAAGGGGTTGCCTGTGAGCAAGGCTTAGGGAACGACACAACACATGAAATCGAATGATAAATATTCGTTGCCCATATTTAGAGATTCGAAACTCAAGGAGCGTGTCATCACCGCCTAATTACCTATTTTACTTTAGTGATTTGAACAATGACACATCATCGATGCCTTATTACCCATTTTCGCAACTTGTAAACAAAACATCTTTGCGCCGCAAAAGATGTACTGGATAATCTCATGATGTTTTGACACCGAGACCGTCCAAAACATCAAGAAAACTCATCTTCTTGTATATGAATATCACATAATATAAAAATGATAAACCATGCACGATAAATCAAAAGTGTAAAACTCATGTACATATAATGTAACATCTCATTTCCGTTTATAGACTTTTCGTAAAATTTTTGAACATTTTAAAATCACATTTCAAATATACCTTATTAAATCATATCAAAGTACGTTACACGGAATAAAACATTAAATGGTCTTACAGAAATAACATAATAAAATACTTAAAATCCATGACAATATCTTATACATTTAAAAACAACTTTATTTAATAGAGCCATAACCCCCGAGGTCGTCTTGCGCAAGGTAACATAAGTTTGCATCACGTCACGCTCCTTCAACATTTACTTCAACCGGCTCACCATTCATACCTAAATCACAAGAGGAATAATGAGCTTATTGCCCAGTAAGGAATATAAAATGTAATGCAACCTTAAACTTCATGACAATTCTACATGTTTTAGTTTCATATACTTGTAAGTTGGGTAAGAGCAACCTCTTTAGTTTCTGAACTCACCACTTGGATTTGTTTTTACATGAGAGCAACCTCTTCAGTCTCCGAACTCAGTAAAAACAGATCCGTCCACATTTACATTCATTACCGTTTACCATTTTACCGTTAGGTGAGAACAACCTCTTCAGTCTCCGAACTCACCACTCGTTGAGTAAGAGCAACCTCTTCAGTTTCCGAACTTACTCAAACGAGCTTTTCTACGTGTGAGAAACCTCTTAAGTTTTCGAACCCATGTAGAAACACCGTTATTATCTTCATTATTAGCCTATGAAATGCATAACATATATCCTATAACATGTCTACATGAATGTCACACGAAACAGCTCATATATTGCAAACAATGCTACAAACAACTAACATTCAATAACTATACTTTATCTATGATTTAATACTAAGCGTGTTTTTCATTTTATTGCTAGACATGCTATTTTGACTAAAATAAAAATTAACACGATTCATTTTAAGATTTATGAACTTAGATAATTGCAAGGGAGTAACTTACATGAAGAAAAATGATAACTAATATATCTCTTATACTATAATTTTTACCACTTATTTTATTCTAAAGTTTACGTAATAATCTATTATGTCTATTTAGAAATAATCTATTTATACTATTATAGCATAGAATATGTTAACCAACCCAACCTTGCCAATTGTATCATTAACATTAGAGAGACATTGCAAAGAAAATAATCATAAACAATTGAATTTATTATCTAAATTACCGAAGAAGACTAGCTAGTGTGAACTACAATTTCATACAGAATAAAACCCATACAGATTATCTTATTTCATGCTAAAATTTCAGATTATATCATCTACTTGTTGACAATCAAAACTACAACATAGACAAGGAACTATATACAGAGACAGAACATCACAAGAAGAAAACTTGCAGTAGAATTATTAACAGACAAATTCTTTTCCTAATAGCTTGCATATACAGAACATAAAACATTGCAGAGAACAACCAACAACGTATTCCTCAAACAATTCCTACTCCTGCGATGTAGGTCCTTACAAACAAAACACAAGTATTATTCCTTACCTCATGTGTCACTCTTCTTCACCTTCTTCAAGTCTGATCCTTCACCGCGGGAGAATTATCTCTCTGAAACTCTCTCTCTCTCTCTCTCTCTCTCTCTCTTTCTTCTTTCTTCCCATTTTTCTTCCCGAAAAACTTCATCCTATGTTCTATTTATAAACACTACAAAACGACTCTCCAGTCGTCCATTGAAGGTTAACCGTCTAGAGACGTTTAGACAGACACTGAAACGCCAAGGGTTAAGAGTTCAATGATTCTGGCGATAGATTATCGTTTCCAGATGTTGAAGATTTATGGTGGATGATTGATTTTAATGAAGGACGATCGACCACCATCAAGCAGATCGTCCATCAATTTCTGTCTTTGATGACTCTGGCTGATCGCGCCGGTTGATCGCCCAGGACGAGATGGACCGTTGTGATCTACTGCCAGATGCATCCATCGAATATCGCCATATATATATATATATATATATATATATATATATATTTTACTCCCTTCAATAATTACACGAATTTAAATACCCGGGGTATTACATATAATATAAAAACAGACGTGTTGTCGAACAATCCCTATCAGATTTCCATGTGTGGCTACCCACAAAATAAAATTTTTCAAAACCTTGATGTATTACAATACAGTAAATAAATCTGCACCTCGATGAGAGAAACCTATCCGATCAACCGCACGCACTGCCAAAAATAGGCATCAAAATCAAAAACATCGTTGGAACCTAAAATCAAACCAACGTCAAAATCTCAACTAAACTGCTAGGGATAAAATATGGGTCCGAAATCAAAATCCAAAAACAAACAAAAAGGATAAACAACCAGAATTTTTGGCTCAACTATATGGACGACATGAATCCTCACATCGAACCAAAAATCTAACTAATAGAAAAACAACAAACGACAAAAATGTTCCAAGAAGGATCACTAAATCCAAAACTTCCCAAAATATCACTCTGCTATCGACTGAGGCACAACAATGGTCAAGCAGACACATCTATAGTCATCTAGAACGACACAGCAGTCGCTAAGACATGGCTGGGGTCAACGAGATGCAACTGCGATCAAACGAGATCCAGGCAGCGGTTGACGAGATACAATACAGGTCAACAAAAATCACATAGCAACCGAGAAGACACAATTGGGGTAGACAAAGCATAATTTCAGTCAACTGGGACCACGTAGTGTCAACAAGACACAAATGCGGTCAATCGAAACCTCACAGCGATCGATAAGACACACCTACGGCCATCTAGGACTTAACAACGGTCAACGAGACACGGCAATGGCCTACCAAGACCAAACAACTATCGATGAATCACCCTACAATCAACTAGGACCACACAAGAACCCACAAAATTACAATGTGTGGTCAACCAACAACTTGCAAAGGTTGATCCGACCCTACATTTGTAAAATCCAAAATTTTTAAAATAATTTTAAAATGTCATGTGTAAATTTTTCTTGAATTTTCGGTCAAATGTGAAAAGTTGGCTAGTTTTGTTGTGTAACAGCGACGTGTGCATTTTCTGTCAAACGGTGGAATTTGGGTTTTTCTGAGCAAAAATTTTTTTTGACTAAGTAATTATTTTTTAGTGTATATATATATTAATGAAATTTAGTATATATATATATTAATGAAATTTAGTATATATAATTATAATAATTTATTTTAATTAAATCATTTTTTTAAAAAGAGAGAGAAGAGAAGCAGAGGAAGAACTCGGCTTCTGCTTCTCCCTTCGACATTGAGCGGGAGCGAGATAGCGGGAGGAGGAAGAGTCTCGCGAGGAGACTGGTCAGGACGAGCCCGGGTATTCCGGGCGGGTATTCCGAGCGGGAGTCGACGGAGGCTTCGAGTGGTCGGCATTTCCGACTGCGGGGGTGATTGCGTCGTCCGGTTGGAAAGCAGAGAGCTCGGGAAAGCTAGGGCTTCCCGGCTCGGAGGTTTCTTCCTCCATTCTTCGATCCCGGTGAGTAATGCAGTGAGCTAGGTTCGATTTTGGTATTATTTTCGGTCTCTCGGCCTCATTTAATCTGTTCGATGTTTTTTTATTTTGCCCGATTCTGTTTTGATTTGAGGAAGGGAGACGTGATCAATTCCGGCCAACTGTCATCGGAGGGAGGCTAGGTTCGCCATGACTGAACATTCTCTTCAATTAAGGTGAGGTTTCTCCCCGTTTTGAACTATGTTCTGGATTTTTTTTTTTTGTTTTGAAGAAAGGATTACGGTCCTGTTGGGGGGTCTCTCGGCCAATCTGGATTTTTGTAGGGAGTTTGTGTAATGATTCTGTTTTGATGAAATTGTTGAGTGCTGGGATAAAATTTGTTGTTGTTGTTGTTGTTGTGGTGGATAATGCTGGAAATGTCTCACGGTTTTGCTTTGTTCTGGACTAGACTATGTCCTGTTAGTGTGCGTCGGCTTAGGTGAATTTGGTCCCTGTTTTGTTGATGTTTTGAGGAAGTCTAGTCTACAGTCTAGTTGCTGCACTGGTTGAACTTGCTCTCCGTGGTTTGAAGGAAATGAGTATAGTGTTAAAATGTTAGGAGTTGTGTATGTGAAGTGAAATTGTTGTTCCCCGTGGCTGTCTTTTCTGTATCGGAAGTCAATAATGAGAATTCATGCCATGTTAACTGAGTCGTATTCTCTAGTTTGCTGAATGTAAAGTTAAATGTTTCGAGGACTGGTTGTGCTGCTTGTTAAAATGTATTGCACTGTGATTTTGAGGCTGATAATCCGTTGGGTTCAGTTCTGTTTTGATAGGCATCTTAGATTAACCAGACTGTTAAATTGGATTGTTGTACTCTGGTCTGGTTACCGTGTAATAGATACTGTTGAGGAATTGGTTAAGTGGACTGGACTTTCATCCTTCATTTGGTTATTGTCTGAAGGTCATTTAACATGGACTTATATCTTGTTGATTGAACTTCTGTTCTCTTTTCTTACTGCCTATCTTTAATTACTAAGGAGATGACTCTATGTTTGGGGTGGTATTGTTATGTCTAGTGGAACAGATAGTTTTTTTGTTGTTAAAAATCTTGGTTAGGTTGTTGAGAGACAAGGTTGAGAATTTTGTTGAGATTCCTAGTTTCGGTTTCCAGGTAGGGACTCATGGTTGTCCTCAGAAACCGTTTTGGATTCTAGTCTTGTTTAAGACTTGTCTGTTATCCTTGTTATACTTGTGAGATGTTGACACCGACCTTGTTGTAGGTTCTGTAGGTGTTAGATAATTCGAATTTTCGCTTACGACAGCGCGTGGAGCAGGTTTGTCGGTAAACGTATCGTGGTCACCATCGAGGTAGGAATCTTTATACTTTCTGCACTGCATTGCATCATGGTTTTCAAAATTACTATTTTGTGGACTACCACACCTAAAAACCCGATGGGAACTGTTCGACAACACGTCAGTTTTTACATATAGGTATATTTTCTCATGTTTATATTCCATACATGGTTTACTGTTGTTATTCGTATATATTGATTATATGACTTCTGTGCCTGTGTTTGGGGGATGAATTCACTTGATGCTTTAGGCACTCTCGCGTTAAAGCATCACAAGGCTATCCCGTCAACCTTTGACTGCAAGAAGGTTTGACACTGGTTAAATACATTGCGAGGATGAATTCTCTTGATGTTTTAGGCGCTCTAGCGCTAAAGCATCACGAGATTATCCCCGTGCAATCTTCTGTTGCGTGAAAATTGGTCGTTATGTGCGAAATTACGATGGGGCATTCATGACATGTCCTCAGGTTTCAAGTCCTGGAGGTGAAAAAAAAAAAAGAGGATGGAGAAGTGATGACATGTTCTCATGTTGCAAGTCTTGAAAGTGGGAAATAAGATAGGAGGGTGATGACGCCTCCTTGGGTTAAAAGCCTCTAAACCTGGCCAAGGTATTGTCACACGGAGTTGGCAGGGTTGTCAATGGCGAAGATTAGCCTATCACAGTACTGTTCCATTTGGCAAGTTGGCTGGATGACTTGAGCTTGTTCGTCGGCAACTCTCCTCAATTTGGGACACCGAGGTCCTAGTGAGAAGCAGTCTATCGTGGGCAACCTCATTCGTTATTTCGATTATAAGAGTTGTGTTTGTTGCTAACTGGTTCGCCGACAACTCAAGTGATGTGCTGGATCTGTGGATCGCCGTTATTAGTATTCGTTCTTGCCTCATAATGTGTTACTATTGGCGGATAACCACTTTTCTGTGACTTGTGCTGGGCAGTTACACAAGTTGTGTCGTCGCTAACTAGTTCGCCGACAACTCAGGTAATGCGTTGAATCTTTGGATTGTATCGGTGGTGGTTATGGCCCGTCGGCACATCCAAGAGATCATACTACTTTTCGTTGATGAGTGACAGATAGGTCCTTGAGTGACCATCCATTTTCACTAGTGACGTTTTCATACAAAAAATGATGTTGGCATATTTTGCTATTATAGTTGTCTATGTATACAACGGTTTTTCATAAAGTCACATTGAGGGCTATGGGCCGGATTTATAAAATGATAAAGATATTTTAAATGTTTAAAAATCCATGTACGGTAAATAAGAAGCATAAAATTATTTTCAAAGTATAAAAAAAAACGGTTTTAGCATGCATTGCATTTAGTTTAGATTTCTTTACTGAGTTAGTCATTCACCCTTTAGACTAAATTTTTCCCCAAGTTAGGGTGTATGTTTGGCGTACTGGTCTTGTACGTGTGGCAGCTGGGCGAAACTGATGTTACCTAATGGGTGTCTCGATCTCCCGGTGGATGAGTGGAGGTTCGTAGGTTCAATCTCTCTGTTCCTAGTATGTTGGGATTTAAGTTTTGGTGTTGTTTGATTTAATACCTGCACAATACTTTCTTTTATTATGCTATCATGTTTCTAGTTGATTACTCTGTGGACCTCAACCCATGTAATTTGGGTTTGGGCTTGATATTATTCCTGTTAAGTCTTCCACATAAAAAATTCACACATTGGGTTGGGTAACCAGGTTCTCTCAGAGAATTGGGTCGCCTAACCCTACTGTTCTATTTGGCTCGCCTCCAGGTGGTGACAACACTAGTCGGCTAGGGACCTGCACTGGTCGACCTGAACCTATATTGATAGATCATAATGTATTGGCGGTCGACTAGAACTCCACCGCAGTCAATCGAGACTCCATTGCTATCTATTGGGCACCAGCCCAAACGTGATAAAACTCTCGGGTACTTTTGCGGTCGATCAAACACGACCATCAGTCAATCAGATAGGACCATCAGTCAATCGAGGACAATTTTCCAGCGCAAAACCTGTCAAGACCTAGAGGTGAGCCTAACAAAATTGCCAGGTCAGGTGATCTGATCCTTAGAGAACTCGATTGTCCAACTCAAACTAGGAGAAAACGGAAGTCTTAACATGAAATTAAGCTCAAACCCAAGTCACATGGGTTGGGATACACAGAGTAATCAACTAGAGACATGATAGTATAAATCAAACAACTCCAAAACTATAAATTCCAAACATACCCGGTACGAAGGGATCAGACCGACGAACCTCCACATATCCAGGAGAAGATTGATATACCCACTAGAGGTGTACCGGCAATGTCCCACAACGACACGTGCAGATCCCATGCACCGAATCTACATTTTAACCAAGGAAAATAAGAGTCTAAAGGGTGAGTGACAAACTCAATAGGGAAATCTATACTAAATGTAATGCATGCTAAAAACTGTTTTTCTCATACTTTTGAAAGCCATTTTCATGCTTCTCATTTACCATATATGGATTTTAAATCATTTAAAACATCTTTATCATTTACCAAATTGGCTCATGGCCCTTGATGAGCCTTCATCAAAATTCGTTGTATATATAGCAACTATATCGCAAAATATGCCAACATTGTTTTCCGTGCGAAAACGTCATCAGTGAAAAGAGATGGTCACACAAGGATCCATCTGGCACACACCACAGAAAGGTGGTCATCTGTCGAGAGCAACACCTCCTGAGACAGAGGAAATCAAATGACGGCGATCAGAAGATCCAACACATCCCCTGAGTTGCTGACGAGCCAAAACTCAGCGTCGACAAGACTCGTATAATCGACCGGATGTGCCAACAAGTCATAGCTTAGTGTTGATACAATCCGTATAACCAAGTAATGGATAAGATTGCTCGCAATGGATTGCTTCTCAATTAAAATACCTATAGGTTCCAAATTGACGAGGGTTGTCGACGAGCAGAGCTACGAGCCGTCAGGCCACCCGTCAAATGGAACGATACTAGAATAGGCAAAACTCAGCGACTGACAACCTTCAATCTGTGTTACTAAACACCCTGGCCAGGTTTTGGGGCTTTAAACCCAAGAATACGTCATCACCGTATCATCTCCATTTCAACTTTTGGGGCTCAAAATCCAAGGACATGTCACCAATGCCCTGTCATTCATTCACACGTACAAACAACCAATCTTCTCACAGTAGAAGATGGCACGAGATATCATTGTGATGCTTTAGCGCTAGAGTGCCCAAATCATCAAGATGATTCATCCTCCCAACATATAGGCACAGAATATCAACTCAACATATAGGTGCACAGAATATCAAACAGTATACCATATACGATAAAATAAACATGAGAAAACATACATATATGTAAAAACAGACGTGCTGTCGAAACAGTACCCATCAGGTTTCCAGGTTTGGTATCCCACAAAATATTAGTTTTGAAATCATGATATAATACAGTGCAGAAAGTATAAAAATCTCTACCTTATAGACAACCAAGACACTCTTATCGACTAGTCTGCTCTAAGCGTTATAGAAAGTGAGGGTCGAAACTAGTGACATCTCCAGAACCCATAACAAGGCCAATGTCAAAATCCCAACAATCATACAAGGAATACAACAAGGATCCTAAATCAGACACCAAACCAGACTAGAAAGACCAACACGAGACTTCTTGGTTCAAACGAGGAATGACGACTTCTCCAAACTTTGAGTAGAGAAACTACACGATTGAAAACAAGATATGGCTAACGAAGCTGAGTGAAGTTCAATAAACCCAAACTTCACGAAACAAACTATGTAGTTGACCCAGTCATAACAATGGTCAACTAGACATATCAACAACCAACTAGAAAAACCAACCGGTCGACAAGAAATGGTTGCAGTCGACGAATCACAACATGCTTGAACTGAACAACACAACAGTTGAGAAGACTCAGCTGGAGTTAACCGATCCCAACTATGGTGGACTGGGACCACTTGATGTTGACAAGACTCAACGGTGGTCAACCAGAACCAAACAACGTCGACAAGGCATCACGGTAGCCAACCGAGGGCACGCAATGGTCGACGAAACTCAACTAGAGTCAAGCGAAGAACGAACAATAGTTAGAGAGATAACTGTGGTCGACAAGCATTACTGCGGTCAACTGGGACCTCACAATGGTCAATAAGACTCGCTAGTAGCCATTCAAGACCTGACAAAGGTTGACATGACCCAACTGTCACATAAACAGTTCAAAAGCATGACAATTTGACATTGTGTGGTCGACCAGGGACCACCAACGATCGATTTGGGACCTTTAGTGTCAAAACTGTCCAGCTCACGTTCAACCAGGAACAGTTCGGTGGTTGACCACATGAACAAATCCGTGAACAGTGCACATGAACAACGCTGTGAATAGTGCGGAGTGGTCCACCGCCATTGCTCATGCGGCCAACTGCATGAACAGTGTCAACTGCTCTGGTCGACCAAAATGCGATTTTGGTTGACCAGTTCGTCACCCATAAGACTAGTTGACTGCACATCGCGTAGTGATCGACCGACACAACGCTAGGGCTCTGTTTTTCTATGGAAAACGCCCCGTTTTTGCTCGATTTTTGCTTCTAATGACAAATAACCCTGCATAGACTCCTATTCTACCAATATAACCCATAAATTTCCCTCGGATTCGAGTTTTTAAGCTTGAATCCAAAGCCAAAATTTTTTAAAACTTTAACCCCTAAAAACGGAGAGGTTAAACGGAAATACTCACTGACGACCATCACAAAAGTTGTTTACATTGACGTTGGAAACCCGAATCCGTCGTCGAAAATCAGAGACGCTCCGATCGGCTCTGCCTCTCTTCTCTTTGTTTCCTCTCTGCCCGCGGCAACTCTCTCCTGTAAAGAGAGAGTTTCTTTATAAATAATTTTTTTTATTTAATTAAAATTATATTTTATATATATATATATATATATATATATTAATTAAATCCAATTCAAACTCCGATTTAAAACCCAACTCATTCAAAACACTAACCAAAAATAATTCTTAAGCCAAAATAATTTACCAAAAACATTTTCACAATTAAATTACTACTTGGAAAAACCCAATTTGATAGTTTTTGACTATTTGACTGAAAAATCACACATGGCTGCTACGTGATAAAATGGGTCAACCTTTCAACGCTGGACCAAAAATTACTTAAAAAGTTTACACATGGAAATTTGAAATTATAAAATTCACAGGTTTTACAAAACTACTAGAAAAACGTGCCCCTTTCGTCGATTTTTGCTTC
This sequence comes from Begonia loranthoides, assembly GCA_022433065.1. NCBI lineage: Eukaryota > Viridiplantae > Streptophyta > Magnoliopsida > Cucurbitales > Begoniaceae > Begonia > Begonia loranthoides. Next base: position 7,490,528 of record CM039477.1, on the reverse strand, counting down.
CAATCGGCTTATACTTCTGCATGAACTCTAAATCTACAACGATAACATAGAAATATCGAAAGAATTGGAGTTTTCAAGCTCAAATCTGAGATCAACACAAAATAGAAGCCCCAAACGTTGATATGAAAATAAAAATCAAAGTACCTGTTAGAATCTCTCATGATACTCAAATATTGGGACGACGGAACAAGAATTAGATGGAGAAATGATAGAACTCGACTCACCCTCTTGCAGCTTCCCTCCCCCTCCAAAGGGAGAAAAGTTCTCCTTTTAGAAAAGAAGGAAAACAATAAAATAAAAGTTTTAATTTAAATTAATTATTTTATTTAATATATGTAATATGAATTAATATATTATAAATATTATATAAAATGTTTAAATTTTTATTCTAAAAAATCATTTGACAATTGGAAACTTGGGCTATGATAATTGGAACTCACTGAATATTACCTCCTCAAACTTTGAGTGCACGACAACTCAAATTCCTACTAGTTGACCAATTGATTGAATTCAAACACGTGGCTGAAAACATACGACATAGACTTGATCAACACAAAAAAATTGACCTCAATTAGAGAGAAAATTTTATTCAGGAAAATATAAAATCAAAAAATTACAAAATTTACAAGTTATACTTTTATATTTTTAACTTGACCGTATGGACTACACAATGTTGGAGAGAGAGACATCTAAAGTCGAGTTTTCAACCATAGGAGATGAGAACTTTTTAGAGATAAAAGGTTGTTCGCCAAGTTGTTGGGTGAACTTTATGCTCCAAGTTTGATCCACAAATGAAAGAGCAGAGGAATAAAGGTCGAGAATTTTTATGATTAAGAGAGAGAGAAATCAAAAGCTGAGTTTTTGGCCAGAGAATGTAGATTTTTTTTGGGATTCTTAAGTTGTTTTAATGAATGAAAATTAATATTGGGTTTGATAACAAGGGCATGATTGAATTCTGAGGCACTAGAAAGAACAAATTAGTTGTTTGTTTGTTTTTTCATCTCCGAGAGAACGACATGTTAACTAAAGAGACAGAGTTATGAAGTCGCAAAAACATAGGTGGTCAATGGTGAAACTTTTTTTCTTCATGCTTGAGGAGGACTCTGATACCACTAAAAATTATGAGAGCTCAAAACCTAAAGAATAAGGGATATTCTGATACCGTAAAGAATTAGGAAAACTTTAATGACACCAAGAATTTAAAAGGAAGAATAAATTAGGAAAACTTTATTGTCACAAATGCCACAGTCACTCTAACGTTAAAGTCTGCTCAAACTCATCCTAAAATTTTTTCCTCACTGCTGATCTCATCCGTCGGTGTCGAACTCCAAAGTCGATGTTAAATTCTTAGTACTCTAAGAAAAATGAATTTCATTGCTAAATTCTACATTTCGATTGAAAAGAAAATCGAACATTCAAGAATTTCAAAGTTTACCACAGTAAAAAACGTTCATCAGAGACCTCCACCCTGCTCTATGTTGTCGGCCCACTAGAGAGAAAACAAGATTGATCTAAATTGACAGAGGAACATTCGTTTTGAGCGAGGGACGTTCATTTTGAAATGAGGAACGTTCGTTTTAAGCTGAAATGACGTCGTTTTTTGTCCTTTTTAATGAGAGACGTCCGTTGTTAGCCGAGGGACGTCCATTTTAAGCTGGAAACGACATCATCTTTGTCAATTTTAAGCGAGGGATGTCCGTCATAGGTTGAGGAACATCCGTTTTAAGTGAGGGACGTCCGTCATAGGTTAAGGTGGATTCGATTCGGTTTCGATTTTTCTTTTTCAAAACCGAACCGAGTCTGTTCAATTCCAAATTGATCTAAAACTGAACCGAATCAAACCGATTCCACCCCTACTTAAAACAGACATCCCCCATTTTAAAACGAATGTCTCTCGCTCAAAATGAACGTCTCTTGCTTAAGATGGATGTCCCCCGATTATTTACATTCTTCGTCGCCGGTTGTATCAACCCCTCATCATTGTGGGACATCCGTTGTTGTTTTCTTGGACGTCTTCGTTCGACAGTCCTTGACGTTAATGAAATTGCGACGTTAATGTCGACGGATTGTGAGGAGAAACGTGCCTATGAGCTTGACATCGTTCATTTTTCATAGTTCAGAGTTTTAATTATCTATAAATTTTTTATAGAGTTTACAATATTGATAATCTTAAATTATAGAATTTGTGGTGTTAATTTTCCTTTAATTTATTTCTTTATCATATTTAGGCGACCCAAAATGGAAGTTGATAAAAGCATACATAAATAAAGTTGCTCAAATGGAAGGTGCGATCAGGCGATTAAAAAAATTCTAAAATTCAGTTATGAGTTACCAATTTGGTTTGTAGTTTGGGCTTAGTTTCGGATTGGTTGTCGCCTGTGCCTGTCGGGTTTGCTCGGCTCTGACCCTTTTTGTTTTTTTGCATGTTTTCTTGGCTCAGTTTTGATTTGAGTTATCAGGTTTGGGAATGCTTGGTTTGGTTAAGTTCAGTTTCAGTCGGCTTTTACGGTAAAAACCGAACAAAGTATTCTGGTTTTAACTTGGATTTCAAAATCCGAAAAACCGACCCCATAAAGTTGGGAATGAATATAACTGCCTTTACGACCTTGTTCAAAATTGATCAGTCCAGTCAAAGTCATCGGAAAGACCCACAAATTATTATTGGACGGTCCGGATTCAGCTCCTCCCACAACTCGGCATGTACGTGTGATTCTTGATATCAGCGCCCAGCTTGGACGCTGTGGAAAATTGGGCAATCTATGGCTTCCTGGAATTCATTTCCTCTAGAGATTACCTACGAAGTTCTTGGATGGGCGGCTTTTCTTTCTTGGTCTATCAGTTTTTATCCGCAAGTGATCTTGAATTTCCGGAGGAAGAGGTATTTTTTCAGAACTAATATCTTTTGGTTTCTGTTGCTTCGTCGAGTCATCGGTTTTGATTTTTTCTGGGGTTTTTCTGTTTTGTGTTCTAATGCAGTGTCGTGGGTTTGAATTTTGATTTCGTTGTCTTGAATTTGACGAAGCACTCGGCGTATTTGATATACAACTCTGTTCTCTACTTCAGCTCTACGGTTCAGAACCAATACTTCCAAAAATATGGCTATGATCAGGTTTGTAAGTCGACAAACTAAATTTAATTTTGATTTATTGGACTCAATTTACCTTTTATCTTTGTACCAATGTAATCTGATTGAACTCCCTCTCGAAAACTGGGTTGCATTGGTGAACAAGTGGTTTCACTATCAACTTTAATTTAGCAATATGAAATGATTTTAAGTCACTACATTCCATCAATTGTAAACCAAAGTCTACAACGACCTGATTTACCCAAGTAGGAGGACTAAACCTTCAAGTCGGCCCCTGTCCACGATGAGCACTATCTTAGTCAATTCCACAAGGTCTGGCCGATGAATGACCTGCTCGGATACTAGTTATAACAAACACATTGGGTAGAACTCACTTTTGATGGGTACGAGCTACAGAGAGAGAGAGAGAGAGAGAGTGCTCAAGTAGTTATATAATCACTTTGGGACAATTGGAGATCATTACAATCTTAGGCATAGATTGTTATAGTGAATTTATGTTTGTCTAATAAAAGGTGACATATTTCTTTTGCTTGACAAATTTTATGGTTCACATGCTACATTATGTGGGATTGAGTTGAATGCTACAACATGCTTTGTAACAATTTATAGAACATTTGCTTCTCCAAAACTTGTCAAGTTAGATTGAAATTTCCTGTTAAATGAATTTGATATGATGAACTTCAATTTTATTACATTTCAGAGTATTTTATTTTGACGGTTTGAAAAGACGACAAGGACGAATTAGGAAGCTATTCTTTCCTATCCTGTACCTTCATTTATCTGCTGGTTTTCGTGAATGCAGATGATACCCGTAGCAGCAAACGATGTGGCATTTTCAATCCATGCTGTTCTGCTGACAGCAATCACCTTGTTCCAAATTACAATTTATGATGTTGGTTTATCTTTGTCTGAATTAGAATATAATCTTTTAAGATTGACTGGGATAATTTCAGCGATTGTTAAATTTGTACAGCGCGGAAGTCAGAAATTCTCCAAGATAAGTTTTGCAATTATATCTGCTGTCTGGTTAGTGGCTGCAATATGTTTCTTCAAAGCTCTTCCAAGCCATTCTTGGCTTTGGTTGATCTCCATCTTCAAGTAAGAGCCTAGATAAGCCAATTTACTACATTTTTAAAAGTTTGATCTCGGCATTGTCACAGTGCAAAAGAATTGTTGACATATTCAGCAAGTTTTCTACATTTTGGTTGTATTTGCTTACTAGCACATTATTCACTTCCATTTTTAGAACTTGATTAAGAGGTTTTACTTATGTTTCTTCTTTTGGCAGTTCAATTCAGGTGTTTATGACTGTCATCAAATACATTCCCCAGGTGCGAGTTGATTGAACGTTTTCGTTTAGCCGATGCGAGAATTACACGTGTTTTGTTTTTTATTGTGCTGAATCAGGCAGTCATGAACTTTTTACGGAAGAGCACGGACGGATTCAGCATCGGGAATATATTGCTTGACTTCAGTGGAGGGGTGGCAAATTATGCGCAGATGGTTGTACAATCTATAGATCAAGGTTTGCCCTACCTTCCTCATTCGACCAAATTTGTGTCGTTTATTGCATAACGTTTTAAACTATTTTCCAGATTCTTGGGTTAACTTCTACGGGAACATAGGAAAGACATTGCTGTCTTTGGTATGATTGTTTCTGTCGTTTTTCGAAATCTTTGGCATGAATTATTCCGCCTCGGTTGGTAACTTTTTTTAATGTGTTATGATGCAGGTGTCTATATTCTTTGACCTTCTTTTCATGCTTCAACATTATGTGCTGTACCGAGGGAAGAACCCGCCGCATAGTTCTCTCGTACTCGACCCAGAAAACACGGAGGCACTTATTAAGCCTAGTAATGATCCGCAGTCAATACAAGTTTGAGGCTTGGCGAGAGGCTGTAGCCTGTACATATAACAAGTGTATTTGCGGCCAGAACAGTGTTTAATTATTGTAATTGAAGCTAATACTCTCAAATCAACTAAATCTAGTTGTTGATCGCAAAGGGATTAGATTATCAAAAGATTACAGCATTTCAAACGCATACCCACTAGCATACAAACGAATTAAGCGTACCCAGATTTTATGCAAGTATTACTTTTGTCATTGTTGAATGTTTGAATCTTTCCTTTGGATGGTCCTATTGCCGCTGCTATGATATTAACTGAAGGTCGTTTAGGAGGTTGGGCCGCTTCTCTTGGGGTTGTGCTTTTTCCAAGAATGGAACCTCCCATTTATTTCCTGCGCATACTAGTGTTCCAACAAAGTTTCTCTTAGAATTTAGTGCTGACTGAAATTCTAGTTTGGTCGGGTCGAAGTCATATTCAATATTAAAGTTATTTATTTTCTCTATATATGAAATTCTAGTTGGGTCGGGTCGAGCTCATATCCAATATTAGAGTTATTTATTTTTTCTATATATGGATGCTTGAGTCGTAAAATTTATTATACCTTGATTTCTGATTACTGATTTCTCATATGTCTGTGATTTTTTTTCGATGGGGTTTTCTACATAAATCTTAGTGTCCTTGTTTCTGCAGTTTTCTTTTTTCGTTTCGCATTCGATTATCAACAATTGGTATCAGAGTTTGGTTGAGGTTCTCTATACTAATTTTCAACAATTGGTATCAAAGCGAAGTTGAGAGTTACAGTACTCGGATCGAACGAATTTAATGTTGATAGTGTTCATATAAAATTACCCAAAAAAATCTATTATTTTTACGAAACATTTTTATTAATCAGGCAAATTGTTAAGATAGAGATTAATATTTCGGGAGTTTATGAGGTTTATAAAATATTTTATTAATAGTCTAAACAGATAGGATAAAACTTTATATTTTGTGATTTTGGTTGTAAAATTTTGACCACGTTTTAGGTAGAAGAATTGATGTTTGCTAATTAGGTTTAAAAACTAAGTAGGAGGCCAGAAATAACTTAAATGACTCTCACTTTAAAAAAAATTAAAATTTCATAAATATTCTAAAAAATAAATAATCTTTTGTGGATAAAATTGGAGTAGCATTACATTATTTATTTCTGCCACAAGGTAAAGCATAATTATAAACAAGCATTGATTAAGGTGGTAGTAGTCTCTAACAAGAGTATACCAGAAGTTCGATCTCCTGAAAATGCACTAGGGTTTTAAAAACTCCCTCTCCCTACTTCAAAGGAATAGCATTGAGCAGGCATGAGACTAATTCGGTTAAGCCTATCAAACTGAGCTGAAATTTTTTGATTGCTTTAGTTTCTGTCTAACCTTAAGAAATACAAACTTAAAATCAAATATTCTTAATTCTATTTTTGAAAATTTGGCCAAGAGAGTGTTTTTTTTTTTTTTTGTGGGTAAATAATTTTTACTAATAAATAAAACACTTAACTATGATAAATGAACGTAATAAATATCGCTGTCATATTTTTGGTTAAAAAATATTTTCTTTTTGCAGTGAAATGTTGTCTTTTCGCTGCAAAAAATAAATCTTTAAAATAGAAGTTAGGAAAGATTACTTTCTACAACAAAAATTCATCTTTCCGCAGCAGAAAGGACTTTTCACAGAGAAAAGATTACTTTCTACAGTGGAAACTATTCTTTTCATAGTGAAAAATACTATTTGTGCTCCGTTTGTTGAATTCTTTGTCGTTCTTCAATGTAGCAAAATTTTCTAGTGAGTTTCCTTAGTGGATTGGAAATATGTTTAGCTTGGAGTATATTGATTTTTCAAGGGTAAATGACAAATCAACCATCGTGGTTTCTGGTCAATGACAAGTCAACCACTATGATATTTTTTTTAACAAATAAACCACTAACGTATGAAAAAATGACAAAGCCAACAACGCGGTCACGTTCGCAGTTAACAAGTTGATATGAGACATACGGTGTCTCAAGACACCGTCTCAAGACACCGCAAGCTACGCGATGTCTGTCTCAAGACACCGCGTAGCTCGCGGTGTCTCAACAAGGTGAGACATAGAACTTTGTCTGTTGTCCAAATTATTCCGCTAAATAATGGAAAGAAAAAGAGAATTACAGTCTTTCTTCACTTTGTTCAGTAGAACTTCTTATGCGAAGAGAGAATATCAGAGAGAAACAATTCAATAATCATTTGTCTCCCAAACAATTCAATTATCATTTGCAGTGTATTAAGCCTAAGACAGAAAACGCAGGCACGTAAGAGAGAACATTATCGCTACGTTCATCGGCGTTTGGAAAGAAAGACGCTGCGGCGTCTGGGATCAGAGACTGCGGTGTCTTGACTCGCAATGTCTTGAGACACCCAAGTCTCAAGACATCGTAGTGTCTTGAGGTGTCTTGACTCAAGACATCGCAGAGTCTTGAGGTGACTTGACTAAAGACACCTCACACTATTGAGGTGTCTTGAGTCAAGACACCCTAGTGTTTTGAGGTGTCTTGAGTCAAAACACCTCACACTGTTGAGGTGTCTTGACTACACTGTGTCTTGAGGTGTTTTGACTCAAGACACCTCAAGACACTGGGGTGTCTTCAGTCAAGACACTTCAAGACACCGTGGTGTCTTGAATCAAGACACCTCAAGACACTGCGGTGTCTTTCTTCTCAGACGCCGCAATGTCTTTCTTTCCAGACGCCAATGAACGCCGCGACAATGTTCTCTCTTACGTGCCTGCGTTTTCTGTCTTGGGCTTAATACACTGCAAATGATAATTGAATTGTGTTGGGAGACAAATGATTATTGAATTGTTTCTCTCTGATATTCACTCTTCGCATAAGAAGTTCTACTAGACAAAGTGAAGAAAGACTATAATTTTCTTTTCAATTATCTTTTTCTTTCCATTATTTAGCTGAATAATTTGGACAACAGACAAAGTTCTACGTCTCACCTTGTTGAGACACTATGAGCTACGCGGTGTCGTGTTGAGACACCGCGAGCTACGCGGTGTCTTGTTGAGACACCGCGAGCTACGCGGTGTCTTGTCTCAAGACACTGTATATCTCGCGGTGTCTTGAGACGGTGTCTTGAGACACCGTGTGTCTCATGTCAACTTGTTAATGGCGAACGTGATCGCGATGTTGGCTTTGTCATTTTTCCATACGTTAGTGGTTTTTTTGTTAAAAAAAATACCATAGTGGTTGATTTGTCATTGACCAGAAACCACGATGGTTGATTTGTCACTTACCCATTTTTCAATTAACAATTAACTGAAATCTTCCATTTTGATACCAAAATAAATTTCGAACAACTTAACGTTTCTAAAATTTATTTTCCAACAATTTTCTTAGTGAATCGAAAATATGTTTAACATAGAGTATATTGATTTTTCAACAAATAATTAATTGAAAATCTTATATTTTGATACTAAAATCGATTTCAAATACTTTAACTGAATATTTCATTCTGATACCAAAATTGATTTCGAACAACTTAAAATTTCTAAAATCTATTTTCTAACGAGTTTTCTTAGTGAATCATAAACATGTTTAGATTAGAGTACATTGATTTTTCAGCAAATAATTAATTGAAAATTTTCAATTCTAATATAAAAATAAATTTCGAACAAGTTAATTAAAAATTTTCTTTTTTTAAAAGTTTCTTTGTTTTTAACGTTTCTTTTAACAGGTTAATGACGATATTTGTACAGTTTATTTTCTATAGTTAATTATTTTTTTATAAGTAAAAATTATTTAATGGCTGAGTTTAGTTTAAATTCACAGGTAAGTGATTGTTTTGATAATTTTTCAAAAAAAAAAAAAACACTCTTAAAAGCGTCCCGGTTTTATTGACTTACACGTTAATTGCCTGGAGCTGGAGTTAATCCAACGATTAACCAGAGTTGGAGTTATGATTCGTTGTTAGAACATGAAACTCGGTCTGAAGCTCGCTGGTTAAATTTCCATATTCTACTCAATTTTCCCAATGATTCAGAAAAAGTGTATTTTTGTTGCATGTTTTCAATCACTTGCTGTTCATCGTGCTAAAAAAGGCGGGGAGGTAGTTTGATTTTGACCAGATTTTTTCATATTTGATCAGAATCATGGAAATTAGATCTCCGATAGAAAAACGAGTTAGAATCTAGTCCTGAATCGAGCTGAAATGGGGAAATTCTTGGCTTTAATGGTGGTTTTGGTAGTAACGGGTCAGGAAATAGGAAATGGGTGGGGCGAGAAGACGGGTCAAGAAGAACCATGGAGAATCCACACGCTGTTCTCAGTGGAATGCCAGAATTACTTCGATTGGCAGACTGTGGGATTAATGCATAGCTTCAGAAAGGCCCGGCAGCCCGGACTCATAACCAGACTTCTCAGCTGCACAGAAGAGGAGAAGAAGAATTACAGAGGGATGCACTTGGCTCCTACTCTTGAAGTACCTTCTATGAGCAGACACCCAAGAACGGGTGACTGGTAATTATCTTATCTCTGTTTGGCTCCTTAAACATGCATTTAATAAATTCTAATCGTTAGAGAGGGTTGCTGTAATGATTCATCTAGAAAGTATACAATTGCTTCAATGGCAATGAAGAGAATCAAGTCGTCTTGACAATGAACATTAGTAAATTATGCATATGACGGGGGTTGACAATTTGAAATTTCCAACCAAAGGAGGCTTCCTTACATAGCTTTAATTTTTTTTTTTTCCTTTTTAGCAGCTGAATCTTTTATTTTACTCGGGTTGTTTGAGAATGAAAGAACACATTTTTCAACAAAATATTCTTAATCACCGTGTAAAGAGAATAAGATAGGCAGAGTCTGCTGATAATGGAATAGTTGTTATAGGGGTTTATGGAAATAAGAATATTGGGCTGCATGGGAATTCCACTGGGTGTATAACAAGCAGAGTGAATGCTATTATACAGGAAGTTAATATTACAATTGTCATAAAAGATGGAAGAAATAAAGTAAAAGTAGGATAATTATAAGGAATGCGACACATTTATTGGAGAGGAAAGAACTGCATCGGTGACAACGCATTTCAAAGCAAAAAGGATGAATGGAGTAGAAGCCGAAAGTGTAAAAGCAAAGAAAAATTTAAGTTTTAGACTAGAGGAACTGTGATTTCGATACCGTTGTAGCTTCTACATTTCCTTTTGAATGTCTGCAAATAGTGATGAAATTCAATTTTATTTGAGACATTCTCGGCAAGCCCATAGCTACCGTAATAGAAGAAGATTATCAGTAATAGAATAAACAATAAATGAATTAGGATTCTTAGTAGGTGTGATTCTTCTTTATTATACTCCAGATTCGGAGATAAATGGATGCAAAAATGTTATCTGCTTTTCCAGGTATCCTGCTATAAACAAGCCTGCAGGGGTTGTACACTGGCTTAAACATAGCAAAGATGCTGAAAATGTTGATTGGGTTGTAATTCTAGATGCAGACATCATCATGCGAGGTCCGTTTATTCCTTGGAAACTTGGGGCCGAGAAAGGCAGGCCTGTTGCAGCTTATTATGGGTACCATCTTTCTCTGATTAAAAAAAAATACTTTTTGCTCAACAGGCCTAATTAAGTATACAGATCAAAATGTCTGTGACTTTATTAAAATTAAGGTTTCTGAAACTTGCTTTTTTTGAGATAATATGAGACTCCTCAAAGCTAGGGTTGGTCTAAACATATTAGGAACTATTTCTAATTGAAAAGATAGTGTAATTCATCATCCCTTTCTTGTATTTTTCCATTTTGTTTCTAATAAAAACTATGTTTCTATGACATTGAGATTTAGTTATTCTTTGTTTTTCTGAGAAAGTACTTGCTTAGCTAAAACAATACCACTTTTAATCAGGTACTTGGTTGGCTGTGATAATATTCTTGCTAAAATATACACAAAACACCCTGAATTATGCGATAAAGTTGGTGGGCCAGTAGCAATACACATCGATGATCTTCGAGTACTAGCACCTGTCTGGCTATCGAAAACAGAAGAAGTGCGCGAAGATAAAGCGCATTGGGCTACCGATATAACTGGTGACATCTATGGGGAAGGGTGGATAAGTGAAATGTATGGATACTCCTTTGGAGCAGCCGAAGTAAGAAACCGATGTGTTTGATTCATGATTTGACTAATCTACTAATTCCCCCTTTACCTTTGGTTTTCAGGTTGGCCTTCACCATAAAATTAATGAAAATTTGATGCTATATCCGGGTTATATTCCACTTGAGGGAATCGAGCCAATAATTCTTCACTATGGATTACCATTTGAAGTTGGTAATTGGTCGTTTGATAAAATACGCAACCACGACTACGATATTGTCTACGATTGTGGTCGGCTATTCCCAGAGCCTCCTTATCCTGAAGAGGTATCTATCTATACTGAATTTGTTTAGAGGAAACTCTTTTTAGAGATGGACCTAAACAGATAAAAGTCTTATGTCCAAACATGTTTCTAATACCTATTTTTGGATAAAAAAATGAATTGTTTTCTAAGCATAGTTTAAAAAGGTTTGGAAAAACTGTAATGTTTTGCTCTACAAAAATGAAATCGCCGAGCACATCACATTATTAATTTGTTCGGTCTTTCAAGAATAATTTTGAAATGCACTACCCTAAATTTACAGTCTTCTTGTGAAATGAAAGTTTTTTGTTGACACTCCAATTACAAGTCAAGGAACAGCACTAGTTGGTTTGATATTCAAATTAAATTGCTAGATTAGATTTATAGTTAGATTTGAGTTCTAATTTCTGCTAATTATGATTAGATATAATATTTGGGTAAAACTAAAAGCGGGGACAAGGGTGAGGGAAAAGGAGTTAGAATAAAAGTTGGTAGGAGATTAGCACTTTCTAAGTTGCTGTAAATCAAATACCTATCAGACTCATTTAAACTTGTCCATGATTTACATGGAGCTTATCTTCCGTTTCAAAGCACGTAATGTAGTCGATACGATTGAGACAAAGATTCTTCTTTGCAGGTGCGCCTCATGGAATCTGATCCGAATAAAAGGCGTGCCCATTTTATAAGTATCGAGTGTATTAACATGCTGAATGAGGGTCTTATATTGCAACATCAAGCCAATAGATGTCCTAACCCACAGATGTCTAAATACTTGAGCTTTTTAGAGAGCGGAACTTTTGCTGAAATGACTCAACCAAAATACCCCACACCGGCTACTTTACAGATGAAAGATGAAAAAATACGCCAGCAAGTTTATGAAAGAACTGAGAAACCAGATGCCAAAATTCATACAGTTTTCTCGACAGAATGTACTACTTATTTTGATTGGCAAACTGTAGGACTCATTCATAGTTTCCACCAAAGTGGACAGCCGGGAAATATCACCCGCCTTCTCAGCTGTACCGATGAAGAGTTAAAGCAATATAAAGGCCATGATTTGGCTCTTACCCATTACGTCCCTTCCATGAGCCGTCATCCATTAACAGGCGACTGGTAATTCCATCTCTTTCTCTTTTTGCCTTAACAGATTCTTTGGTCTGAAAAGATAATCATTTTATTATATGGCCGGGGATTTAAAATGGCTCCGGTGATTAGATCACGAGTTCATAAAGTTCAATTTTCTGTTCATTGATACTATCGATAAATAGCCCTGAAGTTGAGTTTAGCCATTTGCTTGTATTCAATTGGAATTTCAAGACTAATGAGTTTCATAAAAGAGGATTCCGATAATAATGGATTTCTTAATGGCCTCAGGTATCCAGCAATTAATAAGCCAGCTGCAGTTCTTCACTGGCTAAATCATGCAACTATTGATGCAGAGTTTATAGTTATTCTTGATGCTGACATGATCATGAGAGGTCCTATTACACCATGGGAGTTCAAAGCAGCTCGTGGTCAGCCTGTGTCAACTCCATACGAGTAATAACTACCTTGGCTTAAGCTCTTACAACACTCTCTCACCCTCTCTACATTTGAATTGTTGTGAAGTTATTATATGTGCTAGATATCTTATTGGGTGTGACAATGTGCTCGCAAAACTCCATACCCGTCATCCCGAGGCTTGCGAAAAGGTGGGTGGTGTAATCATCATGCATATAGATGATCTTCGTAAATTCGCCATCTTGTGGCTGCACAAAACAGAAGAAGTGAGGGCGGACAAAGCCCATTATGCCACCAACATTTCAGGCGATATTTACGAATCTGGGTGGATCAGCGAAATGTATGGCTATACATTTGGCGCAGCCGAGGTTCCCTATTCTTAGTCCGAGTTTTTTTTTTAAATCTTGTTGAAAACTCCATCAACATATCGTTTCATATGCAGTTGGAACTAAGGCATGTTATAAGCTGGGAGATACTAATATATCCGGGCTATGTTCCACTGCCGGGAGTAAATTATAGAGTTTTCCACTATGGGTTGGAATTCAAAGTAGGGAATTGGAGCTTTGACAAAGCACAATGGAGAAATGTTGACATTGTTAACACATGCTGGGCCAAATTTCCAGGCCCACCTGATGCATCTTCTCTTGATCAGACGGATGAGAACGAACGGCAGAAGAACCTGCTTAGCATCGAATGCGCAAAGAAACTTAATCAAGCCCTTCATCTTCACCATTTGAGGCGGAAATGTTCAGATCCCAGTTTAATGACTATTTCAAACTCAGATACAGGAAACAACTCTACAGTTTCTAGAAAATTCGGCAAGTTTGCACAAAGAAAAGCCGAAGAAGACGACAATGCTACTACAGACACGACTTTGAGCTCTCTGAGGTTCTGGATTGTTGCTTTGTGGGCACTACCAGGTATAGGCCTCTTGGTTTTTATATTCATGAAGTTTGCAGTTCCTAAAAGGAGAGGAACAAGAGGGAAATATCATAGAAGCAAGAGAAAAGTCTCTTATTCGGGTTTTATGGATATCAATGGACGGGATAGACTAATCCGAGACGTTGATTAGCAATTTTGTCATCTTGGTTAGGTAGATTTCATGTGATTGCTATGAAGCATAGTTGTATTATCGCGAGTTTGTTGTGTAAATTATATTCAATTCGAGAGTTAGAGATGTAAAGAGACATTATGGTGGTCTAGAGAGAGAAGAAAAAAAATGAGGATGAGAAAGTCAAATAGACTTGTAAATTACTCTACATTGAATTCATGGAAACAATTTGATATGATGTCTTACTTTATGTACATTGAAATTACATCAAATGCTCGAGCTGACTAGTTAACTCAATTTATTACTATAGCTAAACGACCCGCCTCGTTTAACTCATTTAAGTTAAACAAGTGAAGCCAAGTACAAATTTAACACTTACACTAAACGATTTTTTTTTCGTTTTAAGATAAATGAGTCTAAATCAAGATTTAGGTTGATTACTCCTTGGTGGTCAATCTTTATGTATGGCCCACTCTATTAGAATATCTTAATAATCTATGAATGTGATTTATGTTAATTAAAGTGTAGTAGCTTAATATTAAGGTGCTTAATGTGATGATTATTAAACATAAAGAAAATTAAGTTAATTGAGTTTTAATTCTCTTACTTTGACCTTGTTAAAGTGAATAATGTATGATTAAAAGAAATGAAAATAAAGGATAAGAGTGAAATGACATTTACGTAATTCTCTGTAAATTGAAAGGGTATTTAAGTCAATTACCTGTAAAGAATTTTAAATCTTTTTTGGAGATTTGCACGGTGGTGTTTTTCAATGAATTGGTGTAAATGCTAAAGCACGAGGAGAGACAAATGACACCAGAAAAGAAAAGAAGAAAAGACTTCTTCCTCCCAAAAAGGATCTTTACACGATGGATGAGGAGGTGGAAGACAACAGGAGAGAAAAAGTCATTGAAAGAAATCTCTTTTATAAAGGCTACAAAAACATCCTCTCGTAGGGTGCTCTCTCTCTCTCCCCTCTTGTAGGATGCTCTCTTTCTCTCCCCCATAATTTTTCTGGATTGTCTTCTGTAAATAAAAGAGCAATCATCTCCCCCTCTCTCATCTTCTCGGTTCACGTCTTCTGGAAAGAGAAAAGGGAGTTCATACATCTCTCTTGATCATCAAAGATAGCACATAAAGAAAAAAGGATCAAGGAGATAAACGTATTTTCGGATCAACGTTTACATCAACAAAATCATGGATCAAGGTTAGTACGATTATTGAGTTTGTTTATCCGTAATTAAAAACAACGATTGGTTGAATCAAACTACGTTTGATCTTGAGACATAAAAGTATTGTTTGTATGAAAGTAAAATTAAAGAAACTAACAATTGGTATTAAAGCACGGTAATTAACGTTTTGATTTGCCATGAACAAGAGTTTAATTCCTTTCGATGTTGCATAATTTTCTGTATCAAGTTAATTTTGCTACATGTTTGTTTCTGCATAAAAGTTATGCATGAAAGTTCTGCATAAAAGTGCTGCAGAATTTTCTGCTTAAAGTTTCTTTGTTGAATAATTGTTCTGAACATAAAAGTTAACTTTGATGCATAATTGGTTCTACGTAAAAGTTAATTTTGATGCATAATAGTTTATGCATAAAGGTTGAATTATTCTGCATAATTGTGCTGCATAATTTTTTGAATAAAAAAAATATATAAAAAAATAAAATTGATTTATGAAGGTTGATTGTGCTGCATGATTTTACTGCATAATTGGTAACTTAAATTTTGGTTTGTGGATTAAGTGTTTGATTACTTGCTATGATCCAGAGAAATTGATTTCTGCAACAAGAAATGCGAAGGAAGCCGATTTTAGATGAAGAAATCAACCAAATTCCTTTATGCATTAAAATTTGCAGCTTGTGGACGTTGTCAAAAGATGGCGGATCATTGCGGACGCAAGCAGAACGCATCCGCATTGAATCTATAATTTCAATATTTCATGTTCGGACGATGTGGACAACATAGGAAGCAGGAAGAACTCATCTGAATTGAATCTGTAATTTTAAGTGTCCATTTTGGATGATAGCGGACGCCAATTTCACGTTCGCTAGTTGTCTGCAAGGCTGAAATATTAAAGTTAAATTAAATGATTTAAATGAAAGTTTACTCAATTAAATATTGTTGTATAGAAACTTAGTAGTTACCAGTTTAAAATGATAAATATTAAATTGTGTAATTTATTTATTTAATTATGGTGATAACTATGGTAATATTATTGAAAAGAAATTATTAATTATAAACTAGTAGGTCACCCAAAGGTGGACCAATGTTTATAATCAATAATATCCATGAAACATATTTACATATTTGATTAATATGTTTAAATATCCAAAGATGTTAAACATATTGCATTGAATATGTTTATGAGTCTATTAAAATTTATATTATAACATTAATGATTGTTTATTTATTTAATGATTACCCAAAGGTGGATTTAAAGAAATAAAATTATGTTTATCTAAATTCGATAAGTTATTAAATGAGCATGTGTTATGTTTTGCAGCTTTTGTTAATTTATTCACCTCTGCAATTCTCTACTCAAGTTCAATGGTCTGAACTATGCTGATTGGTTTGAACAAATCCAGTTTCAACTGGGCGTATTGGATTTAGACTTGGCATTAGTTTGTGATAGACTACCAGCCATTAATGAGACCAGTACGGAAGCTAACAAGTCATACAGTGAGACTTGGGAGCTGTCTAATCGGCTGAGTTTGAACTTGATGAAGATGACAATGGCTGAAAATGTTAAGCCATCAATGCCAAAGACGAATAATGCAAAGGAATTCGTGTCTAAAATAAAATAATATTCTCAATCAGACCTTACAGATAAGTTTATTGTAGGGAATTTGATGAGTGAGTTGACGACCAAGAAACTTGTTTGGTCTCAACCCATTCATGATCATGTAACGAGCATGGCCAATTTGGCAGTAAGGCTGAAAACGTTGGTTCAATTTATCATCAACTCACTTCCTCTTGAGTTTGGCTAGTTCCAAGTGAATTACAACATCATTAAAGAGAAATGAAATTTTCAAGAAATTAAGACCATGTTAATTCAAGAAAAAGGAAAGTTGAAAAAATTGAAGGACCATACCATTTATTTAACGTATCAGAAGGAAGCCAATAGTAGAAAAGGAAAGCCGGGAAAGCTGAGTAAAAAGAACAAACATAAAGGAAAAGACCAATTAAAGATAAAAGATGGTCAAATCCGAAAAGAGCTTAAATGCTACTTTTGCAACAAAGCTGGACACATCGAGAAAGATTGTCCGAAAAGAAAAGCTTGGTTCAAAAAGAAAGGTACACTATTTGTTTCAGTATGTTTTGAATCAAATATTATAGAAGTCCCTTGTCATACTTGGTGGTTGGATTTTGGAGCTACTACTCATGTATCTAATGTTAGGCAGAGATTTCTTTTGATCCAACCCATAAACGGAACTGAAAAATTCCTGTATATGGGAAACAGAATGAAGGCACGAATACAAGGAATTGTGACGTATAGATTGATCCTGGATACTGGATATCGTCTAGATCAAGAAAAGTGTCTCTACGTTCTTGAATGTGCTAGGAATTTAATTTCTGTTGCAAAGTTGGATTATGTCGGATTTAATATTGAGATTGGTAATGGTGTGTTTTCTTTATACAAACAAAAATACTATTATAGTTTTGGTATTTTAAAGGATGGTTTGTACTATTTCAATCTTAATGCTAAATATTTTGAATCTCTGTTTAATGTTAATCATGTGATTGGAAATAAACGTAATGCAACAAATGAAAGTTCTGCTTCATTATGACATAAACGTCTAGGTCATATATCTAAAGAAAGGACGTTAAGATTAATGAAAAGTAATATTTTACCTCAATTAGATTTAAATTACTAGGACGTGTGTATATATTGCATTAAAGGAAAGTAAACTAAACACACATCAAAGTATCTTGCCACAAGAAGCAGTGAACTTTTAGAATTGATACACACTAACATATATGGTCAATTCGATACTTCTTCATGGAGTGGTGAAAAATATTTTATCACATCTATTGATGACTTTTCACGTTATGGTTATTTGTATCTACTGCATGAAAAGTCTCAAGCGATGAATGTTATAGAAATATTCATCAATGAGGTGGAAAGACAATTAGATAGAAAAGTAAAGGTAGTGAGGTCTGATAGAGGTGGTGAATATTACGAAAAATTCGATGAAAATGGACAAAACAAAGGTCCATTTGCAAGGTTTCTCGAAAGTCAAGACATTTGTGCACATTATACAATGCTGGGAACAGCACAACAAAATGGTGTAGCTAAAAGGCAGAATCGTACTCTTATCGAAATGGTTAGGAGTATGATGAATCAAAGTGATGTACCTTTATCGTTGTGGATGCACGGTTTAAAGACTGCTGCATATCTACTGAATAGGGTTCCTAGTAAGGCAGTTCCTAAGATACCTTATGAACTGTGGACGGGAAGGAAACCTAGTTTGAGACATATCCATGTTTGGGGTTGTCTAGCAGAAGTAAGGATATATATAATCCACATGAAAAGTAGCTCGATGCAAGAACCGACAGTGGTTATTTCATCGGCTATCCGGAAAAGTCAAAAGGGTACATATTTTATTGTTTAAAGCATAGTACAAGAATAGTTGAATCTGGAAATGCTTGATTCATTGAGAATAGTGAGTTCAGTGGGAGTGATGAATCACGAAAAGTGAATATTCAAGAGAATCGGGTAGAGGAAACAACACCTAGTACTTCTCATCAAGTTGTCATTCTTTTTGTTGTATCATAGTCAAACAACATACAAGAACGACATATGAATATTCAAACCAATCAAAGTGAACGTGTCAATGATGAGCATATTGATAATAGACAAGTCATAAGTGAACCATCACAAGAACCAAAATTGCGAAGGTCTGTAAGGCACATAAGACTAGCAATTTCTGATGATTATGTGATTTATTCACTTGAAGAGGAATGTGACTTGAGTAACGACAAAGATCCAGATTCATTTAAACAAGCCATGGAATGTAATAATTCTGAAAAGTGGTTAAATGCTATGAAAGTAGAGTTGCAATCGATGGAGGACAATAAAGTCTGGGAACTTGTAGAGTTACCTGAAAGAAAGAGACGTGTTGATTGTAAATGGATTTTCAAAACCAAACGTGACTCAAAAGGTAACATCGAAAGGTATAAGGTCAGACTTGTTGCTAAAGGTTACATTCAGAAAGACGACATTGACTATAAAGAGACCTTCTCTCCAATTTCAAAGAATGACTCTTTAAGGATAGTTATGGCTTTGGTAGCTCATTATGATTTAGAACTTCACCAAATGGACGTAAAAACCGCCTTTCTGAATGGAGACTTAGAGGAAGAAGTGTATATGGATCAACCGGAAGGATTTTCATTTCCTGGAAATGAAAAGTTAGTGTGTAGATTGAAGAAGTCAATTTATGGATTAAAACAAGCTTCCAGACAATGATATATTAAGTTTAACAATACCATTACGTCATATGGTTTTATAGAGAACACCGTTGATCGGTGTATCTATATGAAGGTCAGTGAGAGTAAGCTTAGTATCCTAGTACTGAATGTTGACAATATTCTTTTTGTTACAAATGATAAGGGAATGTTACATGACGTAAAAGCTTTTCTCTCTAAGAATTTTGAAATGAAAGATATGGGTGAGACATCCTATGTAATTGGAATAGAAATATTCCGTGATAGACAGTAAGGTTTGTTAGGATTGTCTCAGAAAGGATATTTCAATAAAATTCTTGAGAGATTCAGAATGGATAAGTGTTCCGCTGGTGTTGCTTCAATTCAGAAAGGGGATAAGTTTGGTGAAATGCAATGTCCAAAAAATGATTTGGAACGTAAAGAAATGGAATCTATTCCATATGCATCAGTAGTAGGAAGCTCAATGTATGCAATGACATGTACTCAGCCAGACATCAGTTTTGCAGTAGGGATGTTGGGCTGATATCAAAGTAACCCAGGAATAGATCTCTGAAAAGCTGAAAAGAAAGTCCTTCGTTATTTACAAGGAACAAAGGAATATATGCTCACGTACAGAAAATCAAATTAGCTTGAGGTGATTGGATATTCGGATTCAGATTATGGCAGATGTGTGGACTCGAGGAAATCTACATTCGCTTATGTGTTCCTATTAGCCGGAGGAGCCGTATCATGGAAAAGTGGAAAGCAATCTTCGATTGCTATGTCCACTATGGAAGCAGAATTTGTAGTATGTTTTGAAGCTACAATTCAAGCATTGTGGTTGAGGAACTTAATTCAGGGTCTAAGAATGGTCGACAATATAGATAGACAGCTGAAAGTTTATTGTGACAATTCTGCAGCTGTATTCTTCTCGAAGAATGACAAGTACTCAAAAGGAGCAAAACATATGAATTTAAAGTACTTGTCTGTCAAAGAAGAAATACAAAAATAAAAGGTGTGCATAGAACATATAAGTACAAGTTTGATGATAGCGGAACCATTAACTAAAGGATTGCCACCCAAAGCCTTTAAAGAACATGTTGTAAGGATGAGCTTAGGTGACAAATCTTTGTATATGTGATTGTCATAGCATAACTTGTATTTTATGACACTTTTGAATTCATTATGAAAATGTTTTTGTATGTATATTTGTTATTCATAGAATGGGGTATACAATTCAAGTTGTTTATGAATAATAACTGTAAACTTTATGAAAAGTTAAAGTTAAAAGATAAATATATAGTGTTCCTCAGTTAAACAATTAATGAATTTTGTTAATTTGTGAAACATGGAAAGAATCATGTCGTCATTAAAGACTTATGACTATCATGATCCGATTATACAATTCATTAGGAAAAGAACACTTGATAAATTCACATTATGGTATACTATAGAAATTGATTGTGAATTTAAAGTTGTGACAGCTGAAAAGTAATAGTTGGGAAATCAATTTTATTAAAGTTAATATAACATAGCCCAAGTGGGAGATTGTTAGAATATCCTAATAATCTATGAATGAGGTCTATGTTAATTAAAGTGTATTAACTTAATATTAAAGTGCTTAATGTGATGATTGTTAAGCATAAAAAAAATTAAGTTAATTGAGTTTTAATTCTCTCACCTTAACCTTGTTAAAGTGAATAATGTATGGTTAAAAGAGATGAAAATATGGGATAAGAATGGAATGTCATTTACATAATTCCTTGTAAATTGAAAGGGTAATTAAATCAATTACCTGTAAAGATTTCTAAGTCTTTTTTGGAGATTTGGATGGTGGTGTTTTTCAATGAATTGGTGTAAATGCTAAAGCACGAGGAGAGACAAATGACACCAGAAAAGAAAAGAAGAAAATACTTCTTACTCCCAAAAAGGAGCTTTACACGATGGATGAGGAGGTGGAAGACAACAGGAGAGAAAAAGAGATTGAAAGAAATCTCTTTTATAAAGGCTAGAAAAACATCCTCTCGTAGGGTGCTCTCTCTCTCTCCCATAATTTTTCTGGATTGTCTTCTGTAAAGAAAGAGCAATCATCTCACCCTCTCTCATCTTCTTGGTTCACGTCTTCTGGAAAGAGGAGAGAGAGTCCATACATCTCTCTTGATATCAAAGAGAGCACATGAAGAAAGGATCAAGGAGATAAACGTATTTTCGGATCAATGTTTATATCAACGAAGTCATGAATCAAGGTTAGTACGATTATTGAGTTTGTTTATCCGTAATTAAAAGTAACAATTGGTTGAATCAAATTACATTAAATGATCTTGGGACATAAAAGTATTGTTCATATGAAAGTAAAATTAAAGAAACTAACACACCCCATAACTAATCGAGTCGGTCTGTGAGTAGCAAGTTGGATTAGACAAGTTAAATAAGTCTCAACTTAGCGATTTAAACAAGCTTAATGAAAGTTGAGACAACAAATGTGTTTATAATATGTTAATATATATATATATATATATATATATATTTCTTATTAAATTTACAATAATTATTTACACTTTCATTACATTATTTAATTGATTAATAGGCACAAATATTGATATGAACTTTAAGCTTCTCATCAAATCAATGATATGAGAATATGTTTGAAAAATGCTTATGTGGAAAATAAAACTAAAAATTTATTGTATATAAAAACTTTTAGAAATTATTTTTAAAACTAGTAATTTTTTAAAACACATTTAGCTAAACCTTATTTTATTTATAAAATAAAAAACAATTGATTGATCTCTAAGTTAAGGGATACTCTGTAGACGTGACAATAATTGTACAAATCTTATAGCATGTATAAGAATATCCAATTTAACTTGATTGTCACTAGACAGAATCTGTTAAAATTGTCACGTACACGCCAAGGAAAGAAGTAGAGTTTGAACTGGCATGTCTCTCTTTGTCTAATATTTACGGTCCATGCCCCCTCATTTTTAGTCTATTTTTCTTTTAGTTTTTTAAGAAAATAATTATAATATACTAATATATAAAAGATAATTATCAGTTTAGATCCTGTACTTTAAACAGGAATCGATAATGGGTATCATGTACTATTTTTTCAACGATTCAAACGGTGTACTATGAGCTCAAGGTGATGTTCTCCAGTAGAGTCAATTCCTAAAATTTCCTATTTACACAAGTTAATGCTATCATCAATCATTCAAATTTTTTATTCAAACACCACTTTATAGCCTTTATCGCATAGTTGACTAATATTTAAAAAGTTATGCTTCAAACCAACGACTAATAATGAATTTTGATGATCAGATTCGAAGAGCTACCTATATTGCCGATATCAATAATTTTTTTCTTTTTGACTACCTCTAAATATGAAATTTTATCTTTACTTGGTAATGGAGGTAAACTTTCAAGAGTCCCCCGTCATATTCCTTGAACATCCACTATCAAGATACCACTCATCCTTCATGGGAGAATCTTCAATTTATAATAAAAGATTAATTGTTTTTCTTAAATACCTAAATCTTTTTGGGTCTTTGAAAGTTAGTCTTAGTTCTTTTAGTAACCCATCTCAAATTGGTAGCCAATTTCGTGTTATTTAACTTTAAAGTACATGTAAAAGATTTATAGTTGATTCTAGTACATGCATGATAAGTAGTGGACTAGCAAAATTTTTTTTATAAACCTTTTTATTCAAACGGTTCATATCGTATTCTAATTTTATCAAATGTTACTATTTGTTGTATTAATAACATGTTCAAATTTTTACTTCCATTAGTAAACTTAAGCACAACAATATACAAATCATTATTTTTATTTTTCAAGTCACTTATTATTTTTTCAAATGATTGAATAATACTAGCATGCTTTGTCAATAAATTTTTATTTTTCTTCTTCAAAAATTTATATTTAGATTTAACCACATTAAATTGTTCAAGTAACTCATCAAAAGCATTTATCAATTCATTCTCATCAAAGTTATCGTCTAAATCACTAAAAGAGTTATGTACATCATTCTTCTTAGTCATGAAGCATATATTAGTCATTTCTTCATCCTTGGATGATGAATCTTCCTTGCTACCATCTTACGTGGCTTTCATTGCTTTCTTCTTGAAGACTTATGATGTCTTATTGGCTTATGGACAATCAGCTTTGAGTGACCCGGCTTCCGACACTCAAAGAAAGTGACTTCCTTTTCCTTTTGAAGTCAATATGCTTTTATGATATTCTTTCCTTCCCACTTTCTTCATTGGAAGAACTTGTTGAACTTTCGAGTCATAATGGCTATCTCCTCATCGTCATCTTCTTTGTTGGATTCAACTTATTAACTTCATGAAGCTTTAAGAGTAATATCCTTCTTCTTAGAGTTTTGTTTCTTTTCCTTTTTATTAGCCTTTATCGTGATCACATAAGTTATTAGAGATCTAATGAGTTCCTTCATCTTTAGCACCTTGAAATCACGAGCTTCTTAGATAGCCATCACCTCTGGTTGAAATGATCTTGGTAGGTACTTGAGAATTTTTCTCACCAACTTTTCATTGGCGTAAGTTCTACCTAGAGGTTTCAAACCATTAGTGATGTTAGTAAATCAAGTAAACATTTGACTAATAGTTCTGTCTTTATCCATAATAAATAGTTCATAATCATGTACAAGCATACTCCATTTACTTTCTTTTACTTGGTTTGTGCCCTCGTATGTGATCTCAAGTAGTTTATAAATTTCATGAGTATTATCACATCTTTGTACCCTATTAAATTCATTTTGATTGAGTGAACAATATAATATATGTTGAGAATCGAACGCGAAACGGAAAAAGAAAACTGTGGAAGCAAGGACAACAAGATTTACTTGGAAAACTCTAACGGGAAAAAACTACGAGCATATGAGAAATTCACTAATCAGCAATCAAGGTACAATGAGTTTTGCGACTCAAACATCAATACATAGAGAAAATAAATAACCCTAATATTGGATATGGGCCCAACCCAGCCCAAATACAATTTGGGTCACACCGAACTCTAACAATCTCCACCTTGTCACGAATTCCACATGAGAGATCCAATGCAGGCTTCTTGGCCCACCCAAAATGAATCTAGAACACTAAACTCTAACAATCTTCATCTTCAAAGAAATTCCAATGCAAGGCGAACAATCTGCAAAACTCTAACAAAAAATAACCTCCTCTTCCACAAAGGCCCATGTTAGGCCAATTCAATGTCTGGTACTGATCAAGTTTAAGCCCCGCTTAAACTTGAGAGACACATTTGAGAAGAAATCACATCTTCTCAATGGTACCAACAAACTATTAGAGTTGTCGCAACGAACTACATGTGAATATGCTGAAGACCCCCACTGGAATCTATACCCTCAAACACATTCAATGCGTAACCCACTGTAGAAGTTTCACCATATTGCCGTAGAGCTTTACCCTTTCTCTTGGTTCTGCCTTTGACGATACCACTCTGACGTGAAACTGAAACTGGTGACGATGTGGAGGCTAGATTACCCTTAACATCTATAATAAGCTGACGTATCGTCTCTGATGTAGATTCAGATCTCAACTTGAACTTCACTTGAGAACCTGACTTCTTCCGAGTTTTCTCCAAAAAACCTTTAGAAGGTAAACTCACAAACTTTGCAGCTCTATTACCCATCACTGTAGAACGCTGTAACCCATACAAATTTGCAGAGCTTCTGTGTTCCTTTAACTTGACGAGAGCAACCCTATTGATCTTTATACCTTCACCTACAACGCTGTACTTGTACCCTTTCGAATCCAGAGTACTCAACGAGATCAGATTCTTCTTTAAATCGGGAATATGTTGCATGTTACCTAATGTCCTCACAACTCCATCAAACATTCTAATTCTGACAGTACCAATACCAGCTATTTTGCAAGGTGTGTTATTACTCATTAACACAGCACCTCCTGAAAAGTTCTCATATGTCGTAAACCAATCCTGGTTGTAATGCATATGAAACGAACACACTGAATCCAGAATCCACTCACTGTTTGGCTTTGAGTTTCCATCTAACACAATTAGAAGATCTCCATCACTATAGTCTTCTTCTTCTGCAACAACTACTTCACCGGACGTCATCTGTTGTTTTCCCTTCTCTGTAGCTCTCTTTATTTCATTCTACAATTTACAGCACTCGGCTTTGATGTGCCCCCTCTTCTAATAGAAGTAACAGGTTCTTTCTCGGTACCTTGACTTTGATCGGCCCTTTGAATTCTGAACATTATCACTGCCTTTGTTGTTTGACTCTCTTGTTCTACCCCGAATGATGAGTCCCTCACCTCGAGACTCGCATCAAACAACAATCTACTTCATCTTTTCCTTTGATAACAAAGAACCATAAACCTCTTTCAGAGTTAGACTTTCTCTACTGTATAAAATCGTATCTCTAAAAGTACCATATGAAGCAGGTAACGAACATAGCATAATCAACCCCAAATCCTCCTCATCGTATTTGCATCTCATAGTCTCCAAATCTGAAACTAACTCTTTGAATGCAGCCAATTGCTCTATAATAGAGACTCCTTCCAATAACTGATGAGAATAAAGTCTTTGCTTCAAATGCAACTTGCTAGTCAGGGTTTTCTTCATACACATCTGCTCCAATCTGAACCATAACTCTGCGGCAGATTTCTCATTCAAAACATCTTGCAAAATCTGATTTGACAAATGTAAACATATCAAAGATTGGGCTTTTTGATCCTTTCAAATTTTCGCCTTTTCACTCCATAACGTGGGCATTTTATCGAACTCTAATAACGTATCGTCTAAATCCATCTATGCGAAAACAGCTCGCATCTTGATATGCCCCGTGGACCGATCACTCGTTCCAAAGCTAAGAAGTTCATTTCTTTTCTAACTCGCTATTATTTTGCAGGTCATAACAAGTTATGGGATTTTTCAGAGGAGATATCACACAAAGACAAAGGAGTTCCATTTCACGTCCTCACATGGAACCATGCAACGTCAATCGATTAACTCCTAGTTTTCCCGCCTTGGAGGTGCCACATTAAATCGAAGATTGGAAGGTCATTTGAGAATTTGTTATGTCAACTTTTATGTTTTAGATACTGGATACTGTTTGGGGATTTTATTTTGCGTTTTCTAGTTTGTTGTTGGTGTGTTTTTTAGAGTTGCTCGGTTTGCATGCAAACCGAGCTCTCATGCCCATTTTTGTATTTTCAAGGGCATTTTTTGTCTTTTTTCTCTTGTAATGTCATTAGGGGTACTTAATCCTTCCTAATGCAATTGAAAAAAAATCTTTGAAGAACCCTAAAGATTGCTCTCAAGCATTTTGCGTGAAGGGCCCATGGTTACTCTCTCGGCCGACTTCATCTCTTACACTCAATTCACTTGTTCTTGCTAGATCTCAAGTGAGTCAAGTTTTACTGCCTCTTCCAACTCCTCCTCCTTGTGTGGTGGTTCTTGTGGTGTGGAGGTAGAAGAACTAGCATCCCCCATTGGAGAGAGCCATCCTTTGTGTTGGCCGAATTAGTCGCCCCTCTCTTGTTGGAGGACTTGCAGACTCTTTTGGTTTGTCACTACTTTTCATTCCATCTTTTGAGAAGGGCTTACGTTTTCTTGGAGTTACTTATCTGTATTTTATGTTGTTCTGGATTTTGTGGGATTTTGTTGAGATTTGGATTTGGTAATCTTTGTTTTAAAAGGAAGGAAGCCATTGCCGAGAATCTGTTTTTGCGTTGGACAGATTTTGTTCTGTGTTGGTGATTATTTTTGTCCTGCTTATACTTATTAGATGAAGCTCATATTATGCAGAGTGTATTTTGGAATTGTTAAGTATTGACCCTCCAAATTTGAGGTTGATATAGTGTATGCAAGTGGAGATCTCGCGGTGTTAATTTTAGTCGCTAGAATCTGTCCACAAAACCCTAATTCGAGGGTGAATTTCATCAAAGCATATCTCTGTGTTTAGAACGAGTTTGAAGCTGATTTTTTGATAAGTTTCTCTTTGGATTGTTGGTATGATTCTCTGCAAATTTCAGCTTCTAATTCCTCATGCTTCAGGAGATATACTTATTTGAAATCTGAAGACTGGATTAACCTTCTTAAGTTTGGCCGATTGGAGTTGTTGACCACTAAAGAGTCTTGGACTCTATCACATTTTCACCTGCCATAACTGAAATCTCATATTCTGATCTAACAATGGAATATCGAATTTCAAAGAACCCATCCATCCCAAAATTTCAAAAATTTTTCCAAAAATATCTGAACCCAAAATATCTGCCTTAAAAAATTTGTTCCCAAAATAATTTCCAAATATCAGATAACCCAATCAAAATATTCAGAACCAACAGTAATCCAACGAGAAAAATTCACCCTGTAAAAACAAAATTTTTATCCAAAAAATTTGTCTCACCGTATTCTGGCTGACGACTCTGTATTCAAGCAATGGCTGGAGATAGATGGATGGAGACGCGCATGGCTTCTGTTGCTGCGCATGGAGAAATTAGAGGTCTCAGCTGAGAGACGGAATGACAGCAGACGACAGATGAACAGAGTTTGTCTCTCTGTTCTGGATTGACCGACAGATGGCACGACGACACTCTCTTTGTCAGATGGTGCGGGAGGCAGAGATGCGTTCGGCGTCTTCTTCTTCTAGGAGATGGATGACAACGAGGAGACAAAGGAGGACTACTCTTCCTCGGACGGCGGACTCTGTGCCTGTCGGTGCTATCTGGGACTCTGTCCCGGACTACTCTTCTTCTTCTAGGCGATAGATGGCAGCGAGGAGACAAAGGAGGACTACTCTCCTCAGCGATGAACGCACAACACTGATCTTCGCTGCTGCTGTTGCTGCTCTGTTCTTCAAATCGGGCAGTTTCGTTTGATGAAGAAGCAGAACACGAGCAAGGCTGGAGATGGCGGGCAGTGAGAATTAAAAAGATTTTTTTTTCCTTTTCACAAATTACAATTTTTCACAAAAATTGTAAACCCTAAATTCTTTCGATCTGAGTACTAAAACTCTAACTTCGCTCTGATATCAATTGTTGAAAAATTGAAATAGAGAATCTCACCCAAGCTCTGATACCAATTGTTGAGAATCGAACGCAAAATAGAAAAAGAAAACTACGGAAGCAAGGACACCAAGATTTACGTGAAAAACCCTAACGGGAAAAAATCATGGGTAGAGGAGAAATTCACTAATCAGCAATCAAGGTACAATGAGTTTTGCGACTCAAGCATCAATATATAGAGAAAATATATAACCCTAATATTGGATATGGGCCCAACCTAGCCCACTAGAATTCAGGTCACACCGAACTATAACAATATATTCATTGCTTTAGCGTTCATATTTAATTTACGTTTATCATTCTCTTCATATTCAAAAGGCAATTTTCGAACATTTATATCATTTTCTAGTTTAACCGGAGTGTACGGTCTATTTTCAACAACAAACCATAAATTATAATATAATGATTGAATGTAAATTCGCATCTTAGACTTTTAATAGACATAATCATAACCATAAAAAAAATGGAGGTCTAGAAATAGATTGTCCCTCAACATGTGAACTATTCAAATTAAAAGTCATAGTAATTTTTAAGATAAACTTCTATATTTCAATCATAACAAAAGCTTCAAACTCTGCTCTGATACCAATTGTAGGATTACAATTAACCTAAGAGCGCGAGTGGGTGAATTAGGTTAGTCAAGCTTTTTCGTATTGTTAAAAAGCTAATTGTTTGCAAACTTAAATATTATATTTTCTCTTAACTAGTTATGTTAGTACTAATATGCAAGCAATATCAAAGACAATAAGTAAATAAGAGAAAGATGCAAATAATTTGTTAATGCAGTTCGGTCAATCTTGTCTACGTCCACACTTCAAGGCTCATCCTTGAAGATGTATTTTCTTATTAACCTTCTAGGTTACAACTGATTGATCTTCCAAGCAACAATCTTGCAGTACAATAACTATTCTGAGACGTCACCCTTCATGTGTTCCATAAGTAGCAAGTGTAGGAGTTTTTGAACAAATACTAAGTACAAATGCCTAAACTCTCACAAGAGTATGATCTCAAGTTAGAAATGAGAGAATTCGGCTAAAAACTCGAGAATTGAAGAGTATAATGTGTTTTAACCTTTACTACATAGACTCAATGAGCATGTTAGATAATCATATACCCTTTTTCAAGGGTATCTCCAAAGCATATAAAATTTATATCAATTGTGCACTCATTTAAGCTTAGTAATAACTTAGGATAATCTATTTATTTAAAATACTCATTATCAGAATAATTACGTGTAATATCATTAGACCAACAAATATGCTACAGATAACAGCTTTCTAGCAACCCAAGTCACATAATTTTGTTTCTATTTTCTTTTGTAGGTGGACATGAGATATTGGAAGAGATGCTTGAATTAATAACTTGGGATCAACTCAAAATTCACTATATCAGAAAGAGTACATATTTTGAATGCCAAAAAAAAATATTTATACATTATTACCTTAGTTATCTTTGCAACATTTGCAATGAACTTCAACATTTGCACTGCATTATTACCTTTAATATCTTTGCAACCTAACAGAAGTATTTGAGTATTAATATTCTACTAGTGATCTTACATTAGTAAATGAATTAAAACTTGAAGAACACTCTCATATTAAATGGGTGAGAGAAAATTACAAAGCAAAATGTGTATGAAAACAACAAATGATTGAAGTTCCTTTCGGACATTACTTTTTTGTACTAAAACTGTATAACACCAATGATTATTGCTATACGTGATCAAGTTGATTTATTTACATTTTATCATTCATCATTCATGCCATAACAATGTATCATTAGACTAGTAGAACTAAACATTTGACTACAACTTTGTGAACAACTTTCTCATGTAATTAAAATTCTATTTAGTTTGTTATTTGATGCGAAACCAAAACGGAAGAGGTGTTGACATGCCTCGGGGGCCGAGGCCTATTACTCGATCGCAAACAAGGTCCTTACTGTCACTTAGCCAAATTACTGATGATCTTGTTTCTTTTGCAGGTATTAACTTCGAGGATGATTCTATTTGGGATGTTGTCCCAACGGATAGGGAGCAACTTGTGCATGTCTTGACTTGGGATACACGTGAATGTTATGAGCTTCATCAGACGAGAATTTGTCTTCCCGGCATCCCAAACGTGTAACCTTTCAATTCTGCATATTTTTATTTATTTCTTATTTTATTTTCATGGCAAACATTGAGCCTATTTTGTGAGGGTAAGGCATGGTTATAAGTTTTACTCATTCATGCATTTAGATTGTTGGTTAGGTTAGATGGTGATGATTGAGTTATGGGCCAAGTCCAATCCATTTCAAGCCCAAGGAAAGAGCAAGCCCAAAGAAAACATTAAGGAGCTGCCACGTGTACGCCATGCATGTTCTTCCACCAGCTTTAATCTCGGCCATTCATTCCACATTCATCCAAGAGCCTGCATATTGCCACCCACATGCCTCATCTTGGCCGCCCATCATCTGCCTCATCTCGACCGTCCATCACCCCTACTCATCATCATCTAGGTTTATAAATTTCCATGGTTAGACGCATTGCGAAGACAACTTTGACGAGATTAATATATTACTACTATTTTCCCTCCCCTGTGAGAAAATTCTGACTCCGTCGAGCGGCCGC
The DNA here is from genome assembly GCA_022433065.1 of Begonia loranthoides. Lineage (NCBI taxonomy): Eukaryota > Viridiplantae > Streptophyta > Magnoliopsida > Cucurbitales > Begoniaceae > Begonia > Begonia loranthoides. The sequence goes on along the minus strand of CM039477.1, from coordinate 7,459,546 downwards.
CCGGATCTTCGAATCCGAGACGAAGTAGAGGACTTCCTTGTTAGCAAGCTCGTGGTGCTTAAGCTAACTCGTAAGTTTTCCCTTTTCAAACTTCCATTGGGAGTTTGAGCGAGGGAAAACTAGACCATTGCCCGCGATCGGTAGATTTTCTTCGAAAATCTAGAATCCGTGAACCTAACGTTAGATAGTGCCCGGATCCGATCAAAGGTCTACATCTCCTTCCCTTTAATTCTTCGTGGGTTGCTAACACGTACTTCCTTTTGCAGGTCGTATCGTTTCAGGTGTGAATTCTTGACTTGTTGTAGAAATTTGACAAATTTTGGAATGAACATAGACAACAATAAAAGTAGGTCAAATGGGAGAGTTTAAACGTGAAATTTGGACACAATGCCAAGGAGTATATGATAATAAATTCCTCAAAAATTGATGGGTTAAATCTTTATAGAAAAGAAGTTATGGCCAATTTGGTGAAAAATATTCTAGAATGAGAATATGGTAATTTGGCATGGATTTCAAAATGAATATAAAAGGATTAAATGAATGAATTTGAGGACCATTTTTGGACATGATAAATGGCAAGGATGAAGATAATACATTCAAAATTTTGTGGGTAAAATTGAAGGGAAGGTGGAGATATGGTCAAAGGGATGCAAGTCGGTCAGAAATATGCCTAGAAATAAACCTGGATGGTTTAAAGATTATGTACAAAAATTGTAACTGTCATAATTGTTTAGAAAGAAATTATACATGATGTAACTCTAAACATTGATGGATATTTAGAAATAAGAAATAGTAAATAGTTCCTTTCAGTTTTTCAGTTACTGCTTTAGGAGTAACAATTTTCCTCTTTCATTGTCCAAGACTATTGTCTTTTTTTGTTTAAGAAGAAGATTATGGAGGGTAACTCTTGAATTTGAGGTCAAATCTTCTTTAACCTTGGGAGGATGATGTACTATGGGAACCTTCAACTCACAATCAATCATGGAGATTTTCCAACCTCAATTTAAGTATTTATTTTGTAGATGATCATGGAGAAAGTTTCATTAAAAGTATCAAGTACATCCATCAAACATCTAAATATATCTTGAAGTTATTCAAAATCACGCATAAGTAGAAAAGCAAGCACACTTTTAGAGAAAGTATTGGACATTCCAAAATTGCAGTCAATCTAACTTCCAAGCAATGTTTAGAGTATTTGGCAACCTTAAAATTCTTGTATCAAAACATATTCTTCATAAAGCTTGTATTTGACATCACAAGCTTTCTAAAATGGGATATTTCATAAAATTTGAAGATCATTTATTATGCCAAATAGGTTCTAAACAGAGAGCTTTGTTTCTGCTAAAGAAACTAATTCTCATTTATTTGGACTTGGAGTCGAAATCCACTTGACGAAGAGCCTTGAAGATACTTCATTGGACCAATGCAGCACAAATTTTTTAAGAGTTATTTATGTTTTATTTTATGAGGAGATGAGACAGTTTGATTTTTTAATTCTTAGAATCACTCGTTAAGGCATGTTCTAGCCGAGTAAGTGTCATTGTAGTCTTCTCACTTCCTTCCTAGCAAGGGAATAACCCCAGAAAGGTTCTAAAAAAGTTACAAATTATCAAGTTGGAGTGCTTTCTTCTATTGGAGATAGCCTTGAGAGCATAAAGTTGTAATTAGACAATTTTCTAACTAACTTGCATTCCTTCAACCATTTCTCCATGTTCCCTTTGATTTTGGCCATGAAATTTTGAAGGTATTATCTTCATTTATTTTCTATTATCGTGTCCAAAAATCGCACCCAAATTCGTTCATTTGATTCTTTTTTATTCATTCCAAAATCCCTTCCAAAACTGCCTAATTACCATATTCAGTTCCAGAACACCTTTCATCTATTTGGTCATAACTTCCTTTTTGGAACGAATTAGGCACCTAAATTTGAAGGAGATTTGCTATAGATATTGGTCTTGGTGCTATCCAAAAAGCATTTGAAGAAGGGCCCAATTGGATGAGTTATTGCATCATCAATTTCCATCACAAAAATCTACCAAGACAGTTTTTACAAGGGAAATTGTGACCTTCTATTTTTGGGTTGCATATCAAACCACGATCAACATCTCCTACTGGTTTCAAGTAATTGTGAGGCTCAACCTTTGACTATTACTGGAACGAATGTCATTGTTGGTGAGGAAGAAACTGTTGATTTTTCATATCAAGCAGGTTCTAAGTAGTAGTTTAATGCTTTTGGAATTGCAGGACTACAGTTTTCAGCACCACGCAATTGCAAAACATTCTACATTATTCAATTATTTGAGGAAACATGGAAAGTGTGGGTTCTTAGTACATAAGGGATTTCTAGATGCTGTAAATGAATTGAACTTTGTAGTTAAAATTTTGACAGAGGACTACATTGAACCAGTCAGGCAAGATATTGATTATTATGTTGGGAATAATAATTTTCTCATGTTGGTGGAGATAACTCTTCTTGATGAAGCCGAACCAGTTGCCAAAGCTTGTTCTCAACTAACACAGAAATATTTCAAGGAGGACACTTTACAGGTTTCGATCAAGTGTCTTATGAAATAGACCTTGGAGACCTGGAGAGATTCTACTCAAGTTATTACAAATTTACAATGGCAACAAGTTCATTCAAGGTTGATTTCCTCCAATTATTTGGAAGTAAATATAGCTCTCATGGATGTTTATGTTTTTCTTTCAAGTTATGAAAGCATAGATATGACTTTACATTATGGTGCCATGCTTAGAGAGTGCATACATCATCAAAGCGGTGCAAGCAATGCTTTGAATTCACAACGTATGAAGAAATTTTTTGCTTTCATACACCCACCAAATTTTGGTATTACTGTATATTATGCTACTACTTTTAAGGAACTCTTGAGAAGAAGACAAGCTGTTAAGTTTTCCATGCATGTTGTATATGATTTTATTGTCTCAATAGATAAAAGCACTTTGGTTATCACAGTGAGAGTGGGCTCTGCAACAACGAATTTTCTGTTGTTGCCATTTGACTACCTGGTTAGTTAAAGTGGTGCAGGCTCTACAAATCCATTGGTTGATAGTAGTATACATGTTCTCCAAATTCTCATTCATTATCATAAATATGTTGTGGGAAAGGAGACAAGAAAAGAAAGAAATGATGAAATTGCTACGAAAAATTATATTTTGAAAGGAAATATGTACTTCTCTAACATTCCATACTCCATGTCTTTGGAAAATGCATCTAATACCATATTTGATTGGATTGGATTGGACAGGAGGAACATGTCCACAATGGTTTAGTGGTGATGTTGCATTATGCTTCGTAATGAGGTTTCTGTTTGCTTAATTCATTGTTGCAAGGAAATGCTAACTTTCTAGAGTATGATTTGGTGTCAACTGATTTAGACACAATATTGACGCCCATTTTGATAGTTTTATATAATACTTCAAGGAGGTCAAGAGAGGATTTAAGAATTGTCATGCATATACTCAGAGAGTCAAGAAAGAGCCAACTAGAAGCTTTACACATTTTTAAGCTCTTCATGGTAAATCATGACAAACTAGTTGCCATTATTAGCATCCTAGTAGCCAGTAAAAGCAAGCTTGTATGCTTGTTTGTCGATTTCATAATTGGCAAAGAAGATGAAAACTTTGAGACAGACAAAGTGCAAGTGGTGAAAGAGCTTGCTTCTCCTTCACCAAAATTCATGATCAATTATCTTAAAAAATTGAAATCCTCAAAGGAGTCCTTAAGAGATCAACTTAAAAAAATAGAAGAAATGGAAGATGCTTTTATAGTTACATCAGTGCAAAGGAAGCAATGGATTACAGAATGGAAAGGCAGCTGTCAGGGTTTTGAAACTCAACAGACACCACCATCAATTTAGTCAGTTCCACTTTGTTGAGCACGATGATAAAATGCTTATGGCTAAATGTACGACTCTTCAAGAGAAAATGAGAGAATAAGAAGTGAAGTTGCTGAAAGAAAAATGCATAAATTAACACTAACATTTTCTTTACGAAAATCTCATAATGCTGAACCTGAAAGCCAGTTTGATGCATTGCACAAGCTCATAGATAGTCTGACTAATGAGATGGTAAGATTAAATTATTTGTTAATCAACTAGAAGGTGTTAATGCCAGTATTGTGGTCAAATATTTGTATCCATGGGGACAAGGGGGGATTGTTATGGTGGAGCCCTTCTGCTGCCTACGTGGAGCTCTTTCCACTATCTACGTAGCACTAATTGGAGAGGAGAGAATGAGCATCAATTACTGAAGCTAAAAGGGATCGAGAGAGGTTAGGGAAGGTGTGGATGATGTGAACTTTTTGTTACTCTTTTTTAATTATTCTCTCTCAGTCACGACCTAGAGTTGAGCCTAACAAAAATGTGAAGTCGAACTACCTAATCCTCAAAAGAGGACATGATCGCCTAGCCCAAGACTCGATTGATAGTGGAAAACTTACTTTAAATTTAGAGTCGTAGCCCACATGAGATGAGCTGAGGTCCACATGATTTTCACATTCAATAATACAATAAGAAATAAAATATTGTGCAAAAAATCCAAACAACCAACCAGGTTTTAAATTTGTTATATAGACCTAAAGAATAATCTTCATCAAGGGTTCAAACACTCAGGGAAAAATAGAAAATTGGAAGAGGTCTTCACTTCATCTACTGCTCCTAACCGTCTTGACTCTTACATGGGGAGAGGATCATTTGAGGTAGTGACTAACTCAATAGAAAAATTATATTATATGCAATGCATAAGAAAATTAGTTTTATCTTTCATTTCAAAACCTTGATGCATGAACTGTAGAATCGATATACACGCCTATAG
>CM039477.1:7414609-7454338 GCA_022433065.1 Begonia loranthoides | reverse complement strand
TAGGCGTTTTAAACTTTTTCATGCGATATTAATATTTCTATCCCTAAGTGATTTATCAAGTATAAAGTATACAAATAAAACAATAATGCAAACGGTTTGTTCACACGGTTCAATAAATCCCGCCTACCTCTGCGCTCTAAGTTTCCGACTTGGAGATCCTTAGTTGCCCAATCTCCCCGATTGACGATGTTTGACTTCACAGGTGTTAAACAAACCATTACAATTGACTCTTCACAGGGCATTACCCTTACCTCGACTATTACGGGGTGTCACCCTTCACTTGACTATTTCGGGGCGTCACCCTTCACATTTGAGTACAATAGCAGAAGTGTAAAATACAAGAATTTCTAACTCTCCCAAATAGAAAACTCAAGTTCAGAAGTATGGAGAGTTAGTTTACAAGCTCAATATATGATTTGGAATGGAGTCTCAAATTTGGTAGGGCTTCACCTCAATTCTCGGTTAATTAGAATGAGCCTCGGAGTCTCTAATATTTATAGACACTGTAAATTCAGTCGACCAAATCCTTTTTGGCCGACCACGCCTGACCGTTGGAAACTAGCTGTTGTGTTTTCTGCATATTTTTGGTCGACCACTTTCGTCTTCCTTGACCATTTACTAGACCAAAAACCCAAAGTACTCTTTGTGTTGTTTTTCGCTCGACTGCCTCAACTGCATCATCAACCAGTTACCCATTCAAAAACTCTTGGGCACTCTGTGTTGCATTTTGGTCGTGATTTTTGACCTCTCACCCGACCGTATACTCAACTGAAAATCTTCGTGGTAATCTGTATACAATTTTGGTCGGTCCCGTTGACTGCGTCCTCGACCGCTTTGTCAACTGCAAATCCTGGGAGTGCACTGTCTTTAATTTTGGTTGAACTACTCGACTGCCTATTCGACCGCGGCCTCGACCTGTTCCTTTGTGGACAAATTTTGGTCGACCAGATCTCCATTTTACTCAACCTCAGCTCCACGTTTTTCCATCCTTGATATTTTTAAGTACTAATATGATACCTATTCACTACATGGCTTAGATAAACATGTTAGCACAACTTTAATACCCGTATTGAGGATATTTCCACAGAATATCAATATAAATATTATAATTAAACAATTAAGAACAAAGTCAATAAATAACTTATAATTACACTCAAAATATTCATCATCAAAATAATTAAGCCTAACAATATTTAGGCTAACATGCACGTGTCATGCATGAATTTATAAAACCTTTGAAAACTCCTTTACCGTTTTAACGAAAGAATTCTGCAAGCCAATGATGAGACATTTTTCAAAATATTATTTTATATATAGACAACTATAACAAAATAGGCATCACCAGCTTTACTTTCCAATATTAGCTCAAGTGAAAAGGGATAGTCACTCATGGACCACCGACACACTTACCCACAAGGAGAGTAAGAATGATGGCGATATGAAAATCTAGCTAGTCACATGAGTCAAAAAGAAAATATGACGGCGATCCAAAGATCCAACAACATCATTTTAGAACGATCGTAAAACAAATGTACCCTGATCAGGTTTAGGGTTTCAAAACTTAAGGACAACGTCATCAGCGCCCTATTACCCATTTCACGTTGTAACAAACAAAGCACCTCAATAGAGTAGACAATGTACTAGGATAGCCTCAAATTGTTTTGACATGGAGGCCGTCCAAAATAATAAGAGGATTCATCCCCTAATGAACAACATTATAAGACAATGAAATACTATGCATGTGTAAATTAAACATGTAAAAATATGTGTACATTTAGAATAAAAACAAATGTACTATCAGCAGTCTCCGTCAGGTTTTCATATGTGATAATTCACAAAATATCAGTTTTGAAAATCATGATTCAATGCAAAATAGTATAAAATCCCTACTTGGACGACAATTGTTTTTTTTACTAGTACGAGCAACTACCTCGAAAACAGGTTGTGGTCAACAAACTTGTCTGAACCTATACAGAGCCAACCATAATGATTCTCTATCCAAACTCAAGGGGAATAATAGAGAATGAGTCTTGTATCAGGGCTAGGAACCCAAGCCAAAAGGAAAGAAGGCATGGTCACGAACTGCATCCTAAGACGTAGAGTTGCGCATCATGGGATGCAAAAATGGCATATGCAGATACTTGTGCATCCACGGACGCCTATTTGCATCCACGAGAAAAATGTTCCCCTTTTCACCGATCTTTGCCTCCAATCGGCCTAAATCTCTGCATAAACTCTAAATCTACCATAACATTACTCAGATAATCTATGGATTCAAGTTTCCAAACTCGAGTCCAAAACCAACATATAACCTATACTTTAAACGCAAAAATGGAGAAGAGAAAACAACTTGCCCTCAAAATCTCTTCATAAAAGCCAAAGATTAAAGCCTCAAGAACATTTTTCAAGCTTCATTCTAGTAGGAACTCTCACTTCTCTCTCTGTCTCCCTCTCTCCTTTCTCCTCTCGTTAACAACCAAATGAATGGAAAAGGATTTCCCCTTCCCTTCTAAAAACAACTTTTGTTCAATATTTAATTTAATATATATATATATAATAAATTATATATATACATATCTATGTATATTAAATAAATCTATTTTAAATCCCAGCTTTTAAAAAATCCAAACACAATCAAATTTCCGTCCTGAGGAAATTCTCAATTGCCGAATTAAATTTCTCACTTTATTATCATGCGGTAACACTCAATTTCACCAATTTAACCAATTAAAAAAAATTCACACATGGGCGTTGAGCAACAATAGGCTCAACTCCAAACACATTTACCAAATATAACACGAAAAATTTTACACGTGAAATTTAATATTACAAAAATTTGCGATCTTCACATCCTTTCTCCCTTAGAGAATTTTGTCCCTAAAATTTAGTACAATCCAAATGAAACATCAAATAAATAGGTGGGGATACTTTTGCATCATCTCGAACTTGACCTCGCAAGTATCTTCCCATTCATTGTGATTCCTCCACAACACACGAACTAAGGAAATCTCCTTGTGATGAAGGGCTCAAATCTCTCGACCTAAAATCCACTCAAGTTCCTCCTTGTACGAAACATTCTCCTAGATAGGATGTTAATATAAGGATGATGTGGGTTGGATCTGGTATGTACTTCCTTAGCAAGAATATGTGGATGACATTATGAACGTACCCAAGATGGGGGAGATAGGTCAAGTCTGTAAGCCACTTTGCCAACTCTCTTAACAATTTGGAACAGTCTAATGTATCTTGGGGTTAACTCTTTGAACTGACTGATTTCACTCCTTGGATGAACCTTTTGCAATATGAACTCTTTTGCATCAAATTCAACCTCACATCTCTTGAGATCAGCATAACTCTTTTGCCTACTATGCACAGTCTTGAGTCTTTCTCAGATTAGTTGGATCTTCTTTGTAGTTTGTTTAATCATTTTATTCCGAAGAGAAACTCTCTCCTCTGCCTCAACCCAACACAATGCTAGTATGATAGCTTTTGTTGTAAACAAATTCAACCAACAATAGATTATTGATCCAACTGTCACCAAAATCTAGAATACATACTCACAACATATCCTCAAAAATATAGATAGTCCGTTCTAACTACCCATCAGTCTGAGGTTGATGCGCTATGCTATGGTTCAACTTTGTACCTAGCAATTTCTGCAACGCTCTTCAAAACTTGGAAGTGAATCTAGGATCAAGATCGAAGATGATACTGGAAGGAACACCAAGAAGACGAACGATGTTCTCAACATACAAATAGCTTAACTTGGGCAAGGGAAAATCCATTCGGATCAAAATAAAATGTGTAGACTTGGTCAACCTATCAGTAATGACTTACACAACATCGAACTTCTATGAATTCTTTAGAAGACTCATGACAAAATTCATCGTAATACTATCCAATTTCCACTTTGAGATAGACAAAGGCTGCAACAAACTTGCTGGTATCTAATGTTCAACTTTAACCTGCTAACACGTTAGACACCTGACTACAAACTCTGCCACTTCATATTTCATACCCACACCAGTACTATCACTTTAAATCCTGGAACATCTTCACACTTCTTGGGTGAATAGAAAATCTAAACCTGTGGCCCTCAGCAAGCATGACTTGCCTCAAATCCTGATCACTAGGGACCATTACTTTTATCTGGAAAAGTACAGTCACTTCAGCACTAACTCCCCAATCGTCAAGCTTTTCACCATTATGTAGTTGTCCAACCTTTTCCCTTAGTTCATCATCTTCTCGCTGCATTTGCTTTTTCGTCGAGAGCAATGATGGAGTACAAACAACGTTGTAGGCACAAGTCATGCCATCAGATTTGTATTACTGAATATTGAAATCTCTGATTGTAATAAACCGCTTCCACTCATCGAAAACAAGACAAGCAAGGGATCCCTGAGGATTTCGACTTAAAGCATCGGCCACAATATTCACCTTGATGAGATGATACTCTAAGCTAAAATCATAATCCTCTCTATACTCCACGAACGTATGCTATCTCAAATTCAAGTTTTGTTGAGTTAAAAGGTATTTCAAACTCTTTTGATTGGAGTACACTTAAAAGCTACACTGTACAAATAGCTCGTCAAAATCTTTGGAGCAAAATTATGGCCGCTATCTCCAAATTATGAGTTGGATAATTCTGCTCATGAGATTTCAATTGTCGAGACGCATAAGCAACAACTTTACCTTGATGCATCAGAGCACAGCCAAGCCCAACTCCTGATTCATCAATGTAGACCATATAGAACTGCTCACTGTCAAGGACTGTCAAACCCAGTTCATTCGTCAACTTTCATTTCAAATCCTCGAATGCACTTTGAAAATGTTCATCTCAATCAAATTGTATTCCTTTCCAAGTCAACTTGGTCAATGGCACAGCTATCGAAGAAAAATTTTCCATAAAACGACGATAGTGGCCAGCATGACAAAGAAAACTTTGAATTTTTGACACATTTTTTGGTGGCTGCCATTACACAATTGCCTTGATCTTCGTAGGATCTACAAAAATCCAAGCATGAGAAATGACGTGCCATAAAAACTTCACCTCAAACATCTAGAAGTGACACTTCTCTTTCTTAGTGTACAACTAATAATCTCTCAGAGTCTGCGACATAATCGTTAAATGCTTTTGATGCTGACTCCGAAATTTTGAGTACACCAAGATGTCATTGATGAAAACCATGATGGAACGATCCAAATATAGTCTAAAACTCAGTTCATAAGGTCCATGAAGGCAACTAGGCATTGGTCAAACCGAATGGTAAAACTAGGAATTTAAAATGCCCATATCTTGTCTAGAAAACTATCTTTTGAATATTTTCGTCGTGAATCTTCTTCTGATGATATCCGGTCCTTCAATCAATTTTAGAAAAATATCAAGATCCACCAAGTTGATTGAACAACTCATCAATCCTCAACAATAGATACTTGTTCTTCATGGTAACTCGGTTCAACTTTCTGTAGTTGATGGAAAGCCTCAAAGAACTATCAGCTTTCTTTACAAACAAAACTAGAGCACCCAAAGGAGACGTGCTCTCCCGGATGAATCCTAGCTCCATCAGTTCATCCAACTGAGTCATTAATTCTACTAACTCTGTTGTTTCTATCTTATAGGCTAGAATGGAAACTAGAGTAGCACTTGGAACAAGATCGATACGAAACTCAATCTCTCGATCTAGCGGTAACCCTGACAACTCAACAAGAAACACATCTGGAAACTCTCTAAAAAATGAGATATCTAGACCTTGCCCAACGGATTCGCTATCAATATCAAAAAACCAAATGTTTCCGTACTACTATAATCCACTACGGCCACCTCGACAAACTCTCAGGATAGGATTAGTTGTAACCACACTAGGACCATTGCGATATACGACAACCTGACCACTCTTTTGAATGACCATGACCTTATTTAGGAGACATTCAACTTTCGCTTTATACTTTCTCAGTCAGTCCATGCCAAGAATTACATCAAGCTAACTCATCAACAAGATGACCAAGTTCACAGAAAACTTGCAGTCGTCGATGATCACATAAATAGACTTACATACAAAAGACACCCCACTTTGAACACTTAAAGGCATGCTAAGCACCAATTGAGATTCCATTTTCTCCACAGACAAAACCAAAACTGACGTGAAGATAGAGAAAATAATGGAGTTTGTTGACTGGATATCAAACATTACTCGAGCAAAAGAATGGGAAACGAGAATCATACAATCAACAACACCTTGATCATCTTGGCCATAGAATCATTCTTCTTCAGTAATTTCATAAGCATGTCTAGACATTTTCTCCTTGCCCTTGTGACCTTTTTCAAGGCCACCCTTGGTAGAGCTAGTGCCATCACATCTACTCTGATGGTATTGTTACCTGAAGTCCTCTAACCTCTGTTCCAAGTAAGGACTAGACTCGTATTTTTGTTGGTACCCAGTCGGCCTTAGAAAATCTGGAGTGGTTGGCTGGTACCAAGGATAGTAAGATGATTGGAGCCCTTATGGCTATTGGGGAAAGAATGTTGGGAGTAATGTGCCCAACAAGCAAATGTAATTGAACAATTTTATAATATATGAATAAATTTATATTGATTAATATTATGTGAACATTGTATAATATGTTTTATAAAATTCATAGAAAATTCCTTGGTTATTTATGCTAACTTTATATTGACATATATATTGTATATATGTGGGATCAAATATAAAGAGTAATAACCAGAATATACCCATGACTCATATTTGAAATATTGAATCTTCAAATAGTTCATAGTCATAAACATAGTTTATCTCATTAAGAATGTATAGTCATATCCTGACTAAATATGTAGTGACATAAGATAAATATGTTTTATATAATATTATTATATAGGATTGGACCAGATAAAATTATATTACTCTGATAATTTCTATTAAATATAGAACAATTAATTTTATCATAATGATGGTCATATATGTATGATCTTAATTTGTTGTATTTAATAAACTCCTATTTTATTTTAATTTATTCTTTGATTTACTCGGTAAAGTTTTGTACAAGTTACGATTCGTATACCTTGTATATTGGGAGTAAATTAAAATGAATAGCTCGGAATGTTAACATCGATACAATGAAATCCATTTCTATAGATTCCCTTGTTTGTTAGTTCAAGGATCGAACAATTAGCACTCAATTCATAATCGTTATGAATTAATTATTCAATTAAGAACTAATGGTAGTCAAGGATAAAGAAGCAATATGAAAGGTTAACAGATTATAAACCTAGCACTATTGTGAATCTAAATGGAGGGTTAATACATATGTAATGACTATATCAATGGACATTACTTTAAGTAAATATACTCTATAGTTTTGAGAGTGCAACTCTAAGTATTTAGTGGAATTACTTTATAGTTAATAATTATGTTAATTAATATAAAGAGTTTATATTAATTAACGAAATATTATTGGAGCTTAAAAGTATAGGTCCATCGGTCCCTTCGTTACCTTATATCATTATTTGAATAATAGAAAAATGAACAAAGAATATTAAATAATTAATTATGAATTAATTATTTAATACACTCAATAATAAGTTTATTATTATTTTTTCATTAGATGAAATAATTGAATTATTGATTATTCAATTAATTAAGACAAGATGACAAAAGTTGTCAAAGTTAATATATTTGTTAAATGAAATAATTGAATTATTGATTATTCAATTAATTAACAAATATAAAGCAACTTTTAAAAATAGTTTTTAAAATGGATTTTGTCAAATTTGAATTAATGTCAAATTTGATTTAATGTCATGACCTTTTGTTTTCCATAACATTTTTGTTATAAATGTGTTATAACTTAAATGTGCAAAGTGTTGAGCTATAGTGACAAGACTTTTGATTTCCATAACATTTTTATAAATGTATGAAATCAATTATAACTTTAATGAGGAATTTATAGTGTTTCACTCTAAATGTCATAATGGTCATTATGGAGCAATACCACTATAAATAAAGGTCCAACCTCATTAGATGAAGGGGAGAAAAAGTTGAAGTTGTTGTTGAAGTATTTGAGATTAAGGAATCCATTTTGAGAGCAAAATTTGTGTCTTCCATGTTGGCTTTAGAGATATGTTTTCTAAATCCAAATAGATCATCTCATGTGTTGATAATACAATCTATCATAAATTGAGTGTGATATTGTTTCGTTCATCACGCCCATACGTGCTTATTTGAGGTGAGGAGGATTGGCGGAGAAGATCGAAGGTTGATTTTATACCCATGTGAAATAACAACAAAGGTAATATTCTCCATCTTTTAGCTTATATTTAAATAGAGATTTTAAATACATATTATTATCAACATATAATAACAACGATCCGTTTTTATGTTCATGTTAAAATTGTTTTTCATGATACATAGGTTACATACGTTACCGTTGTTATGAACATCGGTAATTCCGCCATGCGAGAGAACCTAAAAATCAACAAAGAATGCCTATGACCCTTAATAGTATTGAAAGTATTGCCTTGGCTGTCCATAACTAGAGACCCACTGCTGGCACCTGGGGTTTGACCTTCACTGGACCCTTGTCCCTTCCATTTCTCCTGATTCTTCTTTGTCCATTTCCTCTTTTCTTTCTTAGCCATCTTCTCCTAAAAACTTCCATAATTCTCATAAAAAACTCTTTCCATTCTTTGAGCAACCTCAAAAACTTCTAGGAGAGAATCAAATTGTAAGACATCCCCACCCTACTGTAGTTTCGGCCTCAAACCCTGCTTAAACTTCACAATATGAGGTTACTCAAACATTCCATTAGAATAATGGAAGAGCTCAAAGAAACGAGTGTAGAACTCCATCACAGTCATCCTTCCTTGAGTGAACTTGTTAAACGCTCTCATCATAGCATCTTGATGACTTCTGCTACTGTATTAACCTTAGAAAATCTCAATAAAATTCTTTCACTCCATAGACTTGATGTCATAATTTGCCCTCACAGTTTTCCACCAACTCAAGGCTAATTTCTTCAGGTAGTGGGTGACAATGCTAACTTGAAACTCCTCAGGAACTTGTAAAGACTCAAAATTCTACTCCATCTCCTAGAGCCAATTCTAAGCTTCCATCGAGTTGACACCACCATTGAACACAGGCAGATTCAAACAAGAAAAATCTTGAAAAAATGTTATTTGTTGGGGTTCTGAGTTGAACTAATACTCAAAAAATTTTGCAATGCCTCCATCATGGTTGCGATGGGATCAAAACTACTCTCTTGCGGTTGATTATAGGGGTTTCTTCTTGGAGGCATCTTGACTTTTCTTAAAAAGGAATTCAACCTGTGTTAAAAAATTTCATGGACAAAAGGCAACACCCAAATTATTACATCATCAAAATTTAAAGTAATCATCATTAGGGATTTAGTGGAACCTTAGACTCTGATACCAATTTATTTTTGTCATAACCTGGAGGTGGGCCTAACAAAAATGCCTAATTGAATGACTCGATCTCAAAGAGGACCCAATCGCCCAACTCAAGGCATGGTTGTATCAGAAGACTTGTTCTAAATTCAAAGTTGTAGCCCACACGAGATGGGTTGAGGTCCATAAGATGATCACGATCAATAGTGTAATAAGAAATAAAATACTATGTAGAAATCCAAATAACCAGCAAGTTTTAAATTTTTTATATTGTCCCAAAGAATAATCCTCACCATGGGTTCAAACACTTAGGGAAGAACAAAAAATTTGAAGGGGGTCTTCACTTTAGATATTGCTCCTGATCGGCCTCGACTCTTACTTGGGGAGAGGGTCATTTAGGGCGAGTGACTAACTCAGTAGGAATATTATATTATATGCAATGCATGAGAAAACTAGTTTGACCTTTCATTTCAAAACCTGATGCATTAAGGTGTCATGCATGGATTTACAAAACCTTTGAAAACTCCTTTACAGTTTTAACGAAAGTGCTCCGTTAGCCAAAGATGAGGCAATTTTCAAAACATTGTTGTATACATAAATAACTATAATAAAATAAGTCCAACCAACTTTACTTTGCAATATCATCCTTAGTGAAAAGGGAAGATCACTCATGAACCTCAAGTACACTTATCCACAAGGTGCATAAGAATAACGGCGATCTTGAGATCCAGTAAGACACATGAGCCAAAAAGAAAATATGATGGCAATATGAAGATCCAGTAGCATCATTTCAAAACAGTCGTAAAACAAACATACCCTGATCAGGTTTAAGGATTCAAAACCCAATGAGTGCATCATCATTGCTCTATTATTCATTTCATGCCGTAACAAACAAAACACCTCCATGTAGTAGAAGATGTACTAGGATAGTCTCATATTGTTTTGACATTGAGACCTCCAAAACAATAGAGGATTCATCCTCTAGTGAACAACATAGTAAGATAATGAAATACAATGCACACGTAAAATAAATGTATAAAAACACGCCTACATATAACATACATGTTGTGGAACAATCTCTATCTGGTTTTTATATGTGATAACTCACAAAATATAAGTTTTAAAAACCATGATGCAATGCAAAACAGTATAAAATCCCTACCTAGACGACAATTTCTCTTCTTAGCAGCACGACCAACTACCTCGGGAACAGGCTTGCACTCAGCAAACTCGTCTGAACCCATAGTAAAGCCAACCATAATAAGTGTATATCCAAACTCATGGGGAATAATAGGGAATAGGTCCTATACTAAGACTAGGAACCCAAACCAGAAGGAAAGAAGTCATGGTCACAAACTCCATCTTAGGATGAAGAGCTATGCATCCTGGGGGACACGAATATAGCATTTGCAGATGCTTGTTTGCATCCACGGATGCTTTTTTACATCCGCAAGACTATTTTTCAATGCAATACCCCAAGAAAAATGTACCTCTTTTCGCCGATTTTTGCTTCCAATCAGCCTAAACCCCTATATAAACTCTAAATCTACCCAAACATTGCTGAGATAATATATGGATTTGAGTTTCCCAACATATAACCTAAACTTGAAACGCAAAAAAAGAGAGGAGAAAATGACCTACCTTTAAAGTCTCTTCACAAAAGCCGGAGATTAAAAACTCGCGAATGTTCCTCAAGCTTCACTCTCACCGAAACTATCACTTCTCTCTCAGTCTCCCTCTCTCCTTTCTCCTCTTGTTAGAGGCTAAATGAAGGGAAAATGGTTTCCTTTTCCCCTTAAAAAAAAAAAAGATTTAACTTTTTTTTAATATTTAATGTAATATATATATTACATGAATCCATGTCAAATCCTGACTTTCAAAAGATCCAAACACAAATCAAATTTTTATGCTAAAGAAATTCTCATTCGCCAAATTAAATTTCTTACTTTATTACCACATGGTAACATCTAATTTCATCGATTTGACCAATTGATTAAAAATTCACATGTGACCGCTAAGCGGCAAAATGGTCAACTTCAAACACCTTTATCAAATATAACGTGAAAAAGTTTATATGTAGAATTTAATATTACAAAAATTTTGCAGTTTTTACACTTTCTTTCTTCTGCAAACTCATTATTCTCCTTCTGTACTTCCCTCTTCAACCTAAATATAACCACAAAACTCCTTATATTCTTTTGAGTTCTAAGCTATACCATAACAAAATCCCTCGGAGCTCATGGTTGTCTTCGTCTTCATCAGAATCCCTTGGCAACCTACCTCGAGAAGAACTTGACTCTGCGAGAGACAACAATTCTGCAGATGAAGAACGGAGAAGAAGCCCTAAGATTTTTTGTATGAGAGAACCAATTGTGGGTTAAATGGTATCATGCAGAAGTCACATGATACAATTTAACGATAAATTTAACTGCAGAGTTTAAAATGCTAAAATTGGATAGTACATGATTTGATTTGTCGAAAAAAATAGTATAAGATATCAATTGTGGATACTCTCAAAATCCAGATTCTAAATTGATAATTATCCTATTATAAAAAGTGGGTAACAAAAAGTTGAAGCAATTAATTAATGGGTACTAATATTAAAAATAATTATTGTAAATTTCATAAAAATGAAAATATACATATATGGTAAAATGCAATTACCTTCTTGAATTTTTAGATAATTGACAACTTAGTTCATTAAAATTTTCTTTGGAAACTTTTGACCTCTAACTTTGAATCATAAGAACCAGTAAATTGGTCATGGTAAGGCACTTGAAAATCTAGTCAAATTTGAAGGGACAAGTGACTGTGAGCGGGGGATAAAACTATATTCTTATGACCCATTTTAGTTCGTATCCTTTTTCCTTCTCAACAAATTTGGAAGGATGGAGGAAGAGAGAAGTTGATGCCGATGGAAACCACGCACAGATTTTTCTCTTGGAACTCACAATGAGGGTCTCGATATTTTTACTTCTTGAAATTTTCTCTTGGAATTTTCACAGAATTTATTTTGTATTGTCCATTTAGTGGAATAGAATCTCAATATTCCAATCAACAGCAAAATCATCTCTTCTATTGGCAACCGATCAATGGAACACAAACAACCAAGAAAAGATCAAGCATATAATAAAAACAAAGTATGTCTCAATTAGTAAAATATAATATTACATTTGTATTTTTATTTTATTTTCTAATTTATACTATGACATATATTAGCATAAATTATTTATGATTTTATTTACATATAATTTATTATAATTATTCCAATTAAAATATACATTGCTCTCTCAATAAAAACATAAACATGGGAATCTCCTCGATCGGATGAATTTGAAACCATAGCCAGCTTCTATGCAACCCAATCTAGTTCGTCTTTTTCCTTTCTTGCCATCGCTTTCCAAGTTGGCCCTCCACGTAAGTTATTCCCATAGCAAATGTTAAAACATTAATATAAATTTGTCATGTACAATTCCTCGTACAAGATCACATGATTGTTGTCCTCAGCGTCAAATCACTTTATTTGTACGGTACAAAATAAATTGGGAAAATGACAAATCAACCATCATTCTTTATTATTGATAACAAACTAACTATCATTCTTTATTTTTTAACAAATAAATCATTGAACTATGAAAAATTGACGCCACAATCATCGCTGTTACGTTTTTCGTTAACGCTTTAATAATGAACTGGGGCGGTTTGTCAGGAGACCGCGACGGTCTCGTGACAAACTGCCGCGGTCTCGTGACAAACCGTTTGTTAAAAATTTTTTATCGTAAATTTGAGGGCTTAAACACATTATTTTGGGCCCGAGAAAGGAGGATCATAGGGTAAACTTTATAATATGTGATAGATCTTTGAGAGAGCTTCGATTTGATACATTTTGGAGCCGATTCTGACCCTTGTAGCCAAAGTTATGGTATTTTGAAGTTGAAGAGGTCAAGAATCTAATAAAAGGATTGGATTAGTAAAACGTATACATAGGGACTTTGAAGTATCCATGATGTTAGAGTTCGGATGTGACCCGAATTCTAGTTGGGTCAGGTCGGGCCCATATCCAATATTAGGGTTATTTAGTTTCTCTATATATTGATGCTTGAGTCGCAAAACTCATTGTACCTTGATTTCATTCATAGTGATTTCTCCTCTGCCCATGGTTTTTTTCCCGTTAGGGTTTTCCACGTAAATCTTGGTGTCCCTGCTTCCACAGTTTTCTTTTTCCGTTTCGCGTTCGATTCTCAACAATTGGTATCAGAGTGGAGTAAGAGTTACGTACTCGGATCGAACCAAATTAGGTTTACAATTTTTGTGAGAAAAATTGTAAATTGTTGGAAAAGAAAAAAAAAAAAAAGGAAGGAAAAATTGGATTTTTCCTTCCCTGGTGCGTCGCCTCTGTTATCTGCCGAAGAAGAAGCTGCTTGCCACCCTCCGTGTCTGTCGCCGAGAAGAAAGAAGAAGCAGCTTGCCCTTCTGCCCGCTGCCGTCCGTCACACGCCGCGACCAGAAGCCGACGCCCAGCCGTCGCACGCGAAGAACAGAGAAGCGACGTCGTTTGTCTTCTGTTCGTCCGCCGATCAGTCACCGTCGCGAATCAGCCTCCCGCACCGAGAGACCCACTGCTGCCGTCCATCGGCAAGGAGTTCGTCCAGACCCATCGACGAACTATCGTCCGTTCCACCCGCAGATAACCCGCATTGAACAGGGTAGAAAAATTTCAACTGTGATTTAATTTTTCGAAATATCTTATTTTTGGTGGAGATATTGGATTTTGGTGGAATTATTTGGGATTCTAAAATTTGTGGGGCTGATATTTTGAGTTCAGAAATTGGGGAAAATTTCTGAAATTTTTGGGAGCGATGAGTTCAATGAAATTCGGTATTTCGTTGTTAGATCTGAATACGAGATTTCAGTTATGGCAGGTGAAGATGCGAGATGTTCTCGCACAGATGGATTTAGACGACGCGTTATTAGGGCTCCATAAAATGCCCACGTTATGGAGTGAAGAGGAGAAAATTCGAAAGGATCGAAAAGCCATATCGATGATACGTCTGCATTTGTCAAATCAGATTTTGCAGGATGTTTTGAACGAGAAGTCTGCCGCTGATTTATGGTTCAGATTGGAGCAGTTATGTATGAAGAAAACCCTAACGAGTAAGCTGCATTTTAAGCAGCGGTTATATTCTCATCAGTTATTGGAAGGAGCCTCTATTACAGAGCACTTGGCTCATTCAAGGAGTTAGTTTCAGACTTGGAGACTATGGGATGCAAGTACGATGAGGAGGATTTGGGGTTGATTCTGTTATGCTCGTTGCCTGCCTCATATGGTTCTTTCAGAGATACGATCTTGTACAGTAGGGACAGTCTAACTCTGGAAGAGGTTTATGGTTCTTTGTTGTCAAAGGAAAAGATGAAGCAGCTTGTTAAGGAATCCGAATCTCGAGGTGAGGGATTCGTCGTTCAGGGTAGACAAGAGATTCAAACAACAAAGACAGTGTTAATGTTCAAAGTTCGAAGGGCCGATCAAAGTCAAGGAACCGAGATAGAACCTGTTACTTCTGTCATGGAAGGGGGCACATCAAAGCTGAGTGCCGTAAATTGCAGAATGAGTTAAAGAGAGCTGAGAAGGGAAAACAACCGATGACGTCCGGTGCAGTAGTTGTCGCACAAGAGGAAGACTATAGTGATGGAGATCTTCTAATAGTGTCAGAGGGAAACTCAAAGCCAAACAATGAGTGGATTCTGGATTCAGCGTGTTCGTTTCATATGTGCTACAATCGGGATTGGTTTACGACATATGAAACCGTTTCAGGAGGTGTTGTGTTAATGGGCAATAACACACCTTGCAAGATAGCTGGTATTGGTACCATCAGAATCAGGATGTTTGATGGAGTTGTGAGGACACTGGGTAGCGTGCAACATGTTCCCGAGTTAAAGAAGAACCTGATCTCGTTGAGTACTCTGGATTCGAAAGGGTACAAGTACAGCACTGTAGGTGGAGGTATAAAGATCAGTAGGGGTGCTCTTGTCAAGTTAAAGGGACATAGAAGCTCTGCAAATTTATATGTATTACAGGGTTCTACGGTGATGGGTAATCAGGCTGGAAAGTTTGTGAATTCACCTTCAAAAGGTTTGTTGGAGAAGACTCAGAGGAAGTCAGGTTCTCAGGTGAAGTTCAAGTTGGGTTCTGAATCCACATCAGAGCTGATACGTCAGCCTATTACAGATGTTCAGCGTGATGCAGTCACCACATCGTCACCAATTTCAGTTACAGTTTCACGTCAGAGAGGTATCGTCAAAAGCAGAACCAAGGAAAAGGGTAAAGCTTCATGGCGATATAGTGAAACATCTACGGTGGGTTACGCATTGAGTGTGTTCGAGAGTATAGATTCAACATATTCACATGCAGTTCGTTGCGACATCTCTGATAATTCGGTGGTACAATGGAGCAGATGTGATTTCTCTCCTAGTGTGTCTCTCAAGTTTAAGCGGGGCTTAAACTTGATCCGTACCAGATATTGAGTTAGCCCAGCAGGGGTCTTTGTGGAAGAGGAGGTTATTTTTCGTTGGAGTTTTGCAGTTTACCTTACATTGGAATTTCTTTGAAGGTGGAGATTGTCAGAGTTCAGTGTTCTGGATTCGTTTTGGGGTGGGCCGTGAAGCCTACATTGGATCTCTCAGGTGGAATTCGTGTCAAGGTGGAGATTGTTAGAGTTCGGATGTGACCCGAATTCTAGTTGGGTCGGGTCGGGCCCATATCCAATATTAGGGTTATTTAGTTTCTCTATATATTGATGCTTGAGTCGCAAAACTCATTGTACCTTGATTTCATTCATAGTGATTTCTCCTCTGCCCGTGGTTTTTTTCCCGTTAGGGTTTTCCACGTAAATCTTGGTGTCCCTGCTTCCGCAGTTTTCTTTTTCCGTTTCGCGTTCGATTCTCAACACATGAAATACTAAAAACTGAGAACCGCTGCGAACTTTGAAGTAGCCATGAAAAATAGAGAGTTTCATGGCTACTTCAAAGTCCCTATGTGTATGTTTTACGAATCCATTCATTTTATTAGATTTTTTTACTTTTTCAACTTCAAAAGACCATAACTTTGACTACAAGTGTCAGAATTAGCTCCAAAAGGTATCAAATCGAAGCTCTCTCATAGATCTATCACTTATCATTAGGTTTACCCCATGACCTCCCTTTCTCGGGCCCAAAATCACGTATTTAAACCCTTTAATTTGCAATCAAAAATTTTTAACAAACGGTTCGTCACGACACCGCCGCGGTCTGATGACAAACCACCGCGGTTCGTCATTAAAGCATTAACGGCAAACGTGACAGCGATGGTAGCGGCGTCAATTTTTCATAGTTTAGTGGTTTATTTCTTAAAAAAAAAAAATGATAGTTGGTTTATCTCCAATAGTAAAGGATGATGGTTGATTTGTCATTTTCCCAAATAAATTCTACCCAATCACTTTGATAAAACTTTTCTTATCAAAATATGTTTCAAATTTTATGTAATCTCAATTATTAATTGAAAGAAAAAAAATTAGAAATCAACTACTGTATTTTTTTTTCATTAATAAATTAATTATTGAATAATTTTTACTAATAACTTAAATACTGAACTATGAAAAATGGTCAATGCAAATATTATTGTTACTTGTTGAAAGAAATATTGTCGCAAATACAATGTCGAAACATTACTTTCTGCAAATTCTTATTCTACTTCGCTTTTATGTTAAAATTGTAATAATTAAAGTAATATTACTGCGAAGATGATTCCGGGAAGCTCTGACATGGTTTTCTTGTCATCAAAAACAATTACGACGTTTTCTTTCGAGCATTTTCTCATCGTTGAAAACAATTTCCTCCTCTCGATTTCATCGTCTAGTTCTCATCACTATAGTTTCTTTCCTTTTTCTGGTCTATCGTTGCCGTCCAATGCTCATCACTTTTTGCAGAGGAAAGATTACTATCTGATGCTGAAAGTATTCTTTCCGCGGCATAAAGTAATATTTTCTCCACAAAAAGTATTCTGCCCATGGCGGAACGTAATTTTTGTCTAAGCAGAACGTTATATTTCCGCAGCGGAACGTTGTCGTTCTCTAGTAGAAAGTAATATTTTAAAATTGTTTAATAGAAAGACAACGTTGTGTCGTGAAAAGATAATGTTTCGCAGTGAAACAACAACTTTTTTTTACAAAAAAGGTAACTGCAATGTTTGCTTTATCAATTTTTCATAGTTCAATGTTCAAGTTGTTAGCAAAAATTGTTCAGTTGTTGATGTGTCCTTGATCACAAAGTATAGTGGTTGATTTTTTAATTTCCCTAATTGAAATTAAGAATTTGAATTTTAAAGAATCTATTTCATTCAAATTTCGGGCTGAACTTTCACTATGCCTAGTTTCTTATTAACTTCTAATTTGATTAGAGAAATCACGAAAATAAATTTGTTAAAGAAAATTACAAATTTGATTAAGAAAAAAAAAACTTATAATACTGTAGTTGTCGATAATTATTTTGATATTTCAATATGTTGCTTTCAATGATTCTTGTTCTTTACCATTCTTTCTAGCATAATGATGCAGATTAGGATGCAGGAAGTGGGATTTGTACATTGTTCACTACGGACGATAGGATCCCTTTGCTCCAGCTTCAAATCATTTGTGTTGAAACACATGCCTCGCGGCACGTGATGGTTGGGTACACATGTCGCATGGCTGCACTCAGAGAGATAGAAGAGCATAGCCTGGCTTGAAGCATTTAACCCGTGTTTGATCGACACTGAAAGGACGGGTTTGAGTATGCTAATTTGGATAGTGGGAGATGGTTATGATTCAATACAAATACTTAGTGTTGGAAGTGTTTAAAGAGAAATTTGACAGAAGAGTGGCTATTTTACGTGGCTGATTGGCACAATGAACAAAACATAGGCACTCAACCGAGCTCCGAGTTTAGGGACCAAGCTAGACCAAACCAGACCTGTGCAACTTGGTTTGGTGCAACCCTTAGATTGGTCGAGATGGTGTTACAAGGTTCGAGACACTAGCCTCACAGATAGGGTGCTACAAAACTTGCCGACTAGAATACTTTTCAGTTGACACGTCAAAGCTGTTTTCTCATCTGACAACAAACCATTGAAATATTAACCTTAAAACTCCCAAACGAAAATAAGATTGCCAATATCCACAGAATTCTAAGGCATAACCAAACAATGGTGGCAAGAGAAATAGGCTAGTTCGTGGTCACACAAATATACTCTCCTTTGGCAATTTCCAATCAAATATATATACAACAAAAGCGTGCAAAGTGGAGACAAAAAAAACAGAGAAACTTGATGCCTACTCACTATCATGATCTGGCTAACTCTGACGGAAGATTCAAGCTAGTAAGAATGGTTAATTCTCTACGCAGATGAGATTCAGTGTGCTATTTTGGGGAGACGATGAGAACAGGTTCGTTGCTCGTAGCTTTCGTCGCAGCTATCTTCTCAAAGTGTTCCCAAACACCCTCTCGTTCTGATTTGAATTCATTCTCCCGAGCTTCGTCTTCCTGAAACTTGCTCAAACACTCCTCAAAAAGCGTGGGATCAGAATCTAAGAAGATCTTTAGAACATTTGACGTCAGATTCTTGACTGCATTGTTCCAGTGCTTTTGTGAATTTCTCTCCAGAGAGGGGAAGATGATGGGTAATATGACTTTTCGATTTTGTTTGATCAGATTCTCGATGTGATCATTGTTCCACAAAAATAAAGCTCTTTCCGCGACCTGAAACAAAGACGATCACCCTAAAATGATCATCACCCGACTGTTGAAAACGAATCAAATCAGAGTGTTCCATTTCTCAATCTTTATAACTTGCTTCGACAGACAAAAAGTTGAAAAGATCGAGAAATATCTGTCATTCACAACTATTGATGAAGGAGGATTCCCTAAACGATGAAAATGGTATAGTTCATCAAAGTAGTCTACATGATTGCTCATACTAACAAATGAAAAGAAAATATCGAAACTATCAATTATGAACATGTATATTTTCGCATGGCCAACACAAACTTTAGAAAAGAATAACTTAACAATGTCGATTCCGTGACAAACAAAGTAAAAGAAAGAGAAATCCATCTTTTCGGTCACGATCAAAAGATTTCGGCTTCGGACTTTTCATATTCTTTTTTCAGCAACAGAAAAAAAACTTCAAGATAAAACGGTATAAGTATATGTTAAAGCTCTCCAATACCAAAACTTTCACAAATTTTATATTTTTTGTATTTATGCTCTTCGTATAATTATGTTATAACATGAAATGATCTGAAGTTGGCTTCAGCAAGCAAACTAGTCTTACATATGCTTTAACGACAAACAAAATTTACAAAGAAATCAAGCTCGCTTAGACTTTCTGTTCAATTACAGCCGAAGATATAGTGATCACTCTGCTTTTCGATATGAGATTGATCCAAATTTCAATTCTCAACTCAAATGACTTGTTTGCCATGAATACGCAAAAACAAAGTTGAAGCAAAACATTGAAGACTGTTTTTGATAAAGCCATTAGAGACAGCGAAAATAAATACGACCGTTAAAGAAATAAGCTGCCTACCTGAAAATGTGAACTGCTCAAACAACGACCAATCTGGCGAAACAAAGGTACAACACAGCGCTGAAACTCTGCTGGCTGAGTTGCTTCTAAAACTTCTTCCAATTCACCTAAAAACATGACCTCCTTAGAACTATTCGTAACAGGCCAATATTTTAATAAACCTCTTATTATTGTGTCAGCTAGCTTGCAATCTTTCTCAACAAATTGTGTAATGCAGTAAGACAATTGCTGGTGGTACATCGATATGCACTTGCATTTGTGTAGTGGAATCAGAGCCCGAACAAGGAACAGTTTGTGCTCTTCTTTCAGGGGAAGAGCAAACCCATTGATTATACTTCCCAATATCTCTAACAACTCAGCAATCCCATTGTGCTTCTCGGTTTCAAAAATAAAACAATAGAAGACGTTATTGATTGATTTTCTGATGAATGGTCGATGAACCATAAATTTCCCATAAATACGATGAAGAACTGTTTTCAAATATTCCCTCTCCCTAGGATCCTCAGAATCAAAAAGATCCAACAGCCTAATGATGAAAGAGTGGTCGACGTATCTCTTCGCCAACTTTGCTTCTGTCTCGGGAGATGCCACGAATCTGAGTAGGAACTCGTATACAACTTGTAAGTGGGGCCAAGAAGGATCCATGGAGGGTTCTTCCTCTTCCAAATCAAAGCCTTCTAAAACCTTGTTTTGTCTAGGGGGAGAACTGAGTGTTCGAAACAAGTTTAAGGATACCATCTTTACGATTCCTTGAATGGCGTTTTCAGACAGTTTTCCATTTGCCGAAGCAACATAGTCGACAAGCTCGACCAGAGTCTGCCGTTTGATTTCCTTTTCCTTGAGATTTTTCAAAGGGCCAGAGAAGTCAAAGACAACACAACACATGTTTAACTTCTCAATAAACAGATTTTGCTTCTCTGAGTTTGAAACATCTCTAAAACTAGGCAATGCCTCATAAGGAGAAGATCCAGAATTTCTATTCGACTTTGAATTCAGAGCATGATGAAGATTATCACCATGATTTAATCCAAGATTTGAAGTGAAAGCATCATCAGAAACAGGCGTGCTAGAAAATTGGTTTACTGCTAAATGACTGGTTCTTGAACTTGTAGAGGCACTCGAAGAAGGGGTAGAAATCACCCCACCTTCACGATTTCCAGACGACGTAGAGTTCTTTCGTGGAAGCCTGTTGAGTATTTGTTTAATCATAACTCTTATAACAAATATAAAACTTCCTTTCGTGTAATGAAGTATCCAAACCTGCTTAAGATCTTTTAGACAAAACAGGTTCAGTAATATCAGCCAGATAGATCTTCCAATTAGAAAGGTGAATCCCAAATGCAATACAGAAAGATTCAAGGCAGAAGGATAGTCCAACGACGAAACAATCAACCACATGCGATTTGCAAATTCAGTTATTACATAGAACTGTCTATTCCACTAAGATACTCCAAACCCACTTCTAATTGAAACGGTAGCTTCTCATTTTCATCAATCAACACAAGAAATACTCATTTTTCCCAAAGAAATTGAATTTTACAGATAGTTCTGCAAATAGGAATGGACCAAGTAGAAACCTGAAACTTCGAATATCTCCCTTTGAAGACCACAAATTAGTAGGCGATGCCGAACATTCACCTCCCTCTACGTCGCTTCTCGCCCATTATTTTTCTTCCACTTCCCCAAAATTAGCAACCTAAAACAGCAGGGAAAAAAAACAGAATAAGATCTGGGTATGATCTACATAACCCACCAAGAATTTTCCAAACAGAGTGGCCCGTTAAAAAGTAAAAGAAAAAACAGAGGAGCGACGTTAGCCGAACCCAAGTTCACTAAAGAATAAAAAATATGGATAGATTTGGATTCGTACTGGTACAGGCTCGGCTGCCAACAGTGGAGAGAGAGAGTGTGTGGGGAGCGGAGGAAGGAGAAAGAGGATCCGAACACAACAAGCTCTGGCTGTAGTCCTCGTAGTTTTTGCTGTCGCTGATAGATGTTTGTTCTTTCTCAGCTAATATTATTATGCTCCATTTTCATTTTCTTTATTTTATTTTTATTTTCTTCCACGACAAACTAAACTTTAATAAATTTTACTAATAAATTAAACCTTAAACTACAAAAAATAAACAAATCAAACCTTACAATCACATTTTTTATTAAAAAAATAAGTCGATATGTCTGCATGTGAATGAAGAAACGTCCATGGCCGGGAACGAATCTATAGGAAACGAGTACTCATCTATCACAGATGGGCGTGACCCAATGATATAAGCCCAAAATTGCTTTGGACGTGATTAAATGATATAAGCTCAAAAAATTTAACAATACAGTAGTCTTTGCAAATCCAAAATCTCTTCCAGAGTTGAAGTCGACCTCTTTCAAGTGAATATGTCATTTAGCTTTCCAAATAACAAGTATAATATTTTAACATAAATTTTTTAGGTAAAATGAAGTTTGATCTTTCAATTTGTGCATTTTTGTTAATAGGGAAAATAACACTCTAGACTCTATAGTTCGTGATCAATGACAAGTCAAACTCTGGAGATTATTTTTTAACAACTAAAACCCTAAACTATAGAAAAATCTAGCCGGCGACCTTGCAGTCACAATTTCCATCCAGGATCGTCGAGGTTAACACTCGGTTTCAACTCTGTCAAGCGACGTCGAACGGAGACGAAGGACGTCAAGCTCCATCCTTCCCTGCGGTTCAAAGAAGATGGAAGATGGCAGGCGAGGGCGGAGACGAAGCTAGAATAGGCCAGAGGCGACGGACGGACGACATTCGCTGGCTATTAGATCGAGCGAGAGACGTCCCTCGTCTGGATCGACAGCCAGGATTGAATCTGGCGTCTTCCAGAGGCAAAGACGGACGACGATCCTTGGTTGTAGGATCGATCGAGGGACGTCCATCATCTGGATCGACGGCTAGGATTGAATCTGGTGTATTCTACACGGGACAGATGGACGTCGATCCTTGGCCGTTGGATCGTGCGAGGGACGTCCCAAGTCTGGACCGACGGCCAGGATTGACTCCTAATTAACTGGGTCACGTGCGGGGCACACGCGATCTTAAAATGCCCGAATTCCCCCAATTAAGACGGACGTCCCTCAGCATGAAACGGATGTCCGTCGTCCAATACTAAGTCGTTCTGCCCTAAATGTGCGCCTCCAACCTTTAGAAGTCATCGTCTAGGCCATGACAGACGTCTGTCTTAATACGAGGGACATCCGTCCTTCTTGGGTTTCATACTAAAACCCTAGATAGTAAGTCTGTATCTTCTGCCCTATAACAGAGTTGAACACAAGAAGTCCGTCCATTGCCATAAATATTCGAGAGAGAGATTTTGTCTTCTCCTGACCAACTCCCTCAACGTAATCAAACCAACAAGAGTGTTGCACATCACATGGAATCATCAAGGCGTCCTGCTTCATCCATTGATGAAGAATCCATTGACTGCGGAATGGAGGTAGATCCTAATCTTATTTTGGCAGTAAAGATCAATGAGAATCAGTGGTTCTATCATGAAGCCGGTATAGAAGTGCGTTCAATCTCGAGATCCCTGGACTCGGAGCTTCATTCAATATGTGACTCAGAGGATGATGATTAGGCAGAGAGTATGCATCCCCAAATTGAATGTTCGTCCTCGGAGCTTTGTCTAGGTAAGAAGTATAGTGCGTTGAAGGATATTAGAGATGAAGTGGTTAATTATGCTTTGAAAAATGGGCACAGGATGAAGTTCGTTAAAAGTGAACAACATCGGATGAATGTTGTGTGCAAGGATGGATGCAATTGGCAGCTTCACGCTTCAAAAATGAAAGGTGAGCTTACCTTTCAAATTAAGAGCTATAACACGACAAATGGAAAGCCAACACGTTTTCCTAAAAATTGTTGGCAAAGCAATATTTGGATAGATTCAAAAGTCAACCCATGTGAGACCTTACTTCCATTATTGAGACTGTAAGGAAGGAATTTAATGTCAATATTACTCCAAGTCTTGCCAGAAGGGCAAGGAATTTAGCACAAACCCTAAACGTAGGGGATGGTGATGAACAGTACAAGCTATTGTGGTCCTACGCAAAAGAGATTCGAAGATCTAATCTAGGAAGCACATTGTTGTTGGTGGTAGATTTTCCTGATTTGATGGCCCGTCCAAGTCCAATATTTAAAAGAATGTATATGTGTTTGGATGTGTGCAAGAGAGGTCTGAAGGAGTTTGGTAGACCCGTTATTTGTCTGGATAGCTGTCACCTGAAGAGGTCGTGCCTAGGCCAATTGCTCACAGCTGTCAGCATTGATGCAAATGATGGGATTTACCTAGTTGCTGTGGCACTAGTTGAATCAGAATGCAGAGACTCCTGGACCTGGTTTTTTGTGTTGCTTGCTGATGAACTTAGATAGTGACATAGGTAGAGGATGGACACTTATTTCTGACCGACAGAAGGGGTTGGTGCCTACTGTTGAATAATATGCGCCTGCAGCTGAGTATCGTTTCTGTCTAAGACACTTGTATGCCAATTTCAAAAAACAATTTCCAGGAATGCAGTACAAAGATATCATGTGGAAGGCAGGAAGGGCCACAACATCATTGAAGTTTCAGAAAGAGATGGGTACTACTTGCGCTCGACCAGACAGTGCACGCATATATGCAGAAAATTAACCCGAGGTGTTGGTCAAAACATGCTTTCAGTTCTGTCCCAAAGTGCGACATGGGGCTCAATAATTTGAGCGAGTGCTACAATGCTTGCCTTTTGTCAGGCCGAGACAAACCGATCCTCACTATGTTTGAGATGATTAGAACGGGAATAATGAATAGGATCGTTAAGAAACACAACCAGATGGCTGAAGCAACCGATCTATTGTGTCCGAAGACCACAAAGAAGCTTGCCAATCTGTAACATGCTGCTCAGAATTGGTGTCCAACACCTTCAGGCTGCAATCGGTTTGAGGTCAGTGACGGTAATTAACGGTACATAGTCGATCTGGACACGGGCACCTGTAACTGTTACCGGTGGGAGCTGACTGGAATCTCAAGCGTGCATGTCATCCCGTGCATCAATTTTATGAGGACTTCACCGGAGGATTATGTGCATGTATGGTACCATTGGGACACATTTATGAGGATGTACTCCCATTTTACTCGACCTGTCAGTGGCCACCATATGTGGCCTGCAACGAATCAGCCTCCAATTTTGCCCCCGCCAGTTAAGAGACTCCCTAGTCGGCCTCGAAAATGAAGAGTTCAAGATGTAAATGAGCCCCGTAGCCGCACGGTACTCAGTAGGAGACATGTCCTCATGACATGTAGCCATTGTCACGGTGTGGGCCGCAATGTCTGCTCTTGTCAAGGCGGAGGCTCAGCAAGTGGCATGGCAAGTGGCAGTGTAAGAGCAGAACGTTCACATGACACCTTCATGGGGTTTACAATTGTGGCCGATACGCAAGTGCTTAGATTGTTATGCTTTCATACGTTGTTCTCACTATGTGCATTTTGTCTTACATTAAATTGTTTTTGTGTTTTGTAGGAGTCCGTCGCCCACACCCGCATCCTTAACCATGGGGCTTTATATACGTATTTGTTTGTATAATATTTGTACTTGTATAATACAATGAAGTTTATTTGTTATTTTCTTGATGAAGTTTATTTGTACATTTATTTATTGAATTATTTGCTTGTGAATCTGTAATATTCAGGGGTGTTACATTCACCATGACGGACGTCCCTCATGCCATTCAAGTCTGTCTTATTGGCTTAACGGATGTCCCTCGTAGTCCAACAGACGTCCCTCGTAGCCCAATGGACAACACTCACCCTGTTTGGGGCGTCCCTCGCCCAAAACTAACATTCAACATTCACTAGATTGCAGATCCAAAAAAAACTTTAACAAAACAGATTGCAACATCCATAAAAACTTTAAAAAACTTTCTAATCTTTCATAACCACTACACAAGAACAAACTTTAAAAAACAAAATCAATTGAGCCACTTGTTCAATGTTCGTTCAATTCTTGCACTTGTTGCACCTCGTGCACCTCTTGCATTTCTTGCAGTTCTTAAATACATTACAGGTGGTGCCTTTTCTAGAGGTGGTGCCTCTTCAAGTGGCTCTTCAAAAATGGAAGGCTCCGCGTTCCGGATGTCGATGACGTTAAGGTGCAAATCGGAGCTCATCTTCACATTCATGGACTCCTCGTAGAGTTCAGAGCCTTCGTATGGATCGTGGCGATGGAAGCCCTACTCACTGCATTTGGCCATCACCAACCACCATAAAGGGAGAGAGACTTGAAATATGCCATGTTGGCTGCAATTGAAAGTTCAAATTAGTTTGTCACTTTATTCAAAGCGCAGAGTGGAAAAACATACCGTTTTTTGTCCAAAGGTGCCATGACAATTACGATTGAATCTGACATCATTGTTCGTACACATACTGCGTGTGCATGTCAATTGATGACATGAAACAAGCCATCTCTGGGTGGCACTGCATGAGGAAGAAATATTAATCCATGTATGATTGCATGAATGAATACAAGTGTCTTACATGGATCCAGCCAAGCGTCAACAGACCCTCCCTTATTTGAACCGCAGCGGTGTTCTTCTCATTTGTCATCACACACTGCATGTTAAAAACGTGATTTATTTATATATTTAGTTGTTTTCAATAACAATATATTATAAATTGGTTAAACATTCTCACATAGTCCGGAGCTCCCGATTGCTTTGGCACGAGGAGTGTTGTTATTGAATATATCTTGTCACCCTGCAGATCGACAACACGACGCACAATATACATTCTCAAATCACAATTGATAATAAATTTCAAATGACATTGCTTCTTACCTTGGAGCCGCAAAGGAGAGCACACGTCTCCTTGTTATTCTTCGTATTTACCCATGCAAGTGCCATGAACTCGTCCATCAATTTCACAGGCTGCAATGAAAAATCAGTGTAAGTGTAAATTCTACACATTGTACAAAACCAAATAGAAGACATACCACCTGCACTGTCATCCTCTAACCTACTGTAGGACCCATCACTGAAGGACCCGAGGCCAAAATCTTTTGAACTTTGGCAAGGGTTGGAGGAGGGGACGGTTGCCTGATGATCGGAGACCTGCACAATTGTAACACATTGTTAATCACCAATACTAATGCATATAAGGAAATTGCATGTAAATTCAAAAACAAACTGGCATCCGTCTGGACCAGCATCGGAAGATGCAGGAGAAGCTGATGGAGGAGCTGGCTGTGCTACTGGAGGAGCGGTTGCCATATGTGTCTGTACTTCTTGCATTTGTAGTACAGTGACTTGAAGCTCGCCAAGTTAGCTCTCCTGTCTATCCAACTTGCCTTGAATCTCGCCAAGTTTGGTGACAAGCCATGGCCACCTCTCCTCACTGATGAGTATGGAGGCGAAGGCGAGGACTAGGGAGGGGGAGGTGCATCGTCTGCCGTAGGACACACAAAATCGTCATCCACCTCCACGTGATATGTCGGTTGTACATTTGATGTCCACGAAATTATTTCAGTGCACTTGGAAGGAGCATGTGTGGCTGACGTGGAAGGCGGAGGTCCAACTGACATGGAAGGAGGAGCTGCAGGAACTGCAGGAGGTGCAACTGCCACCTCTCCTCTAAATACCCACTCCCCTCAGACTTTTTGCAGTCCCATCCGAGCCAATGTCACTTGATTGCACATGTCAAGTGGTTTTTCATTCATTCATCGCTCCGTGTGAGGGACAGCCAACCCGCTGCTGTCAATAATGCACTGAATGAGCCAATTATATGGGAGATTCTTCCTTGCACTATTTAGACTTGCCTTCATGTACTGCATAATGATGTATGTAAGGTTGAACCTCTTCCCATTGTAGAGCTTCTCCATTACGTAGAGATCCATGGCTGTGATAAGGTCTCTATGTCCATCACGAGGCACAACTGTGTGCGTGATCATGTGATGGATGACCCTTGCTTTGGCATCGAGGTCTTTTGATTTAGGTCAGAAGAAAGATTCAATGGCTATAGGATTGCAAAGCAATTGCTTCAGCAATGCAAGACCTTCTCCTTTTTTGACAAAATCAAGGTCCTTTGACACATGGTAATACTCTTCCAATGGCTCCTCCGTGGAGCATCCAATGAGCTCATTCAACTGTCCTAGAGTTATCCTAATCTGTTTTCCAAACAGAAAAGTCCTCAACTCTCTGTCACTAGAGATGTCCAACTCCAAATTTGCATAAAACAGTTTAACAACTCTCTCACATAAATAACCTCCCATTGTGCACATTTTATCGAACCCAATTCTTTCAAATATCGCCTTCAATCCAAAATCAGCAAATGCATTGAAATCTATGTTCCTATATATGATTATTGCACGGGGTACAATGTCATTATCGTACCGTTCTTTAGAGGAGGCTGAGCTGAACAACCCGGGTTCTACAGACAGCACTGGACCTGTCGTCGCGGCGGGAGCCACCACCTTATGCTTCTTCGACCCTTGACTTGTCTTCGGTGCCATTTTCAGATTCAAAACTCGGGAGTAAATCGGCAGTTAATCGGGAGTTCGGGAATTCATCGGGGGAAAACTCTGTCGCGATTTATAGTACAGGGCAATATCTAGGGCAAGGACGCCCTTCGCGATTACAAGCAGCTTTTCGTCGTCCATCGAGAGGAAAATGATATCATTTTGAGCTCAGAGAATAAAATCCAAGAGGGACGGACATCCATCGTATTAAGACGGACGTCCATCATGGTCTAAACGGCGGCATCTAAAGATAGATTTGAAAGATATCCAAGAAGGACGGATGTCCCTCGTATTAAGACAGACGTCTGTTATGGCCTATACAACGCCGTCTAAAGGCTGGAAGCACACATTTAGGGCAGAACGACGTAGTATTGGACGACGGATGTCCATTTCATGCTGAGGGACGTCCGTCTTAATTGGGGGAATTCGAGCTTTTTA
The DNA here is from genome assembly GCA_022433065.1 of Begonia loranthoides. Taxonomy (NCBI): domain Eukaryota; kingdom Viridiplantae; phylum Streptophyta; class Magnoliopsida; order Cucurbitales; family Begoniaceae; genus Begonia; species Begonia loranthoides. Next base: position 7,425,395 of record CM039477.1, on the reverse strand, counting down.
AGATCGCGTGTGCCCCGCACATGACCCAGTTAATTAGGAGTCAATCCTGACCGTCGATCCAAACTAGGGACGTCTGTCACGTGATCCAACACCTAAGGATCGACGTCCATCCATCCCGTGTAGAAGACGCTAGATTCAATCCTAGCCGTTGATCCAATTGAGGGACTTCCCTTGATCGATCCCACGACCAAGGATTGTCATCCGTCTTTGCCTTTAGAAGATGCCAAATTCAATCTTGGCCGTCAATCCAGATGAGGGATATCCCTCACTCGATCCAATGGCCAGCAAATGTCATCCGTCCGTCGCCCCTGGCCAATTCCAGCTTCGTCTTCGCCCTTGCCCGCCATCTTCCATCTGCTTCGAACTGCAGGGAAGGATGGAGCTTGACATCCTTCGTCTCCGTTCGACGTCACTTGACAGAGTAGAAACCGAGGCGTTGACCTGGACGGAAATCGTGACTGCGAGGTCGCCGGTGAGATTTTCCTATAGTTCAGGGTTTTAGTTGTTAAAAAATAATCTCCATGGTTTGACTTGTATTGATCGCAAACTATAGGGTCTGCAGTGTTATTTTCCCTTGTTAATATATATTAGAGTTTTATGTAGGAGAAATCGAAGTATTTGATTGTTGCACAACGAATGGCGTCCAGAAGAGGTAATTTCTATTATAAATTATTTGTACAACTTATCATGTAATATAATTGGTGTGTGAATGTTTTATTTTTCAGACATAGAAGAAACTAAAGATCAAAAATCCATTAACTATGGAATTAAATTGGAGCCTATTTTGGTATTTTAGACCAATGAGTTTCGTGCATTCGATCATGAAGCTGTTATAGAGGTGCATTCGCTATTGGCATCTCTAGATGATGAACGTTGTTTATCATGTGACTCCACAGATGATAATTGGTTGGGGGGGGGAGTAGACCTCAAGTAGAATGTTCTTTCTTGAAACATTTTATTGGGAAGAAGTGTAGTTTCTCAAGTAGAATGTTCTTTCTTGAAACATTTTATTGGGAAGAAGTGTAGTTTGTTGAATGTAGTAAGAGAAGAAGTTGTGGATTATGTGTTGAAGAATGAGTATGAGATAAAGTTCGTCAATAGTTAATCTCATCGTGTTGACGATCGTGTGTTAGGAAAGATGCAATTGACGGATTCATGCTTAAAAAATGCAATGTGAACTTACGTTTTAAATAAAGAGCTATAACGATATTCACACTTGTTCACGAAAGATGGAAAACTGTCATATCTCTGCAAATGGGTGGCAAACCAATACTTGGACAAGTTCAAAAGTCAGGCTAGCAGGGACATTATTTCTATTATTGAAACAGTCAGGAAGAATTTTAATGTCAAGATTACATCCAATCTTGCCAAAAGGGCAAGTAATGAAGCTAGAAAATTGAATGAAGAAGATTGTGATGAACAATATGAGCAACTCTAGTCGTATGAAGAAGAGATTCAGAGGTCTAATTGTGACAACACATGAGTTTTTTTAGTGTCAATAGGAATGATCTTACGCTCCGTCCAATATTTAAAAGAATGTACATGTGTTTGACTGCATGTCCAAGAGGTATTCTAGAGTGTGGTAGACCTGTCATTTGCTTAAATGGTTATCACTTGAATGACTCATGTCCAGGTTAGTTGCTCACAGTTGTCGGCATTAACGAAAAATATGGAATTTATCCACTTGCTATAGTAGTGATTGAAGCATAATGCAAATACTTTTTATCCTAATTTTTGCAATTGTTGCTTATGGATTTAGATGGTGATTTGGGCAAGGGTTAGACAATTGTTTCAGATCGAAAAAAGGTATGGTGCATTGCCTTTTTAATATTTGTTTATGTTATACTTTGTACAAGAACGTTTGTTTCATTATGTCTGTTTATTTTTGTAGGGATTGGTACTTGCTATTGAAGAGTTTGCAACGTCAAGCTGAACATCATTTCTGCCTCAGATACTTGTATGTCAATTTCAAAAAATAATTTTGTGGTAAGTTGTATAAAGATGCGAAGTGGAATACATCTCAGGCCACAACATCAACGCACTATGAGATAGAGTTAAGGAAATTATTTTTGGTTGACTCAGTAGTACACACATATCTATGAAGCATCAATATGAGATTTTAGATGAAACATGCTTTCAATTCGATCCAAAAGTATGATATAAACCTTAACAACTTGAGTGAGTCGTTCAACATTTGCATTTTACCATCCCAAGACAAACCTATTATGAGTATGCTCAAGATGATAAGAAAAGGTATCATATGTAGGATCGTTAAGAAATTTGAAAAGATGGATGAGTCGACGGATCTATTGTGACCTCAGATCAAGAAGAAGGTTGTCAAACTACAACTTACAGCTCCAAATTTGTGTCCAACATTTGCAGGAGCTGGTCGTTTTGAGGTCATTGATGGTAACGAATAGTACATTGTCGATTTGTGATTCACTAACAGTAGGAAAACACACAGTGTAATGCCCTAAAGCGTTAAAATCTTTTTCTTGCCATTTTTTTTGTTTTAAAATAATAATACATCATTCATAAAATTCATGCCTTAAAAATCATTTACAGTGGAAGTCTTTAAAATAAAACTCATTTAAATTCAATGTAGTAAAACCAAATGAAATAAACATCAATATCCGTGATGAAACTAAATATTAAACCATAGTAAGTATAAATAAGAAATGTCTTTCTTATTAGAAATTTATTTGCTTTTCTTTCAACACCCATGGTCAATCTCGCTTCAAACAACGCTCCAGTTTTCCCATGATTATATCTCTTCAACTGCCACAATTATTCGTTTGTCTCATCAGGTTCTTCAAAACTTCATCCTCATCTAAGTCACAAAGTTCACCTATGAGTCTAACGCTCAGTACAAGATGCATATAAAATATAAACATAAAAAGCAGTTTACATAGAAATCACGTCATTTTCAGTCAACAATCTTTCTTTTTATTTCACTTTACAATCCAATCATTGTAGTTAATTCAGTTTAGGGGAGAGAGTAGCACCATTAAGTCTACCTCATAGGAGACAACCAACTCAAACCTCGACCACAAAGACCATTTATGTTTATTAAATTTTTTGTCTATCTTAAGTCAATGCAAGAAACGTAGCATAGCATGTAACATCAATCTAGTATGCATAATCTACTTCATAGTACTACAAAGCAAATCCTTGATCGATGTCATCAATTATGAATAAAAACCAAATAATAGACATGAGCAGATTATTCATCAGTATTTCAACGTAAATATTAAACAACCATCATCATGCATCTCCTCGATTCACAGTTCAACATAAACAACCAAATAACAGACATGAACATATTCTCTAAAAACAAATAGTCCATAGGCACCTTAGAAAGACAACATAAATCTACCTTACCCTAGCACTTTATGATGTAGACCAAAGGATAACCACAATAAAAACATCTCTTACCTGTATTTCTCAGTAGAACCTGTAATAAGCAACTCTTCTAACTCATAGGTTATCCTTAAAATTAAACAGGGAGACATGTTAGTAAAAGAAAAGGGTCATTTATTGACACACTATTTCTCTTAGCTAAAAGTAACCTCACGGTTTTCATCTTTTTATTACTGTTGCCCTTCCAAAATTCAAAACTTTAAACGTGAAGGACCTACCTTCAAAACGCTTGACGAAATTCTCCCGAGGTGAGAGTAGTTTCTTCATCTAAGTGGCTCCAAAATAATTAAGGTTTCATCTCCTAACGTTGATATTAATAAATGGTCAAACGGGGGATCCAACGTAATAAAATCTTATGGAAATCGTATCCAAGCAAAAATCATTTCCTAACAGTCAAGAGAGCCGAATTGTAGCTCGCAAGAAATCTGGAAAAATCACATTGAAATCTTTCTGCCAAAGCAACGAATGCGTAAACTACCGCAAGGAAAGTCCACTTCTTCCAATTCGACTAATGGTAGTCAGCCATGTTAGCCAGTCTTTAATTCCTAGTTGCCAACTCTTCCACAAACGCCAATCCTTCAGCGAAAGCCCACGCTGCCATGGATTACCAACGTTTCTGCTAATTCTTTTCTTCCAAACGACATCATTCCATCACTTAAATTCACTATCGTGGACACGTTTGCTACCACAGAAACACATTATCCCATAAAACGACGACGTTCCTTTTAATTCTACCACAGACACACTTGTTGTCATGGAAACGTGTGATGTGAATAAAGAAACTATTATGAAATATTCATCACTTATTTCAAATGGGCTAGTTAGAAAGGTAAAACCTAAAGAAGTCAAAGAAGCATTTGGTGGATTTATACAGTAAGTTTGGCTTAATTCTACGACTATAGACTCCCAGATCAATTAAGAAAGAGACAAAGAATTAGTCAATATCATTGAGGGAATTAAAGGAGTTTATTAGAGATTTTCAACATTGTGTGCACGAAATTGATTTATGGAAAGTTTCCAAAAATCAATTTTTGGTAACTTTCCAAATTGATATATGGTAACTTTACAAATGGATTTATGGTGAGTTTCCAAAATCAATTTATGGTGAGTTTCCAAAATTATTTATGGTAATTTTTCATAGTTGATTTATAGTAACTTTCCTTCTAGCTTTTCATTATATTGTTTTCTTTTCTTTATATATGGCATTGTTAATCATCTATATTAGTTTTTTTAGTGTGTAAGACATAAAAAGTCAACTAGTTAGTTTCCTTATCTTTGAAAAACGTGTAAGACATTAATTTGCCATTAGATTTGTGTTCCTTTTTGTTTAGGATGGGTTTAGGAAGCTTTAAGTGTTTTTGTAGCCTATAAATAATAGACATACTTATTCTTTTAGAAACAATTAATTAATAATATTATTGTGAGAATTTTCTCTTTAGTTCTTTAAAGAACTTTGTGAATCATCAATAGTTTCTTGTTGCATTCAATCTAGACTTATCACTCACAATCTTCTCTTCTTTCTTGAGGTGGTGTCTACAATCTTTCTTATATATTTGGTTCTTATTTCTTTATAGATAATAGGTCCAGGTTTTCTATCTTCCACCAATATTATACCTTTTGTTATTATCTCTTCATAGATAAAGGGTTAAGGTCTCCTTATCTCATTTATTTTCACAACTGATTTAGAACGATCTTTATTATTTCCTTTGAATCTCACTATTCTTAGTGAGGTTCATATCATTTGGTATTAGAGCACAATTCTAAATTAGAATTCATCTATCTTTTATTCTTTTATTTTTGTTTCCTTTTGCTTCATTGTTGTTTTTCTTTTCTTACTTTGTTTTTGATTTACTTGAAGAAAAAAAAAAGAAGAAGGAGAAAAAAAGAAAAAAAAGAAGAGAAAAAAAAAACTAAGTAAATTTGTTCTTTTAAGTGTCTTTGCTCTTATTCAAAAAAAATTGTGGTTGTACTTTTCTCTTTGATTCTTACCTATTGTGGTGTTGATCTTTACATTCCAAGTTCCTCAAATTTATAATTCTTGTCATCCATCTTGTTTTTGTGTTTTTGTTATCTTTGATTCTTCTATTTCCTTATTTAGCTCGTCAATTTGTTTGTTTCCTAAATTCTACTATAATTTATTCTTTCTTTTAATTATTCTCACTTTTTGTGATTTGATTTTGTTTAGTTGGAATTATTGAAAGAAAATTTAGATTATATTTTATTGAGTTGATAAAGAATTAAAAGAGGAAATTAAAGAGTGGAAAAAGACAAGATAGTGTGAAATCATAAGAGGGTAAAAGCCAAAATTTGAGACACGAGTGTGAGTGCGATAAATATGGAAAGAAACACGTGAAGAAGTGTTTTGGGAGGTCTTCTAATTCTTTTTTTTTTTTTAAGGTTTATAAACATGTTCAAAAAAAGATCTAGAAGCTCATACGAATATCCTCAAGAAAGGATGAATTTCAAATTCTTCGTTAAATCTTTGGAACAAAATTTTAATAAAATGGAGATGAGTTTTTATTAGATTTTGGTGTGACCTGAATTCTATTGGGCCTGGTCGGTAGGCCCACATTGTAGATCTCATTTAGGGTTTTGTTTTCTCTATAAATTAATGTAAGCTAGATTCACAAAACTCACAGTTGTATTTTAATTTTCATAGTAGATTTATTCCTTTGCTCGTACTTTTTTCTCCCTAAAGGGTTTTTCCATGTAAATATGGTGTCTCACATCGTATTTTCTTTTTTCGGTTATCGTTCGATCTCTAATAAATGTTATCAAAGCTTTGGTTTCAGGAGTTCATGTTTCCAAGTAATGTTTAAACAAATTCACTCCGGTCATTTCGCATCGAACAAGATTTGTGTAATTTTTCAGAAAATTACAATTTTTGGGAAAAAGAAAAGAAAAAAAGAACGGGAAAATTGTTCCCCCTGCCATTCGTCTTGCTCATGATTTTTTATTCTGTATCGTCCAGCCTCCATCAGAAACAATTGTCCTATTTGTTGTGAAAGCTCTAATTTTTTTTTTCTATTTAGAGTTCTCTAGAGCAGTTGTGCCTCCGAGCAACAGGTTCATTATTAGAGGATTTTCTATTTATCATTAGTTGTCATAGATCATCTATATTGGTGTTCTCCATTCTCGCTGTCAAGTTGTTTCAATTGAGATTGACGCGAGAGTGTCCTTTGCAAAGTTGGTTTTTTTTTGTTAGACATAAAAATTATTAAAAATCATTGGGATTTTTGGATAATTTTTGGGAGATTAAATTTGATGATTTATGGCAGATTTGGAATATCTCGAAGATTGTTTTCGATTGAAATTTAAATAAGGTTTGAATTTTGTAATATCTACGATTATTCGGTGATTTGATTTGATTTGATTTGATTTTGGGGCTAATTAGTTATTATAGAAATATCTAAATTTTGAGAATATCTTTTAGAATCTTGTGATATTTATGGTTTTCCGCATCAATTTTTTAGGTGAATATTTTATTGAAGCTAGTGATTTTGGGTTAGATATTTTGTTCAAGAATGTCATTTTGTGGAGATGAGATCAGTAAAATAGATCTTTCACTTTTATATCTATATTCGATATTTCGTTATGGTAAGATAACAATAATGAAATTTTAAAATATTTTGAAAGACAGTTTTGATATGGCAAGTCAAGAGGCGAGATATACTCGCATAGATTTGGATGACTTTGCTAGCCTAAGTGTGTTAGGCGTATTTATTTTGATTATGATTATATTGATGGTAATTATAAGTTGTTTATTAGAAGAATTTATTGAAAACACAAATATAATGTTTGTATTGAGTTTATATTGAAAATACTCTTAATTAGGGTATTAATGTTGACTAACAAGTTTATCTAAATCCATGTAGTGAGTAGATATCATATTGGGACTTGGAGAAATCAATATGATATATAAGCTTTTTTTTTTTAGGCTCTCATCGGAGTCTAAATGGCAGACAATGGCAGAGTGAGACCCGCGATCTCACACAAGTAGAGGTGAGCAAAAAATTTGACCAATGGCGACTGTGTATTCAAAATTGGCCGGTCGGTGTTTATCAGAGCTCGTTGTTGTCTACAGGAGTCGGCGACGGTAGATTGGTTCCTTCTGATCGACGGTAGTTCTCCTTTCCTCGGCGACGAATGTCAACAAGGGGAAGAGCTTCTCTTCGGCAATGGCAGCGCACGGGCGGGTACTATAACTCTCAACTTCACTTTGACACCAATTGTTGAAAATCGAATGCGAAACTGAAAAAGAAAACTGCAGAAATAAGGACACCAAGATTTACATGGAAAACCCTTTTGGGGAAAAACCACGGGCATAGGAGAAATTCACTATTTAGAAATCAAGGTATAATAAGTTTTGCGACTCAAGCATCAATATATAAAGAAAATAAATAACCATAATATTGGATACGGACCCGAACATGCCCAACTAGAATTCGGGTCAAACTGAACTTTAATAGTTAAAGAGGATTCAAAGGCTACCATGGAACAATTTTTACGTAGTTTGAATTGTGAGATAACTAATGGGGTGAAAATGCAACAATACATGGAGTTAGACGATATGGTGTGAATGACAATCAAAGTTGAAAGACAACTCATGCAAAAAGGTGTAAACATCATATATGGGGAGAATTTATGTTCCTCATCAACTTGGATACCAACTTTTGACAAAAAGGAGAATAAGATGGTGCAAAATGATTTTTGGAATATTTATAAATCTTGTTTAAAGAAGAAACCAATCACCACTATGACAACAAGTTCTAAAGAGATATATGATGATCAGAATAAAGTAAATCAAGAGAGTAATTTAAAAAAAGAATAAGTGTTAAAAGAAGAGAGTGAAGAGTAGCAACAACAAAATGACAAAGAAACAAAAGAGAAAGAAGATGAGTTGAAAGAAGCAAGTGAAGAGGAGCAGCAACAACATGAAAAAGAAACAAAAGAGAAAGATGAGTTGAAAGAAAAGAGTGAAGAGGAGCAGCAACAACATGAAAAAGAAACAAAAGAGAAAGATGAGTTGAAAGAAAAGAGTGAAGAGGAGTAGCAACAACATGATACAGAGACAAAAGAGAAAGAAAATGAGTTGAAAGAAGATACTAAAATGGGATATCGAGAAAGTGAAATAGAAACAAAAGAGAGAGAAGATGAAGAAAAACAAGTTGATGATGTAATAACAAAACTCACTCTTGAGGAGAAAAATAATACAAAAAAGACAACTTGGATGATGGTGTAAGAAAAGAGAGAAAATCAGAGTGCTTCCTCATAATAAAAGAGATTGATTTTAGCACTAATAAACTTAATGCCTTTTTGCCTAGTTCTTCATGTTATCTTTTGCAGGCAAAGCGAGATATTGTTCGTGATGGATTTTTGCCTAGAAGAGGAATAAAATATCAAGATTATTTTATCATGGAGCATTAATTCCAAACCGACAAGCTCATGAAAGAAATCTTGATGAAACAAAAGATCATCAAAAGAAGATTGAAGAGTTCATAAAGAAGGGATATGCGAGAGAAAGAATTTCACCATTGGTTTTGTATTTTCTTGTTAATACGATGGATAGGGTATGATAGTCGTGCATTGAATGTCTTGGTATCAATAAAATCATTAGACAATAAACAATTTCTTTCTTACTAGTTGAATTTGACCTTGGAGATTGAGTTTGGACGCATATGCATTAAAGGCAGTTTCTATGTCAAAGACATCCTAAGTTACAACAAAGAATAGTCAGACCATCCCAAGAGCTTGAGCTCATAAATTACAATGCTTATAAGTTGGATAATCTAAATTAAAATAGGAGGACAAATCCTTTTCAAGAGAGAGAGAATGATATGAATAAAAAAGCTATTATGAAACATTCATCACTTATTCCAAATGGGCCAGTTAGAAAGGCAAAACCTAAAGAAGCCAAAAAAGCATTTGGTGGATTAATACAATAAGTTTGACTTAATTCTAAGACTATAGACTCCCAAATCAATCCAGAATAAGACAAAGAATTAGTCAATACCATAAAGGCAATTGAAAAAGTTTATTAGAGGCTTTCGACATTGTGTGCATGAAATTGATTTATGGAAAGTTTCCAAAAATCAATTTTTGGTAACTTTCCAAATTGATATATGATAACTTTGCAAATGGATTTATGGACAAATGGATTTATGGTGACTTTCCAAAATCAATTTATGGTAAGTTTCCAAAATTATTTATGATAACTTTCCATAATTGATTTATAGTAATTTTCCTTCCAGCTTTTCATTGGATTGTTTTTTTGGTATAACATTATTAGTCATCTATATTAGTTGTTTTAGTGTGTAAGGCATAAAAAGTCAACTAGTTAGTTTCCTTAGTCATCTATATTAGTTGTTTTAGTGTGTAAACTATTGCGTAATAAAATCAGAGTCATAAATATACAGCGAAAGTCTAAATTATATAAAACATACAGTGGAAGTCTTTTACAATTAAATACCATAAACCCATTATTTAACTAAACATTTAAATAAACACATTAATTTAAAATATTTATTTGAAATCGTAAAATACTTAAAAGTCTTTAAAACATTTTATTTCATCTTCGTGAGCCATAACCACAGGTCAATGTCGCCAACAGCACAAACGTCTACACATCAACACTCCATCAGCTACATCCATCAATAGTTTTATTCATTCTTCTGCTCGTTACCTACATCAATGGGACTTAACTATGAGTCTAACGCTCAATACGTGATATAAATGTAAAACATAGAATTCACATACAATTTCTATAATATTACATAAGGTTTTCTATTTCGTTTCTCTTTTATTGTTCAAGTCTTATATCGTTATTTTATTCGCTCATATGCCGGGCGTATCAAACCGGACCATATAAACATTCGTTTACTGTTTATATGTCGAGCGTATCAAACCGGACCATATAAACATCTGTGCCGGGCGTATCTAACCAGACCACAGTTAACTTCCGTGCCGGGCATATCAAACCGATCCACAGTCGTTTATTTGATATCTGTGTCGGGCGTATCTAATCGGTCCATAGTTATTTACTTGATATCTGTGCCGGGCGTATCTAACTAGTCCACAGTTATTTACTTATCTTGATTTCTATGCCGGCCGTATCCAACCGATCCACAGTTATTTACGTATATTCCATTTTCATGTACTTTAGGATCCTTAGTCTTAACGTTATTGTGCACATACAATCCTATCTAATGTGTTCCTTAATCGTATCCTTAAAACGTGATCTGTCTATCTAAGGAACTGAACTTAATCTATTAAGCATACAATCAAACAACATACATTTTCATACAATAACATAACTTATGCATTTAATAAACAAACATCAAACAAAACCCTAATTTCCCGAGATGTA
>CM039477.1:7193693-7409617 GCA_022433065.1 Begonia loranthoides | reverse complement strand
AAGTGATATTATTAAAATGTATAATAATATGAAAAATGAATTAATTGCATTTTTTTCAAATACTCCGTCTATGTCTATTTGTATTACTTCTAATTTATGGAGTGCACCTAATACTTTAGGATATATTGTTGTAAGTTCTCATTTTATTGATGACTCTTTGCAATTAAATAAAAGAATATTAAGATTTTGTAGTTGTGAATATCCACATAGTGACATTACCATTTATAGATATATTGTTGGAATTTTGCAAGAATATGCTATTAGAGATAGAATTTTTAGTATTACGCTAGATAATGCTTCTGCTAACGATGTTGTAATTCTTGAATTTAAAAAGTTATTTCAATTAGATACGGCTCATAATTCTCTTTTTCATATGAGATGTGTTTGTCATATTTTAAATTTAGTTGTTCGAGATAGAATGTCATTTATTTCGCATCATATTGAATCTATTTGATCTGCAATTTCTTATATTACTTCATCTAATACATGACAGCAAGAATATAAAGAATATTGTAAAGCTGCTCAACTTAAACCAAGAAAATTAAAAACCGATGTAGATACGAGGTGGAATTCGACTTATTTAATGTTGAAAAATGTTAAGCCATATTGGTTAGTTATTTGTGCTTTTATTAGTGAAAAAACAAAATGTATTACTCTTGATCATAGTAGTTGCGATATTGCTAATTTATTTCTTGATTTTCTAAAACCATTTTTTGAAGCTACAAATGAATGTTCGGGAATTTATTATCCCACTACTCATCTTGTTCTCCCAATTTTTATAAAATTAATGGGTACTTTTAAAAACTTTAGATAAATAAACGAATTTTGTGCATTACTTGATAAAATGGAAAGAAAATTTAAAAAATATTAGCTTAACATACCTGATATTTTTTTGTTTTGCATGCATAATGCATCCTAAATTTAAATTAAAAGAAGTGTGTATAATGGTTGATAAAATTTTTTCTAATTTAGGTATTTCTTCTTTAATTACTTGTGCTCAATTAAAAAATGAAATTGATATTTTATATTCTTATTATAAACTTAAATATTCTAATGTTACTCGTTTAATTCTTTCTTCACATATTCATGCTAGCTCTAGTAGTGCTGCTTTTTGTGGAACTCCACAAGATTTTATGGATGATATATTGGATAAAATAGATAGCGATATTCATTCTTATACTTCACAAAGAAATGAACTCGATATTTATCTTGACACCTACCATCACATTTCTCGCGAAGAGCATTTTGATATTTTGGCTTGGTGGAGAGGCAACTCTATTTCATTTCCTATTCTTTCTAGAATGCCACGTGATCTACTAACACCTCCGGTCTCTACAGTAGCATCAGAATCTGCTTTTAGTGCAGGTGGACATGTGTACCATGATAAACGATGAAAACTTGCACCAGAACTCGTTAAGACACTCATTTGCATGAAGGATTGGAACGACGCTGTGACGAGAGATCAACAACGAGAGGATTACATATTAGAAGAATTCAAAAATTTGGATGTCGAAGACTAAATTTTCATTTAAATTTAAAATTGTAATTTTCATTTTGATATATTTTCTTTAACTTGTATACATATATATTTTATTTGTCTCATAAAATTTACATTTAATTGTATGCATATATATATTATTCGTCTAATCAAATTTACAATTAATTGTGTATATATATATATATATTATTTGTCTTATTAAATAGTTTTTTCAATTATATATTATTTATTATATTAATAAAAATATTTATTCAATTAAATTATTAATTATAGTATTTTTACATTATAATAATAAATGTTTATTATAATTTTAAATGGTATAATATTCAAAATAATTTATAATATATTTATATAAGATAATATTATTTATGTATATTTGGCTCGTTAGGCTCGGCTCGTTAAGGCTCAATTGACTCGTTTGGCTCATGTCTTTCGAGCCAGCTCGGGTTGAATTTTTTTAGAAAGAACTCGTTAGGTTTAGCTCGTTAGGCTCGGCAGACTCGTTAGGCTCGGCAGACTCGTTAAGCTTGGCAGGCTCGACGAGCCAGACTTTTACAGGCTCGGCTCAGTTCGCCCGGCTCGTTTGTCATGTCTAGTCCAAATGCATCCAAATATATTTTCTCTTAATATTCTCACTGACTATTAATCCACTTGATATCATTTAATCGAACTCCAATACCATCAGACAGTTCTTAATTTAACCTCAATCTTTCCCTTAAACTAATTATAAACCTAACAGGATATTTTCATTTACTTATTCTAGTTACGTTTCTCTTGACCAATACCTTTATTTGTCCAACTTAGCTCATAATATCCCAAAACTATCACTCAAACTATACTTTCAGTTCAACGTAGATTTGAGGTATTACAAATAAATTATTAGAAATAATACATATACATGATCTAAATAACATATCTAATAAAAATTGAGTAAAAATTTGAACCTAAAAGAACCAAAATTGAACCAGTTTGATTTTGGTTCGATTCAAACCTTAGTTTGGTTTTGATTCCTATTTTTTAAAAACCAAACCTCTATAGTTTGGCTCGGATATTGGGTTGAACTGAATCGGTCGGATCAGACCCATACTTAACATTACTCGGTCGATATAGCACGCTCTCCACTTGGTCTTGGAGCTGCGCGTACGTGTATCTCCTCCACTTCATCTAAGCTGACTGTCACAGTCTCAAACCAGCGTTCTCCCCCATTTCTTCTTCTTCCCCGATTCGCTATGGCTGTCTCCAATTTCTGAATCCGGACGGGGCTTCACTTTGTTGTCCTGTACGAGTACTTCTAAATTCCGTTGCTGCGGCTCCTCTGAAACGATTGATAGAATTCTGGCATGTACTTGTCGGAGAAGCCCCTTCCGATTGACTTCTATAAAGAGGGAGAACCGGAGAGGGACGTGATGATCGATGTGGTGACCAGTGATAGTTTACCTCCTCACCGCCACCACCACCAACTCCTCCACCACTCGCACCACCAACAACATAATATGATTCTCGCAGATAGCAGCGGAGGCGAGGACCCGGAAGTGAAAGCGCCGAAGAAACGAGCCGAGACTTGGGTTCAGGAAGAGACTCGAAGTCTGATAAGCTTTCGCCGGGAAGTAGACGGACTTTTCAACACTTCAAAGTCCAATAAGCACCTATGGGAGCAGATCTCGGCCAAAATGAGAGATAAGGGTTTTGATCGATCGCCGACAATGTGCACGGATAAGTGGAGGAACTTGCTCAAAGAGTTCAAGAAGGCGAGGCAGCAGGCTAAAGGTGGCAGTAAATCAGCCAAGATGTCGTATTACGAGGAGCTGGAGGAGCTGCTTAGAGATAGGACCAAAAATTCTGGAGCTTATAAGAGCCCCACTCCCCATAAGATCGACTCGTATATTCAATTTACTGATAAGGGTGAGAAATTCGTTAACATTCCCAAGTGCTACTTCGTTATGAACTTATGAAATTGCCTGCTACAACTTAATTTGCCCTTTGTTTGAAGTTATGAGTAACTGTCTTTAATGCTTTCTTTAGGTCTTGAAGATGCAAATATACCATTTGTATCAATGGAAGGTATTTTTTGTCACCTCTTAATAGAATCTATATTTCTCTGTTTTCTATGAGGTCGGTCAAATTGAATGTAAATGCATTCTATGCTTGATTCTGATCACTACATGAACTATGACTATAGATTCTGATTGATGTTTGAACTGAACTTCAAAGGAGGATTTAATGAGAGAACATGCCTCATTATTTCCTATTATTCTTAGGTAAATGCTCATTTCTATATCTCTTGTTCGTGCTGGGAATTTGGTTTTGGTTTCTGAATGGGTGGTACATATCTACCAGTATATCTCTCTTGCATGACCAGACGTCATTAATTAACCTAGTACATGTTTAAACAGACAACCAAATACCTTTCGTTATTGTTACCATGAGCTGTCATTGTGATGGCTAGTGTTGCAAACTTTGGCGTTGTGTGAAAAAATGCAATACAACGAGGTTCCTAACGCTTGGCTTTAAATGCCTTAGACAAACTTATTTTAGGGGGAGAAAAAATCCTTCCAAGAACGAGCAGGAATAACCAGAGATAGATGATTGATGTGTAGAATATAGTTACCTTATTCGTGACCTAAGAAGTTCGAAACTGATGCTAGCTAGACAATTATAGAAGATGGTAATGCTACAAATCCTTATCTATTTTTTCTAAAAATCAAGACTATTCAATTTTGTGATGGTTATATAATCTGTGAATTCCTTAATCCTTTTTGTATTTACACTTGATGAAATGTGACAGTATGAATTGGCCCTTCTGTGTCTCTGGTTGTTTGGTCATCTCAAATACTTCATTTCTTAATCAGACAATAATTTGTTTGCATCATTCATTAGTAACTGCTTAGTTAATGGTCTAAGTCAAGCGGCGTGGAAGATTTTACTGCTTTGTTTTGGTCTCCACCATTATTTTCATATGTTATTGGGGCTTTTAATGGCAATGATGGAGAGCTGCCCTATTCAATGATGATTATGGTCATTTAGATTAATCATCAACAGTCACCTGCATCTCATGGGGTTGACTTCCCTTATATTTATGAAGGGTTGCTAAGATAGTTCTCCTACTTTTTTCAGTCTGCCAATCATGACGTACATTATCCATAGGCTGACCCTTTCCTTCAATTTCAAAGTTATATCAGCCTTCTGCTTCTCTACTGTTATTGAATTTCTAAAAAATATTTTCACGTTTCAGCTAGTGACAGGTCGGCTGTCAACTTGGAAAGGCAATTGGATCCTGATGGTGATCCTCTAGCAATTACCGCCGCTGATGCAGTTGGAGTCAATGGTGTACCTCCCTGGAACTGGAGGGAAACCCCTGGAAATGGTAAGACTTGATACTTGGACTCCTAGTCACAGGGCATACATATTATAATCATAGTTATTGGGCTCTGTACTTATATGCCACTGCAGAACTTTTTAAGACAAATGACGGCCTAATCTACATTGAGGACGTTTTTATGGTGCAACATTATTTTCACAAGAAAAGATTCAAAACGCTAATATGCATCTCGACGGGATGTCTATATTGTGTACTTGTACTCGAAAGAAGTAAAAGAAGTAAAACTTTTTAAGGCTGCCTTCAGTTTTGCTGAAGTAATATTTTAGTGGTACATCAAAAGCTTTGCTCTTGCTTTAATTGGTCTTTAACCTTTATTAGATTAATATGTTTCCTCATGATAACATTAACTACTAAAATGATCCTTGTTGAGCAGCAAGAGGGGATGAGCATTCGTCTTATTGTGGAAGGATTATATCAGTAAAGTTCGGAGACTATACTAGAAGAATTGGGATCGATGGAACATCTGATGCAATCAAGGAGGCCATTAAGTCTGCATTCAGGTTGAGGACTAAACGAGCATTTTGGTTGGAAGACGAA
The DNA here is from genome assembly GCA_022433065.1 of Begonia loranthoides. Taxonomy (NCBI): domain Eukaryota; kingdom Viridiplantae; phylum Streptophyta; class Magnoliopsida; order Cucurbitales; family Begoniaceae; genus Begonia; species Begonia loranthoides. The sequence continues at coordinate 7,404,203 of CM039477.1, read as the reverse complement.
GACCGAGTCGTTCGGAGTCTCGACCGGGACATGCCTCTGGGAAATTACACTCTTCACCTTGATGAGGGTATCATGGATCTATTGAAACTTTGTTTATTCAGCTCATCATCCAATCTCGAGGTGATAAAACTTTTAACTGCTATTGGCAGGAATCACATTAAAACTGTGTCTATACGATGAAAATGATCGAGTGGCTGTTCGGACAGAAGAGATTACACTATACACGGAGGGCGACTTCCATGATTTTCTCAATCGACGTCGCTTCTCGGGTTTGAGAGAGCTTAGCAATTATAGATGCATTGACACTCTTGATGATCTTCATTCAGGTGAAATATATCAGGGGGTAAGACTTCTTGGTGACTAGAAATTTTTGTTTTAGTTTCTTTAAGGTAGATCATTATCGATGGACAAACCCAAACCAATAGGTAGATGTCATATAACTACCTAAATTAGCATGGTATTGGTAGAGGTAGATTTGGATCATTATCTGTAAGTCTGTAAATATATTCTCTATTTATTGTGCTTCCTTTTCTCTTTAAGCTGCAAGTAATATTACATCTCCATGCCTAACCGTCCGACTATGGCTAGTTAACTTGTTCGTCTCGAGAACTTGGCACAGCTGCAGATGAGTTGAGAATTCTCTGGTATGATATCACGACAAGAATGCACTGAGATACCAAACGGCTCAAACATGACTACGTAATATTGAAGTATTGCAACATTGGACCAAGTTTATTTATAATGTAACAACTTAGAATTTAAAGAAGAATTTTAATGAAAGATTAAAAAATATTAAATAAACTAAGAAATTAAGGAAAATTAAAATAAATAATATATAGGAGATTGAAGAAAGCTTAATGTAATATAATTAGTAAACTCGGCTTATAACATACCTCACCAAATAAATAATCTCACTAGACTTATTTGGAGGTTGTGTTTAAATATACACACGAAAGATGAGTCGAAAATTCGATAGAGCTTCGCTATAATCGCATTAGGTGCTTCCATCTTTGGAGTACCATGTATATATAAAGTTTGCTGCATTTGGTCGTCCAAATCTCTTTTTGGTTCTCCTCATCCGACCGTTGAAAAATAACCGTTACGCAAAATTGTGTGTTTTCAGTCGCATACCCTCGTCTGCTATCGTTCGAAATATCGTTCAGTCACTGCGAGTTGAAATTGCCTCGAAGCGACCAAAACTTCAAGAGCGGGACATAGTATGGCCAATAAAAGAATTGATCCAACGGTTGAGGATTAATCCCTCTTAAATCAACAATAATCCAACGGCTTCCCCTCCCCCTTTCTTCATTTTTATTTTATTTTTTTAAATATGCATTCCTTGTCAATTAACAAGTAACATTTTCTTATAAAACTTTTAATTTAATAACCACACTCTTAATTAATATATCTATAACACTCAAACTAGACTCAATACAAAATATACCCTCCAAGACCGAAAATTCATTTCATTCAAATTTAAACTGTTTCAACACATTACCAACATTGAGAATGAAAACTTCGGGTGTTACTTCTTTCCACTGGGGAAAGAAGGTTTCATTCTTTCCCCAGCGGAAAGAAACTCTTTCTAATGCAAGAGAATTTATTTTTTATTTTATAATTTCATCTTCTTCTAGGTTCAATCTATAATTTTGATTTCCATGGCTTCTTCTTTCCAAAAATTTTTTCAGTTTTTTATTTTTTTGAACTGGGTTTTATATTTGCATTACCATCTGCTATTTAAAATCGTCGTCGTATTTTTGCCTCTTTGGTTCAATTTATTTTCTTGGTTTGCTGTTTGGCTGCTAAGAAAAAAAATGAAACTTAAAAAACATTGAATGAAGATAGACTTGTAAAAGAAAAAAAGAAATTCTCTTGCGTTTTCTAGAGAAAGAGGAAGAGGAAGAGGAAGAAACACAAGAAAAATCATTCTTTAAAAGAAAACATAACAACGATACTTGCGTTGTTAATTTTTCATAGTTAATTATTTTATTTGTTAATAAAAATTATTTAATTATTAACTTGTCATTGATCTCATAAAGTGATTATTTTATTAATTTCACTATATAGATTTATCTTAAGAACAACTTACGAGAATTCTCAAAAATAGGCACTGAGTGACAGTAGTGGTACGACTACAACAGGGTGATGCCACGATGGCAGAACCCAAGAGGCCAATGTTGCAACGCCTCTCACATGTAGGTGAAATTGCAAAAACCACCGCGCGCGCTATTACATGCATCTTCAAGCACCATAGCATGACACATGAGTTGTTCTCAACTTCGAGTTTTTCAACTTGAAAATGAACCCCAAAAACACAACGAAAGAGTTTAGATTTGACATACTGTAGAAAAGACCATTGTTGGGGATCAAATATTAGAACTTGGATCACACCAAAAAAAAGGCCTTCTTAAGTCTTTGTCTCTCCTTCTCCTCTCTCGATTCTCCCTCTACATAGAACAAAGGGGAGTGACCCCTTTATAAAAGAACAATTAATTCTTTCAAATTTTCCTTTATAAAACTATATATATTAAAATACAAATAGGTAGAGACACTCACACACAATATCCACGAAAATAAACTTCATTTATTTGATAAAAACATTCTGCTTACACGAAAATAACAGATTTTACAATATATGTTTGGTGTTAATTCAATATATTTAATAAACTTTTGTTTTATTTTATTGTATTCTTTAATTTACTTGGAAAAATAAGTTAAATTGGGCAAACTTTTATATTGAGAATAAATAAAATGAAAAACTTGGAATCTTAGTTAAGATATAATGAAATTCACTTTTTAAGGATTTCTTTATTTGTTAATGCAGATATCAAAAAATTAGGGTACAAATTCATAAATGTTATGAATTAATTATGCATTTTAAAATCTAGTGGTGGTTAAGAACAAAAATATTGTATGAGAAGTTACAAGGATATAAATGTATCTCTATTACGAATCAGTATATTAATAAATATAAAAGGGTTATATCAATAGACATTAGTTTGAGCAAGTATAGTGTATAGTTTTGGGATCTTAATTCTAAATATTTAGTTGTGTTAATTAATATAAAAAAATTATATTAATTAACAAAAATTATTAAACTTTAAACTATAGGTTTATTGGCTTCTCCATCATTTTATCATTATTCGAATAATGTATATACCAAAGAACAATAAATGATTAATTACAAATAAATTATTTAGACAATCAGTGTTATGACGGTAGGACAAGTGTTTTCCAAGTTTAGGACATTAGTACAAAAGTTTCCCAAACCATTTCTTGAAATGAAAATTTTAAAGGAGTAGGATTCTTCTAAAAGTTGTGGGGTCAGATTGAACAACTGTCTTGTTAACTAGTCGGGGTGACCCACCTTATTTAAAATTGTTGAACAATTTTGATAACTTCTCATTCACTTAAGCTAAGTTTTTCATCGTTTTCATCAATGCATAGATCCGTCCTTCGATTATTATTAAAAGCCGAAGCCTCCTCTTTCTACCTTGGTATTCATTACAATGAGAGTAAGTGTGTTCTGCAACCAACAAGTCCCGAAGCCGAGAGAGAGAATTTGGAAAAAGTAAATCTCAGCGAGGTAAATTCTAAGCTTAAGTTTCTGTTCACTGTGTAATTAGGAATTTATTCTGTTAGAAAGTTTGGAAAAAAATTAGTGGAAATGTTGTAACTTTTTGTGTAAATAAGTGGGGTTCAATTTTTGGAATGTTTTAATGGGAAAAAGATGGAGTTTTGTAGAAAAAATTGAGATTTTCAATTGGTCTGGTTCGTTCAGAGTAGCCGAAAGTTTTATGCAAAAGCTTAGGCTTCTACGGCAGAACCAAAGGGCACTACTATCGCTAAAAACAATGTATCAGAGGGATACAATAATGACACGTGTCCGAAAATATTCATTAGCAAAAGCATTTATTTCTATGGAAGCGGGCAAGCATGTCTCAGGAAGGACATGTGTCCATTTTTTTGGAACTCTCAGCATGTGGTCGCGGGAGTGTTCGCTTCCGCAGAAACGAGTGAATGTATGCGTGGATACATGGACATGTGTTTGCACCTTGTGGCCTCCGCTCATGTCCGCGAATGGCTGTGAACAGCATGGGAGCGGAACTAGAGAACCCTACTGAAGCCAAGGCCTCTACTATGAACAGTGCGCTGGAAATTTAGCACGGGCCTTGTTCCACAAAGAACAATGCAAATGAGTTATGCATGAACACGTGAAACGAAAATCCAGACTTGGATCCGCAGACGTCCAAAACAATTTTGGGAATTGTTTCGAAAGTTCCCCAAGTTGGTTCCCATCCTAATTATGGATTCCAATGCGTTTTAAAGAGGATTTTTGAAAGGAGAATTAATTTGTAATCTATATATTTTGATAGGTCTGTTGGATAAACGTGAAATTTGGACCAATTATTTTTCTCATTCGATTGAGCATTTTTCGGCTATTGGTAGGCCATTTGAGGGTTGAGGTTTTATTTTATGTCCAACCTTGCATCATTTTCCAAAAAATTATTTTGACACGTGATTTCATATAAAATGACGAGTCTGTTATGACCGTTTATTTTTACAGTATTATATGTACAATTTTTGTTGAACATGTTTTATTTTTAGCATGCACTTCATTGTTAATCATCTTGGTTGAGTGAGCCAAGTTTGATCAGCCCGTGAAGAAGTCCTATTTTATATACGCACATTCGACCGTTGGAGGATGCGTTTGTTGTGTTAACTAGAGTAATGGGGTAGCTAACTGTGTCGTGTCCTTTGGCGCAAAATCCTAAACCTGATAAAAATATTATTTCATGGCTTTAGAGATCACTGAGTATCGTCTTTGCTCTATATGCCTATGGCATTATGTACCCGGAGCCGTGAGTGACTCTATTTTCACTGAGATTTTGTGATACCTATTTTACATACATATCATACTTAAGTGGACGTTTTTCACATTTTCCTCACTAGTTGGTTTTGCTCAGTTTTGATCAAACGCTTTATTTATGGCATGCTCCCTCATTTAATTTATAATATTCTAATTGTTGAATATAAAATGTTATCTTTATTGAGTTTAGTCAACTCACTCCAACAACACCTACTTTATCATGATGACACTATTGAACCTTTGGAATATCCCAATTGTTGAGCTCAGGTAAATTAAATTTAGTTCGAGTCTTCTGCTTCATAATTAAATAAGTGAAGAGTTAAAAAGTTAGGCAGTTTAGTCCGTCTTCGGGCCAAGTCACTTCCTATTCTATCTCAAGTCTCCTTTGGGTTGTGACAATTCTTCGGTGAGATTACAAGAGTGATTTTCTTTGACTTGCACATGAAGGAAAGGGACATAGAAGATGGGGAAAATGGAAGAGCTCGATTAGGGTCATCAATGGAGGTGGAGACCTTTGTTCCTGAACAGATCTTCTAGGTCAAGTGCTTGCATTCTGGAGACAAGATCAACTCAAATATTACTATTTTTTTATGGGAAATGACAAATCAACCATCGTACTTTGTGGTCAATGACAAGTCACCACTAAACTATTTTTGCTAACAAATTAACCACTAAACTATGAGAAAAAGTCACCGTAAATATCGCTGTCACGTTTGCCGTTAAACATATTGATTTCGTTCCATAACGGAACGAAAGTGTAACGATTTTGTTTTGCCGCGAAATGATAATTTTAAAAATAACGTTCTAATATTGATGATCCGCTATGGAATGACTACGTTTCACAGTGAATTGACTACATTCCATGGCGGAATGATAATGATTCTCAACGGATTATCGTGCCTTGTTCTGCGATCCTATGCCCTAGTATATAAATCTCGACTGTGCACTCCGGTGAGTTCACCGTGAACCACGAAATTCTTGGCAAACATTCAAACTCTCAGACTTTCGTTCCTCACTATTTTAGCGATACCAATGGATTCCCCCGCAAAGAAAATGTCGCTCAAGTGAAAGGGTGATCCGTTTTAGGCTCAGCCATGCCCACGACCAGAAACGACAGACTCCGACAGTAAACGAAGTCGGATTGCAACCAAGCTCGTCGGTCAACTACAAGACAATGTACCTGCCGCGGTGTAAGGTGGATCACCTGCGATTCAAGTTAGAGTAGCCACAGTTGACGTTGGAGGACCCATTGCCCCTGTTACAGAAGTTGAGGTTGAAGCACAACCTCAACCTCAGCCTCAACAACAACCGGCAGCAGGTGCATTGGTTCGTTTCCAACCCGTTATAGCAAGGTCCCATTGCCCACTCTTCAAGACATCCGACAGGAAGGCCGATGTACTCATAAAGTGCAAGAAGGAAAACTTCCACCATCACGATGATGTACCCGCGAAGGGTCCATTGTTCGCCAAAGCATCCAACGTATATATGGACCCGCAACTGTCATTTGTGATCACCGATTTGTAGAGGAAATCTCACAGGAAGAAGGCGACGTAGTGTAGTTGAGATGTGTAGGGATACTGAGATACTGAATTTATTGTACACAATAAAAAATTCATTGTCTCTTTATATATTTACATAGTGTACTTGGATGATATATGTTGATGTTTATGTTTTCTTTACTTGAATAATATTTGTTTCGAAAATATTTGGTTTGGATAATATGTGGTTTTGACAATGTCATAGGGGGATAAATTAAAAACAATGGTTCACTCTCACAAAATTTTCAATTTTGTGAAAGAGAAATTGACTCAAACCATTTCATTCATCATCAACTAACAACTAATATATTCATTACAACAATTTAAGCAACATATGCATAACTCTGAAATATACAAGGCAAAGGAATTCCTACATTCTGCAGCAGAAAGTTGTCATTTTGTGGTGGAAAGTTGTCTTTTCGCTGTGGAAAGACAACTTTCCACCGCAGAAAGTTAGCATGGTCAATCAAAAAGTGAGGGCGGTCGAATGGCTGAAGTACATATTCAAAATTTGGCTTGGGAAAAAGTTGGTAATTTGACATAAATTTTCATTCATCATCAACAACAAAATTATCAATTCCATTACAATCATATCATGTATATGTGCATTACAAACGCAAACCAATTTATCAATTCAATTACAACCATGTTATGCATATATGCATTACAGACGCAAACTAAATTATCAATTTCATTACAAGCATAGAATGTACATGTGCACTAAGAATCGGTGCATCTAAGCACATCAAACATTTGTATTGTTTCATGAGGAACATCCAACTGTCTACCTCGAATAAAATGTTGTGTATTACATATATCTGGTTTCGACGCATAGTTAATAGTCACTTTGATTAAGCGTTGTCTTCGCCACATGCAACTGGTATTGTTCGTTACCTTGCATGTTTTCTCACTCAATCTCATTATCTTATGTTCCTTATTTGATGGACTTGCCGTGATGTTGTGGCTCTAGAAGAAGCCCACATTGCATCCTTAAATAACATGCCTTTAAATTATTTTTGAAAAATTGTATACAGGTGTCGGATGAAAAACCAAAGCTCTGCTTGCCCTGCAAACTATTTGCCAGCTGACACCAGCCCCTACAAAGATTCCACTTCGCCACTACCACAACAATTGGATAAATTCCATCATTCTCATTGATGATGACATCAATGAGCAGGTGGCCATTGTGGTTCAACAATTACTAACACTTCAACTTCGCCACTACTGACAATAATCGAAGTCTCTAGGGTTTGCTAATTGCTAATCACCGTAAAGAGATGAAAGAGTTGGGGACTGGGTTTTGGCCATTGTTGTACAGTTACAAGACTACAAGTGCTCTAAGGCGCTCTGTTGTATGCGGGTGTGCACTTCTTACTCACCCAAAAAAGACATTGTATACAAGTAATCGGAGAAACATTGTAAAGAAGAGTTGCTTCCACCATTTCTCCAATTACTCACATACAACGTCTTTTATGGGTGAATAAGAAGCACACACTCGCATACAACGGAGCGCCTTAGACCACTCAGAGTTCTGTAACTGTACCAAAAATGGCAGAAACCTAGCCTCCAATTCTCTCACCTCTTTACAGCTCCTAAATTTATGAACATCGAAAACTTCGTCTTGCTCGACAGGAGAACCAAGGTGGAAGATTGACATTCCACGGCTGAATACCACACATTCCGCTGTGAAACATCAGTGCTAAAACGTTAAACGTTTTAATTTTTGTTTGCGCAGTGGTGTCGTGTAGTGTTCTGTGGCAGAACGAAATCAATACATTTTATGGAAAACTTAACAGCAATGTTTGCGATGAATTTTTTCATAGTTCAATGGTTAATTTGTTAGAAAAATAGTTTAATGGTTGACTTATCATTGATCACAAAATACGATGGTTGATTTATCATTTTTTTTATCAAGTAACATAATGAATATTAAATAATCTGTACGAAACATGTTGATGTAGTATCCCTTCAAAAATTATTATTTTTCTCATTGTTCTTATCTCTAATTTTTTTTTCAGAATCCCGAAGGAAAATGAGGATGAATCTGAAAAGGGAAGTTAACACCACAAACTCTATATTTTGCAATCAATGACAAGTCAAACTCTGAAGAAATTTTGTTAACAATTAAAATCCTGAACTATGGAAAATTCTTGCCGACGACCTCGCAGTCACGTTTCTCATCCAAATTTGTCGTTCTTAACGCCTCCGTTTCGTTGAAGGGAAGGACCATCAAATGGAGACGAAGGAAGTCAATTATCGAGGGGTGAGGGACATCCCTCCTGCCAGTTATCGAATGTCCAAACGATTATCGAGCGTTGGTGGATGATTGTCAATGGCCGTTGGATCGAGGAAAGACATCTCCCGCTCAGAATTGGCGACCACAATTAAATCTGTCAATTTTCAAAGGCGATGGCGAACGACATTCCATGGCCGTTGGATCGAGCGAGGGACATCCCTTATCGAGATTAACGGCCATGATTGAATACGAGGGACGTTTGTCTTAATACGAGGGATGTCCGTTTTGGACCGAATGTCATTCTCTAAATGAAAACGGACGTCCCTTGTTTTAAGACGGGCGTGCATTTCATACTAAACGACAACGTTTTAAGACAAGAGACGTCTATTGTTGCCAAAACAATGTAGTCTTGGTCAAGGGATGTCTGTTTCTCAACGAGAAACATCCAAAATAGGTCGAGGGACGTTCGTTATGGAAGATGGATGTCCGTCTTAATTGAATAAATTCGCGCGTTTTAAAAACACGTGTGCCTGCACATGACCCTTCAACTGAAAAGAATTTGGAGTCCATCATAACTGTCCATTCCGATCCAAGGACGTCCCTCGCTCGACCCAACGGGCATGGATTGTCGTCCGCCATCGCCTTTAGAAAATGGCAGATTCAATTCTGGCCGTCAACCTCTATAAGGGATGGCCCTCCCTCCATCCAACGGCATGGACGATCATCTGCCATCGCCTTTGGAAATTGACAAATTCAATCTTGACCGTCAATTCTGAGCAGGAGACGGCCTTCCTCGATCCAACGGCCAATGAAGATCGTCCGCCATCGCTCGATAATCATTCTAACAACCATCCGTCTTCCAATAGGTAGGAGGGACGTCTTTCAGCCCATGATAATTGACGTCTTTCGTCTTCGTTTGACGATTCTTTTGCATCAACGAAACCGAGACGTTAAAGTGGACGGATTTGGACAAAAAACGTGACTGCGAGGTTGCGACGACAATTTTCTATAATTTAGGGTTTTAGTTGTTAACAAAATTTCTCTAGAGTTTAACTTGTCATTAATTACAAATTATAGAGTCTGCGGTATTAATTTTCCCTGTCAATAAGCAGGCATTGGGCATTTGGCAACATTCACAAATAGGCAATGTCACGACTTCACACCCAAATTTGCTATCCTCAAAATTTAACAAAAAAAAAAAAGAAAAAATTCCATAGTTTGATTTTACACTCAAAGATAGAAATTTCTTCACTCTCCAATGTTACTCTGCATATTTTGGTAGTAATGATATTATAGGTATTGTCAGATTAACCCTCTAATTCTAATTAATGTCAAATTTAAAGTTAATCGATAAAATTAGAGTGTACGTAACAATTGTAATTTAAAATAGGTGACACAGGAGAAGACATACCAGGAATCCTTTTGTTTTACTAAGGAAGAAGCAAAATGGAACAAACAAATCGCCGGCTGTTGTTTGGTTAAATCGCTTCTTTTTGGCATTAAATTAGTTGAGAATTAAAAACACGCTTTAAATAAGAACACCCATATCGATAATTACCAAGTGTTCAACTCTTCGTATTCTTCTGCTACTCAGTTGCTGTTCTTCCTCTTTGTATTTTGTGCATTTGGAGTTGCAGCCATGGTAACTCAAGGTCTTTCCGAAGAGGCGTCCGACTTTGATCGTTCACAAGTAACTCTCCCTCTCCCTCTCCCTCTCTCTACATTCCCCGGATTTCACATAGGCATTTCAGAAACCCGGATTCAACTGTGGAAAACATTCAGAATATAGAAACTGCAGATGTTCAAATGGGATAATAGAGTTAAACACTAGGATCCTGGGACAACCAGGCAGATTGCTTCTTCTCCTACTCGTCTTTCATATTCTTGCTGATATAAATTTGAAAAACTTAAGCCAATAATAATGCTTTTACGATGGTTTAAAAGGAGTTGCAGACTTAGATGATTAAAATCTATGTATTCTTTGCTCTCCTTATTCTTATCAACTAAATTATCACAAAATCATAATTCATTTCCCAAAAATGTTCCTTGATGTTGGTAATTTTCAGATTTCAAAATATCGAAGAGAGTAAATGAGGAGGATACTTGAAAATGTTGTCGCCCAAGTGATGGATCAAATTACAGATAGTTTGTGTCGCATACTTATCATGTTTTTATATTATTGCACAAATTCTCACGTCACTTTTTTGCAAGGGTTCACGCGTAAGATCCATGTATTCTTTCGTATGATCATCTCTCTTTGTTCTTATTTCATCTGCCTAACAAGTATAAGGAGTTTCTTTTCATCTCCACTGATTACCAGATGGAACGGAAGGCCAAGACAGAAAAGGAAGTAGACGACTGGCTACCAATCACATCTTCAAGAAATGCAAAATGGTGGTACTCCGCTTTCCACAATGTCACTGCAATGGTTGGCGCTGGCGTTCTCAGCCTCCCATCTGCCATGGCTGCTCTCGGATGGTAAGCCCATTTTCAAATTTTGTTTTTGCCCAACTGTGTCCGCAATCAAAATCTTAGACGGATCGAAACCTTTCAGGGGTCCAGGGGTAGTGATACTGGTATTGTCATGGATAATAACACTGTACACACTCTGGCAAATGGTGGAGATGCATGAGATGGTGCCTGGGAAGAGGTTTGACAGGTATCATGAGCTGGGTCAGCATGCATTTGGAGAGAAACTTGGGCTGTACATAGTGGTGCCTCAGCAGCTTGTGGTTGAAGTGGGGGTGGACATTGTGTATATGGTCACTGGTGGGAAGTCACTCCAGAAATTTCATGACACTGTTTGTCCAAACTGCAAGCCCATCAAACTAACTTATTTCATCATGATTTTTGCTTCTGCCCACTTTGTTCTTTCCCACCTTCCCAACTACAACTCCATTTCTGGTGTCTCTTTTGCTGCTGCAATTATGTCCTTGAGGTATGTAATCTTCTCTGTTTTTCTTCTTTCTCACCCGGGTTTTGCCTGAGATAGTAAAACATAACTATTAAATTTAGAACAAGGTTCCATGTAAACTCTAATTTTATACAATAATCTGTGAGTTTGATGAATCAGTACTTACATTGAAGTAATCTCAGATCGGTATAATCAATTGTGTGTGTATCGTTTCTTTTGATTTGCGTCTCCTTGAGAGTAATCTCTGTACATTTCTGTGTATGATGAAGTTACTCAACAATTGCTTGGGGAGCTTCGGCGGCCAAGGGAGTTCAGAAGGATGTGCAATATGGGTATAAAGCTCATTCCACAGCGGGGACAGTGTTTGATTTCTTCAATGCTTTGGGAGATGTTGCTTTTGCTTATGCTGGTCATAATGTGGTGCTGGAAATTCAGGCAACTATTCCGTCCACGCCAGAAAAGCCATCAAAGGGACCAATGTGGAGAGGAGTCATTATCGCTTACATTGTAGTAGCTTTGTGCTACTTTCCGGTTGCCCTGATAGGATACTGGATGTTTGGAAACTCTGTCCAAGACAACATTCTTCTTTCCTTGGAGAAACCCTCTTGGCTTATTGCAATGGCAAACATGTTCGTTGTCATCCATGTCATTGGCAGCTACCAGGTATTTGATGAAGTAACACTAGGCCGGCATTGTAGCTTCCTGAATTAGATGACATTAAAGATAATACTTACAAATGAACGTCTTTTCCAAACAGGAAACAACAAAACAACAGCATGTAATGTACAAAAGCCAATTTAGTTGCCAAATAGAATGTCACTTAATTGTATCTCTACATCTATTTACTTTCAATCTCTCTCGCTAGAGCATAGTAAGGTGATACATGCATAAACTTAGATATGTATCTATTGGTGCAGATATATGCAATCCCTGTGTTTGACATGATAGAAACAGTTCTAATAAAGAAATTGAAATTCAAGCCCACCATAATACTTCGTATCATTTCTCGTAGTCTCTACGTGGGTAAGTAGACTCCACCCATCCTACTCTTAATTTTTTTCTTACTAACTCTTTTCACCCAAAAACAATATTCCCAGTCCAATTGTTCATTTTGCAGCATTCACAATGTTTGTTGCCATTACATTTCCCTTCTTTGGTGGTCTTCTCGGGTTCTTTGGGGGATTTGCTTTTGCCCCAACAACATATTTTGTGAGCCCTAACCTTCCTATTTCATTCCTGAGTTATCATAGAAAACTATATCATACAACATTATAACATGCTTATTCTTGTTTTCTTCTCTATCAGCTACCATGCACCATGTGGCTTGCTATCTATAAACCAAGGACATTCAGCTTATCTTGGTGGACTAACTGGGTATGCTCTTCTCTGATCTTTTTCTTTTATGCTTACTCAAAAAAACATAAAAAAACTGAAATTATTCATCGATTTCAACTTCAAGTTTCATTAATCATACCTGGCTTCATTTACTTCAGATCTGCATTGTCCTTGGAACGCTTTTGATGATTATAGCACCAATTGGAGGACTGAGAAACATCATTATGAGCGCAAAGGAATATCATTTTTACTCGTAAACCATTCTTCTCATCTGAAGGAGTTAGTCGATCGAAAAAAACAACAGTGGAAGCCAAGGATAATCATAACAATGATAATAATATTAAGAAAGAAACTTGAATTCAACTTATAAATTGATTTTCCAACACTTGCCTCGTAGATTTTCTGTTTGTTCATGATACTATGATGATTTTCACATCATAATTATCTTTATATTTGCTTGTATCATTGAAGAAGGTTCATCAACATTCCCCCATTGATATGTTAATACTTGCATATTCCTTGCTTGAAGGATTCTCTGAGCAGCACTTAACCACTGTAATAAATGTTATCGTTTTTTGCACATCCATAAAGACTTTAGCATTAAATTGATTGCAACATTTTCAAAGCAGTTTTTATCTTTAAGGATACAGACGGATCAAGCATATGAGCACTAACATAGAAATTCCCAGCCAGAATACTTTTGCATCCATAGAAATTTGTATGCTTTTGCAAGACGTATTTTATGTTTACTTTAAGGGCGAGAGAAAAAAGTCTACCGGAAAAAGAAAGAATGAAAAAAAATAGAGAATCTGATTAATTTAGACAGACTGAGAATCCATCATGCTCAATCGTGATTGTTAGCAAAAAATTTAAGAAGCATTTCTGCAGTTGTACTTAAAAAAGAACAGAAAGTGGAAAGCCAGTCACCTAGGAAAAATAAAAAGAAAGATTCTTGAAAATAGTAAGGCATCTCATCTGACTAACTCTTAGCTAATTTATGGTTTCACCAAACGATAATGAAGAACTGCATTAAAGCTCAAGAAATGTTCAACATTTCTGCAGTTGTACTTAAAAAAGAACAGAAAGTAAAAAATTTGCATACACATTTGATTTCTAAACATACTAAAGTGCTACCACCCAGCTACAACTCCTCCTGTAATTTGATTCTGACTATAATGAACCTTCTGTTTTGGCATATAAGATAAGAAAGTTTCAAATTTCCTCCTAAATGCTTTTCTTCTGAAACTTAGCAGCTCTTTCTGTATATAACTCAACCCAGAGATTGGTAATCCACAAAATGCTGACAGAAATAGCCACTACAACAACAATAATCCAAGCAACCCAAACCCACATTGGAATTACACTTTCAGCTCCACCATGCGCATAAAACTGTCCCATCTTAAACACAAAATAAGGTCCTATGAAGCACCTTACTATGGAATACAATGCATAGAAAGGAGGAGACAACAAATCATACACTTTAGCAGCAAATTCGGCATCTCCTTTGCGAGCCTTTGCAAGAGTCCACACGTTTTGGCAAGCACTAGTAACCTCAGCAAGAATCAGAAGAATCAGAATCGCGTAAGCACCGTGCGAAACGAGGTATCTGCAGGTGACGAAGACGAAGAGAGTAGCTAAATGATGGCCAATAAAGAGAATGTCGCCGGGGAAAAAGAAGATGTAGTGGAGCAGATCCATGAGGAAATAAGAGATGCTGAAATCGAGGACTGAGTTCTGGAGTCTAGTGTTAGGCGAGGCGAAGCTGCGATTAGGATCGGCGAGAATGGCGCGAAGAGCAAAGAATAGAGCGGGAGTACCGTGAGCCAAGGAAATGAAGCAACTGGAAGCTTCAGGGCGAATCTTAGGGCCCCACTTTCGAAAGACGATGAAGTATGCGACGAGGTAAACATAGAAGAACGATAGGAAATATACAAAAATGGATTGGAATTGAGGTTGGAACTGGGTCTCCATTGCAAAACCCGTTTGTACGATCGATGTAGCGGGAAGAATCTAGGAACAGACAAGGTTTGGATGATGATTCTAATGGAGGCCGAAGACGAAGAAATTCAGCTAAATCGATCGGAAACCCATTCGTACGATCGATGATTGCGAAGAATCTGGCAACAGACAAGGTTTGGATGGATTATTCCTATAGAAGAAGAAGAAGAAGAAATGAGCCCAAATCGAAAGCGAAACGTTATCTTTGAGGCCGCGATTTATATTTACTCAAGAACATGGGCAGGACTTCATAGACTCGCAATACGAGATTGCTCACCCATCTATTATCATGTTAGGCGCCGACATATTTAATATGCAGGTATGAACATGGACAAATATTCTATAGAATATAATTATGATGGAAAATTTGTGTCCAAGGAGATCTTAGTTTATGTGAATGGGAAAAATGAACTTGTGCATAGTTGCGATGTTGTGCTAAATCAAATAATAATCACTAATGGGAGGAAGCTACATGAAAATTGTGCGTGTAGCCTTATGTGGGTACACAGTTGATCACAAAGTGGCATAGTGGAAGAATTCAGTGATAATTGTGACCAAGTGACTTCTGCGGATGAAGAGAAGAGGGTAAATCTATTAACGTGTGCGTCCATTTCAGCTCTACATCTCTCGAGGTAAAAACGAATAGATTTAGAAAATTTTAAATTTTATAATTTAGAATATTTTGTAAAAGAATATTAATATTTGTAGTTTTTGGATGATTTTCGATTGTTTCATAGTCTATGGGAGCATCACAGTTTGCCTGAGTTTTTGTACGAATAAAACAATAAATTTTTTTTTATTTGAAAACAAACCGTCGCGGTTTGACAACAAACTACAGCGGTTTGTCGTGAAACCACTGCGGTTTGTCATCAAGCCACTACGGCTTGTCGTGAAACTGTTGTGGCTTGAAGACGAACCACAGCGGCTTCACGACGAACTGCGGCATCTTCATAAGAAGGATATTTCTTTCCTTTTACTTATTGCGACGGTGAATCTTTGCTGATTGATAATTCTCTCAATTTTCAACGATTTTGGAAGGTTGAGGTCTCGTTTTCCATGGTTTTTTCACGATACATAGATAAGAGGGATCTATTTTGTCATTTGGTGCATATCAGAGCAGATTCGGGCAGGAAAAAAATAAAAACATTTACTCAAAAACTTTGGAAGGCCATAACTTTGTGCTCATTCAACCGATTTGGACGAATTTTTTTTTTATTTTGCATAACTTTTCAAGACCTACGCACTAGCAAGCTCCCAAAGGCAGTTTGTCTCACTTTTAAGGCCTAAAAATGCTTCTAAGTCCTCCAATTTTCCTTACACAATTCAAAACTATGAAGCTCCGCTCGTTTTTCTGCCTGAACCTGCTATGTTATGCACCAAATGGAAAAATAGATTTCTCCTACCTGTGCATCGCAAAAAAATGATGGAAAACGAGTCCTTAAGTGTCCAAAACCGTTGAAAATTAAGAGAATTATCAATTTATAAAGATTCACCGTCGCAATAGGTGAAAGGAAAAGAATATCGACGGTTTGTCGTGAAACCGCGGCAGTTTCATGACAAGCCGCAACGGCTTGATGATAGCTACGGTTTCACTACAAACCGCTCTGGCTTGATGACGCAGTTTCACGACAAACCGGTGTGGCTTGATGACAAACCGTGAAACCGCTACGGTTTGTCATCAAACCGCAGCGATTCGTCATCAAAACATTTAACGACAAACATGACAATGATATTAGTGACGTCATTTTTTCATATTTTAGTGGTTAATTTGTTAGCAAAAAAAGAATTATGATTAATTTGTCACTAATAATAAAAGGATGATGGTTGATTTGTTTTTTTTTTTTTTAAATTTATTTTCCTTTTATAATCATAAATTTTTCATTTTAATTTTATATATTTTAATTTTTTGATGTTTTATTTTTGGGTAAATGACAAATCAACCATCGTGGTTTGAGGTTAATGACAAGTCAACCACTGTGGTATTTTTTTAACAAGTTAACCACTCACGTATGTTAAAATGACAAATACAACATCACGTAGATGTTTACCGTTAAAAAGTTAAGTGCCAACGTCCGAATGCCGGAACAACACGGGACGACGTTCTGAATTCAGAACGCCTAACGTGGGGCGTTCTGGAGAATTCAAAATGCCGTCGGTGTTCTAATTTTCTGAAGAATTCAGAACGCCCAACGCGGGGCGTTCTGAAGCTCGCAGACGTCGCAAAAATCGCAGCATCTCACTGTGAGAGGCCACAAAAATCGCAGCGTCTCACGGTGAGTTTTCGCGGCCTCTCAATTTCGTGGCCTCTCACAGTGAGAGGCCGCAATTTTCGCGACGTCTGCGAGCTTCAAAACGCCGCGAAGCGTTATGAAGGTTCGAATTCTTCAGAACGCCCCGCGTTGGGCGTTATGAATTCAGAACGTCGTCCTGTGTTGTTCCAGCTTTCGGACGCTGGCACTTAACTTTTTAACGGTAAACATCTACATGATGTTGTATTTGTCATTTTAACATACATGAGTGGTTAACTTGTTAAAAAAAAATACCACAGTGGTTGACTTGTCATTGACCTCAAATCACGATGGTTGATTTGTCATTTACCCTTTATTTTTTCAATCTGATAACTCATTTGCTCAGCATTTTAATTATATATTTTTTTATATCTTTAATATTTATTTTTAAAATCTCCTTTTTGCATGTTACTTCACCAAATGATAACTTGTTTTATTTCACGATTAATGATTATTGTAATACAACAAATAGTGATTAGTAGACATGACAAACGAGCCGAGCCAAGCTGAATTTGGAAAACTTTGACTCATTGAGCCTGCCAAACTGAACGAGCTGAGTCTAACGATCCGACCAAGCCGAGCTTAACGAGCTAAATATACATAAATAATATTATTTTATGTAAATATATTATAAATTATTTTCAATATTATACAATTAAAAACTATAATAAACATTTATTATTGTAATATAAAAACATTATAGTTAGTCGTCTAATTGAAAAAATATTTTTATTAATATAATAAATAACATGTAATTGAAAAAACTATTTGATGAGACAAATAAAATATATATGTATACAATTAATTGTAAATTTGACACTTGCATTGAAAGATCGAAAATCTCAAATTGTGTATTTGAGAGTTGAGTATTTGCACTCTTTCAATACGTTGCATTGGAAACTAGAGGGACATCCATTCCTACAAGGGACGTCTGTTTTATCACATGCTCAGTTCATGCAGCATTCGTTATCCCATTTTTAACGTCCGTCAGCCCCTCGCTGTAAGAGACGTTCGATCCATAACAAGGAGCCTCTGTTGCCTTCATATTTTAGACGTCCATCATTTTCTTCGCCATGAGGGATGTTCGTTCCTTCATTAGGGACGTTCATTTTTCCCCCAAACGACGTCATATTCTTTTAATTTCTCAATGCTGGAACATATATTTTCCCTTAGGGACGTCCTACACATCAAAACAGTGTTGTTTTCTACTTACTCTTAGCAAATGACGCCGACCCCATATTATGCTAAACATTCGCCTTCAACAAGAGACATCCGTTCCTCCATAAAGGACGTCTCTTCCTAATCTTTTCATCTCTTCCTCAGCTTACTCGACCAAAAAACTAGGGAGAAATTTGTATACAGTTTTGGACGCTGTATTTGACTACGTCATCGACTACGTGCTCATCCGAAAACCCTTCGGAGTAATATGTATTCAATTTCAATCGTGACCTTCGACCACGTTGTCAACCTCGAGCTCGTCTGAAAATTTGCGAAGCAATCTGAATTGTTTTTCGATCGTGGCCTTCGACCATGTCGTCGTCAAACACTAGGAGTAATTTGTATACATTTTCGGTTGTAACCTTCGACTGCACACTTGACCGCGGTGTAGACCAAAACCTCACAGAGTACATTTGGTCAACCAGAAACGCCATTCTGCTCAACCTTGTCTCTTTGATTTGCATTCCTTGAATTCTCTAAGTCTCAATAATTGTACCTTTGACTACAAGGACTTATATAAACTTGTTAGACAATATTAATACCCTAATTAAGGGTATTTTCAATTTAATATCAATATAAATGTAGAATTTGTGTCATTCAAAACATTATCCAATAAACAACTTATAAATTGCATTAATACAATCACCATCAAAACAAATATGCCTAACAATACTTAGGCTAACACATGTAATTGAAAAAACTATTTAATAAGACGAATAATATATATATGTATACAATTAATTGTAAATTTGACACTTGCATCACTACATTATGTAGTCTACATATTAGATAAATCTCAACTAGGTTGGCACTCATCTAATTGTCAATCATGTGCAAAATGTCAAAAAGAAAAATACAAGTTAAAGAAAAAATATCAAAATAAAAAGTACAATTTCAAATTTAAATGAAAATCTAGTCTTCGACATCCAAATTTTTGAATTCTTCTAGTATGTCATCCTCTCATTGTTGATCTCTCGTCATAACGTCGTTCCAATCCTTCATGCAAATGAGTGTCTCCACGAGTTTTAGTGCAAGTCTTCCTCGTCGATCATCATATACACGTCTATTATTATTATTATTCTTATTTGGTAATACAAAATAACTCTTCCTCAATTATTCTTTATTGCTTCCATTGTTATCACAATTGGTATTTGAGCGAAACCGTTCCAATGGCAAAGACGAGATTAAAAACGAATGAAGAAACTCTCAAACGATTGGAACAAAGTCTCACTATAAACATGAGGCAATAATGGCATCGTTTAATTAGTTTCAGCCTCTACAACAAAGATAAGAGCTACTACCTTATCCAGTTAAGGCTTTTAGTTCAATGATTCCTCCTCGTGTTGTGGATTGTTTTCGCACAGACCTTTAGCTACAATTGCAATTGCCTAGACTCGACTTCCCCTTATTTGCTAGAGAAAATCCTCATGAATGGGTATGAAAAGCCAATCGGTATTTCTTGATCCATCAAATCCTCAACAACTTACGCGCCGCAATGGAAAAACTATATTTACAGGATCAGACAGACATTTGGTATGCTGGATTTTCTACTAATTTTACAAATGCTAGTTAGGAACATTTCACTTCTGAAATCTATTGGCGATTTTCACTTGTGTCAGCTGAAGAAGTCATAGAATCCTTCAGTAAGATTATCCAATTAACCACAATTCGGGAATATATTGATCGATTTGAAATATTGAAATCATTGGCTCAAACACTGTTACCTCACATGTCGGAGCTCTACTTTATTTTGGTATTTGCTAGTAGATTGAAAGAAGAAATCCGAGCAATGGTTAAAATCATCATACCCCAATCTCTCTCATAGGCCTTCAAATAGCTTTATTATAGGAGACAACCATTACAATGATGTTGCCACTTCTAAATTGCTAGACATACCTTCTTTATCCACGACCACTTCCTTAGGGGTCGATACTCCATCTTCTTCAGTTCTTAAATCACAACGTTTTCACAAGATATCTCAGGCTGATTTACAGCTCAAAAAGAAATTAGTAGTGTTGTTCTAAACTGAATAGGAATCGGTGATCCAAACCAAAACCGATCAATTCAGTTCGGTTCGGATCGGTTTTGAACACCTTGGAACCGATTTTTGGTTCTATTTTGTAGGAACTGAAGTTATCGGTTCGATTTTTGGTTTGGCTTATTCAAAATCGACACTAACTGAACCAAACCAATAAATTTACAATTTTTATTAAAAAAAATTCAGTTTGTGATTTAGTTTATAGCTAATATTAAGTAATTATTCAATAAATTATTATTTATTTAAAACTAAGTCTCACAACTGTCTAAAATTTAAATTATTTGATTGATACATAAATAATAATTGAATTATTGACTAATTAGTAATTAAATTATTATCTAATTAATAATAAAATTATTGAATTATACTAATTAATTATTCAATTAGTAGATTATACTTAAATATATTAATAAATTATACTAACTAATTATTAATAGATTGATTATTTGATTGAATTAATTAGTGTTTGAATTTTATATTTTTTCCATCAAAGTAAATGTTTATTTTGATTGTTAATTATTTTTGTTAAATTTATATTGGTAAAAATTAAATTTATATTTATATATAAAAATAAAAAATATATATTATTTTATATAATAAGTAGAACCAAAACCGATTCGAAACTGAACAAAAAATTTCGGTTCGGTTTCAGTTTGGTTTTGATTTTTAAACAGTTCGGTATCCATTTTTTACAAACTGAAAAAAGTCAGTTCGATTTTGGTTCGACCCTAAAACTGAACCGAACCGACTTTTGCACACCCCTAGAAATTAGGGTTGTGCTTCAAGTTGCGATGAAAAATATTTTGCAGGCCATATATGTAAAAATTAGTCGCTATAGTACATTCTAGTGGACACATCCACAGAACTTGACTTTGCAACAGAGTCAATAGAAGACATTGTTACCTCTAAAGATTTCGAAGTTATGGAGATCTCCCTCAATGCGCTATCAAGGTAGATTACCCATTCTACCTTCTGATTTGAAAGCTTCATTTGTCACATGTCGATTTCTATTCTTATTGACAACGAAAGATGTAAAATTTGTAATTTTTGGATTTTATATTTTTATGAATAAATTTTTCGCTTTGGTCTAAGTCAATTTGTTTTATGATGACCATACCTTTGCCACGTGTCATAGGTTTTTACCCATATGTCATGGGTCTTCAGCCACATGTGTGGGGCTCAGTCAATTGTCATCTGGGCATTCAGTATTCCCTTGCAGGCTAAAGCTGTGAGATTATATCCGGTAAATTTAGTGTTTAGTTGCCCTAGTTCCAACTTTTGTTGGTAATTGTCGAATTGAAATTTATGGATTTTATTTAATAATTATAATATATTAATTTATATTATATTTATTAAACAAAATAAATTAATTTAATTCCTTTTCTTAAAGGAAGTTATTCTTCCTTTCCTTCCTTTAATGATAGCCACACGAGGTGAAAAGAGGGAAAGAGGGGCAATGATTCAGGTGGCATGTGGAGGGTTTCTAATGCTAGGACTGTATTTGTGGCGTCCCAATCTCTATCTTTTATGAAAGAGTTTTACAGGTAAGTCAATTCCTTTTCTTGTTGTTTCGCACTGGAAATGTCTTCCCCGATCGACTACTTGTTGAGTCTGGTTGACTTTACGATTATGTATAGGTGTCAGGGTCATCCCACCCCAATGTCCACAGAAGCCGGGGTGTCCCTAAAAGCACTAGCGTTCGTGCTAGACGTCTTCGCTGAACAAATGGGTTGTGTCCGATCGACTGCTTGTGGGGTCTGGTTGACCAAACAATTGGCTAAGAGTCTCTTTGTTCGAGATAGCTTGTGTTTGCTCGACCACTTGTAGGTTTGACTGACCGAGAAAGTGGCCAATGACTTCCATTCTTTGTTGCCTATGTCCCGTCGACTACGTTGGGGTTATGGTCAACCACAGAAGTGTCTTGACGCAAGTGTCTGCGGGAGTTGCGGTTTCCATGGAAGCCAGGATGTCCACAGAAACATGAGGCATACACAGAAGTTTTGAACGTCTACTCAAAGTCCAGACTTCCGCTCTGGGTTTGGCCATCCGCTCTAGGTCTAGATGTACGTGCTTCTGCTTCTGGACTGGGCATCAGCACCAATCAACTACGATAGGGGTCCCGTTGACCGTGATAGTGCTTTGGGGTCAGATTTTGTTGCTCAATGCCCAGCACCTTGACAAACTTTGTGACCATGGTTTCTTCCCTTTTGGTTCAGGTTCTTTCATGGTTCTTATTAACCGCAAGGTGGGTCGTCAACTGTTGTTTGGTCTCAGTTGACTGTAGTTGTGCTCCATCAGCCATTGTTGGGTCTTAGATGGCTGCTAGTGTATCTTCTTGACTATTGGGTGGTCTCAGTTGATTGTCACCATGTCTTGTTGACATTGGGTGATCTTGACTGACCATGGTCATGTTCGGTTGACCTCAATTGTGTCTCCTCAACTGCTGAGTCGTTCAAGTTGGGTGTAGTTGTATGTCATAGACTGTAGCTATGTCTTGTCAACCAATGGGTCTTTCAGGTCGACTGTTGATGTGTCGGTCAACCATCGTTAAGTGTTAGTTTACTACACTGTATATTTCGTGGAGTTTGGGTTAGTGAGCTTCTCTTGGCTTCCTTAGCCATATCTTATTTTTTTTATCGATATAGATTCTCAATTCAATGTGGAGGTGTCTATCGCTCCTTGTGATGAACCAGAAAGTCTTGTGTTAGTCCTTCCAGTCTGCTTTGGTTTCCAGTTTAGGACTCTTGCTTGTTCTTAATGTTGATTTGGGGTTTTGACATCAATTTGGTTTTAGGTTCTGATGGTGTCCATGGTTTTGATGTCTGTTTCCAATGGCACATGTGGCTAGTTGTCTTAGCTTCTATCATCATCAAGGTAGGGATTTTATACTTAGTTGCATGGTATTTCATCATAGTATTCTAAACTGTATTTTGTGGGTTGTCACATGAAAACCTGACAGAGATTATTCGACAACACGTCAGTTTTTATACTACATATATACATGAGGTTTTACACATTTACTTTATGTGCATGGTATTTCATGGTGTTCTATGATATTGATATGTGAGGATGAATCCTCTTGATACTTTGGACGGTCTCGATGACAAAGTATCATGAGGATATCCCAATACATCTTCTGCTGTGTAAAAATATTTTGTTTGTGCGCTGTTTGAAAAATGGGTAACATGCTGGTGTTGAACTGTACCTTGAGTTTTGAATCCCTAAACTTGATCAGAGTGTATATGTTTTGAGTTGTGTCATAGCTGACTGCTTCACCAACAACCCCTGTGAGGGCTATATCTTCGAATTACACTCATAATTCTGTTAGCCTATAGACATTAGGCTTAATTGTTTTGATGATGAATGTTTTAATTTGATTATAATTTGTTTATCATTTGAATATAATTATTATCATTTAGTTTATAATTATTATTCATTGAAAATACCTCTTATCAAGGGTATTTATATATATTAATATGTTGTTTAAGTCTATGTCATTAAAGAATAGATCAATTGGACTTAGAAGCTTCAAAATGTGCAAAACGTGAAGATAGGTCGACTGGGTGGTTGGCCAGAGAGGCTTCAGATTGCAAAACATGCAGTAGCGATCAAACATAGTAGAATAGCGGTCGACCAAAATTCTTATATAGAGTAACTGGATTTTGTAATAGACTGAAGCAATTGACCAGAGAAAAAGAATCGGTGAACCAAAAATATTACAGATTGCTTTGATTTTCTGAAGTAGTGGAAGCGGTCAATCGAAAA
Source organism: Begonia loranthoides (assembly GCA_022433065.1). NCBI lineage: Eukaryota > Viridiplantae > Streptophyta > Magnoliopsida > Cucurbitales > Begoniaceae > Begonia > Begonia loranthoides. The sequence goes on along the minus strand of CM039477.1, from coordinate 7,380,003 downwards.
ATGGACAGTGTTGTGATGTGTAGAAGCAGTTGACTGGAAAAAAAGGAGTCTACGACTAGACCGACAGAACTCACAACGGTCCAATAGTTGAGAAGCAGTCGACCAGTCCTCTTGACAGGTAGGACAAAATTTATAATAGAGGCACTCTAAACTAAAGACTAACAAAGAGAGAATCGTACCAAAACGCTACCGACATCATTTTTCAATTTCTCTCAATATTTAAGTGCTAGGCTTAACTCTCTCAATATCAACTTGAAATTTCATATCTCTGAGAGTTAGGTTTCCTAAATTGTAATCTTTACATTTCCACTATTTGTACTTAAACTATGATGAAAAGGGTGACGTCCCGCAACAGTCAACAAAGGATAGATTGACGCCCTTGAAGATCAATTAAAGGGTGATGCCCTGGGAATAGTCTAGTGAAAGGTTTGATTGGCACCCGTGAAGTCAATCATCACTAATCGGGGGAGGTTAGTAAGTTAAGGATCTCTAAATAAAAAACTTGGAGCGTGGACGTAGGCGAGTTGGCCAAACCACGTGAACAAACCGGTGTTCTCTCTATATCCCTTACAGATGGCATCCCCTACGGAGAGTCACACTACATGTTCGGTTATGTGCGAAAGGCTCGGGGCTCTTCACTCTTTAAGGAGTTATAGCTCTGATACCAAATGTTCCAGTACCCCTCTCACGTAGCGCGCGTCGGACCCGGCGGATAGCTCAGAGACTTGATGTGGGTGGCACAACATTGGGTACCTAACAGTTTGCTACCATCTGTCCATACAGATGGCGTACCCTACGGAGAGTCACGCTACGTGCCCGGTCACATGCGAGAGGCTCGGGCTCTTCACTCTTTAAGGAGTTATAGCTCTGATACCAAATTTTCTATGGGGCATACAAATTTTCTATGGGGCATATTCTTGGTTGTTTAGCGAATTATTTAGTCGATCATCTAGTGGAATTAAATGATTAAATCAGGCTGTTGCTATGGAGTCTGGGCACTCTTGTAATGTAATTGTAATATTTGTTTTAATCTGTATAAAAATCGTTTAAAGGCTAAATATTCTGTCGAGTATATTCTTTAGCTTCTGGTGTTCAATCAATTTCTTCTAGTAACCTATTATTAAGTTCTTTAGGGAAATCTTTTAGATATTCATTAATGAAATTAATAAAATATTGTACTTCTTGTTTATCAAAGAAATTTATAAATTCTAATTTTTTTCATAATACTATTGCATATACTAAGAGACATTCTTATTGCATTAATTATTCTTTGTTGATAATTTTAATATTTCTTACCCTAAGATTTCTAGTATAGTTTAAATTATATGTATAAATATACCAGTGTTTTATATTAGTTATCTGGATATAAATCAAAATAACCATTATCAGATAAATATTCATGAAAGTAATAAGTAAGAAAGTCAAGGGGTTGTTCTAAGTATATATAATTATCTATGTATATCATGGTTTCATAATCTAATTTACTTCCGTATAGAGACATTTCTAATTAATTCTTGTACTTAATGAATGGATTACTGTTTTTAAATATTGTAATGTTGGTTTATTATTTTCTTCTATATCTTTTTCTGATCTGTTAATTAAAGGGGTTGATTTGTTTATTTGTAATGGTTTCGGAAAATCATATATGAATGAATGTCTAGGAAATTCATATGGAATAAACTCATTAGTTTGTTCAGAAAAAGATTGACTTCTTGAGTGAGGTCTATCATCTATAATAAGAGTTTGTTTAGTTGGGTTTTGAAGAAGTAGTCTTGAGGGTGTTTCTAGTTTTAATAATGGTTGAAATAATTTATCGATAGATATTTTTTCATCTTGTTTGAATACTAAGCTGTGATGACTATTTGTCAAAGCGTAATTAATTTTTTTATATGATAGTAAATAGATGATTCTTAATTTTCATGAAATTATATCATTTTAACTCATATCGTACAGTTATTGATCTACTTAAGTCTTGGTCTTTTAAACTTAATCCTAGCTGAATATTAATGTTAAATTTTATTTTTCCCTGGAATAAGTTTCCTAATTCTTTTGCAATAATACTTTCATCATTATTAAGTAGTCGATCATCTCTTATTTCTAATTCAATAGGAGTATTAATTCCTTCCATAAATGTGCTTTTAAATAAGATTTGAATAGTACTACAATGTATGTATGATATTTTTTGTCGTTCTTCTTGTTTCATTTTATTTATTTTTTCAAAAATTTGATGTTTATTAATAATTGGGATGATAATATTTTCTCGGGTTTGTTCAATAGGTATAGCTTCTTATCCGATCATAATTTCATATTTAATTATATTCTTACGGGATAATTTTTGTTTGATATTATCAAAGAATGATATATCAAAATTATGTTTTCTTGTTAGGGTTAATTCAGATTGCCTAATCTTTTTGTTATTAACTATTCCATGAAACATATATCTTAGGTGTTCTTATTCTTCATATGATTCAAACATAGTATGATTAGCTAGAGAAGAAGAAGATGATAAATTATCTAACATAAATAAATAATACCTGATAGTGGTGGCTAACGGGCGGGTTGGCTCGGCAGCCCGCCCGCTCAGCCCGTTACTGTAGCAGTCCGAGCTCGGCTCGGACCGCCACAGTAACCGAGTGGGCTCGGCCCGGGCCCGGTAGACGAGCCGAGCCGAGCCCGAGCACCCGGGCTCGCGAGCCTGCCTGGCGGGCTGGCTCGCTAACCTAGCGGGCTGGCCCGGCGAGCCAGCCCGCCAGACCTCTACCGGAGCCCGAGCTCGCGACAACGGGGAGTCGGGGACAGGGGACTAAGTCCCGCTCGCGACGACGGGGACAGAGCTCGCGTGAAGGCGAAGCTCTCTGAGCAGGACTGGGCTCGCGACGACGACGACAACGACTGAGTCCGATTCCCAGCCCGGGCTCGCAACAACGGCGACTGAGGCTACAAAGCTCGGACGAACGATGGAACGACTGCGAAGTGCGAACTGGCTCAGTCTCGAACGACAGAACGACTGCGACGGAAGCTCTCTGAGAAGGACAGGGACTGCAAAGTAGTCGTGCGCCGTCTGGCGAAGTCATCGGAACTGGCTCTGTCGTCATGCACCGTCTCGCGAAGTTGCCTCTCGGTCTCGCGAACTGGCTCTGCAATGTTTAGACTTGCAAAGCCAATTCGCGAGACCGAGACTGCAAAGTCGTCGTGCGCCTCTTCTCTCGGTCTCGCGACCGAGACTCCACTCTCCAATGGAGTCACTCCACTCAACCAACGGTCTGAAGACCGTTGGCGAGTGGCGATGGCAACGGTCACTAGACCGTTGCCTGTTGGCTGTTGCTCGTCTGAGGGCTCGACTGAGCCTCTTAGCTGTTGGCTGCCATGTTGGGCAACGGTCCAAAGACCGTTGCCCAACGATCCCAACACAGCAACGGTCTTCAGACCGTTGCTGTGTATTTCAGCTTCAGGCTGAAATGAGATCAAGCAATGGTCTTGAGACCGTTGCTTGCTTGATCCAACGGTTGGCAAAATATAGGCTATATATACTCCTCATTATCTCTCAAATTTTTTATCCCAACTTTCTCACATTCTCTCAATCTTTTCACCAATTTTTCTCTCAATATCTAAATCTTTCCCTTCATTTCTCAATTGCTTAATCTCTCCATCTTTCTCCCAATTTCAAAGGTATATTTTATTTTTTTTAATTTTAGTTTTTTTAATTTAATGTGTATTACAAAATAACTAATTTTTTTTGCAATTTTTGTAGGACTCGTATTCGGGGAGGAGGTGATCACAATTCACAACAATTGCATACTATTGTTGCGTAATTGGTGTGCGGTGTCATTTTATTTATTAATTGTTTCGCAGTAGTCAATTTTTTTAATTATGGATCCTCGTGATTTTTTAATTGACACTTTTAATGACACTAACGATGATATTGAGGAAATTAGGGAAGATAATCTCACAATTGCAATTGATCAATCATCGTCACATGCATCCACATCGTCACCTAGAAAAAAAAGAAGTAAAACGTCGAATGTATGGAATAATTTTGAAATGAAAGATATTAAAATTGGTGGAAAAATTGAAAGTAGAGCACAATGTAAATATTGTATTAAACATTATGCATACATATCCGGTAGTTCTACTAGCACACTTGGTAGGCATTATGCAAAATATCACTCTAACGCGCAAGTGAGAGACCCTACACAAACACTCATAAATGCAAGTGGCAGTGGCAATTTTATGTATTCACATAATAAAATGAAAGAAGGAGTAGAAAAATATATATCACAATCTGAGGCACCTTTATCTATGTTTGATAGCGAGTTATTTGAAAATTTTATGAAAGAGTATATTAATCCTAGTTTTAGACGAGTCCCTAGAAGTACGACGCGAAGTGATATTATTAAAATGTATAATCATATGAAAAATGAATTAATTGAGTTTTTTTCAAATGCTCCGTCTATGTCTATTTGTATTACTTCTGATTTATGGAGTGCACCTAATGCTTTAGGATATATTGTCGTAACTTCTCATTTTATTGATGACTCTTGGCAATTAAATAAAAGAATATTAGGATTTCGTAGTTGTGAATATCCACATAGTGGCGTTACCATTTATAGATATATTGTTGGAATTTTGCAAGAATATGCTATTAGAGATAGAATTTTTAGTATTACGCTAGATAATGCTGCTGCTAACGATGTTGCAATTTTTGAATTTAAAAGGTTATTTCAATTAGATACGGCTCATAATACTCTTTTTCATATGAGATGTGTTTGTCATATTTTAAATTTAGTTGTTCGAGATGGCATGTCACATATTTCGCTACATATTGAATCTATTCGATCTGCAATTTCTTTTATTACTTCATCTAATACGCGACAACAAGAATATAAAGAATATTGTAAAGTTGCTCAACTTAAACCAAGAAAATTAAAAACCGATGTAGATACAAGGTGGAATTCGACTTATTTAATGTTGGAAAATGCTAAGCCATATTGGTTAGTTATTTGTGCTTATATTAGTGAAAAAACAAAATGTATTACTCTTGATCATAATAGTTGCGATATTGCTAATTTATTTCTTGATTTTTTAAAACCATTTTATGAAGCTACAAATAAATGTTCGGGAATTTATTATCCCACTACTCATCTTGTTCTCCCACTTTTTATAAAATTAACGGGTACTTTTCAAATATTTAAACAAAGAAACGAATTTTGTGCATTAATTGAAAAAATGGAAAAAAAAATTAAAAAATATTGGCTTAACATACCTCATATTTTTTGTTTTGCATGCATAATACATCCTAGATTTAAATTAGATGGAGTGCGTATAATGCTTGATAGAATTTCTTCTAATTTAGGTATTTCTTCTTCAATTAATGATGCTCAATTAAGAAATGAAATTGATAATTTATTTTCTTCTTATGAAATTAAATATTCTAATAATCGTTCAATTCCTTCATATGATATGCATGCTAGTTCTAGTAGTGGTGCTTGTGGTGGAGATCCATAAGATTTTATGTATGATATATTTAAGCAAATAGATAGCAATGTTCATTCTTCTAATTCACAAAGAAATGAACTCGATATTTATCTTAACACCTACCATAACATTTCTTGCCCCGATGATTTTGATATTTTGGCTTGGTGGAGAGTCAACTCTATTTCATTTCCTATTCTTTCTAGAATAGCACGTGATCTACTAACACCTTCGGTCTCTACAGTAGCATCGGAGTCTGCTTTTAGTCCAGGTGGACGTGTGTACGATGATAAACGAGGAAGAATTGCACCAGAAATCGTTGAGGCACTCATTTGCATGAAGGATTGAAACGACGCTGTGACGAGAGATCAACAACGAGAAGATGACATAGTTGAAAAATTCAAAAATTTGGATGTCGAAGACTAAATTTTTATTTAAATTTGAAATTGTAATTTTCATTTTCATATATTTTCTTTATCTTGTAAGTTGTGCTTTGAAATTGTAATTTATATTTGAAATTGTAATTTTTATTTTCATTTTGAAATGGTAATAAAAATATTTATTCAATTAAATTATTAATTATAGTATTTTTACATTATAATAATAAATATTTATTATAATTTTAAATTGTATAATATTGAAAATAATTTATAATATATTTATATAAGATATTATTATTTATGTATATTTGACTCGTTAGGCTCAGCTCGTTAAGGCTCGTTAGGCTTGCTCGGCTCGTTAAGGCTCGGCTCGTTAGGCTCGGCTCGCTCGTTAGGCTCGGCTCATTAGGCTCGGCTCGTTAAGCTCGGCTCGTTAGGCTCGTCAGGCTCGTTAGGCTCGGCTCGTTAAGCTCGGCAGGCTCGACGAGCCAGACTTTTTCAGGCTCGGCTCGGCTCGTTAGCCACCTCTAATACCTGATAGGTTTTGCTAAATTTGATAATTGATAGGTGGATAGAAGTTTGATCCCTCCAGAGTATTACCTCAAGGATCTTAACAATCATGCAAGCATGATTGGAGAGGAACGTAAGCGAGACTTACAACAACTGCTTTGTAACTTCAACTCCGAGTATTCTCAAAGGAGAACATCCTTATTTATAGGAGGGGGTCAAGCTCCTTACAGACCTTAGGGGATAAGATTCACCGACAGACGTTACATTTCTTTACATAAAGGAAAAGATAAAGTATGGAATATATTCTCTGACACACATTAATTTACATAAAGAAAAGAAAAGAAAAGAGATTCCCGACAGTGGGAATCAAAGTATAATAATTACATTACATATTGACATAAAGTAAATAGGAGAATATATTCCCTGATAATGCCTAAGGAATATAGTCTGTGATGGTGGAGTCTTCTGTAAGGAGATTATTCTTGTCTGATGAGTTGTAGTCTTTTGTTATGTTGTGTTTGTCATTTTCTTAGTCTTCTTGGAATAGATCGTATACTTCTGGATTGCTGTAATTACATAATACGGTAGATTTTTTTTTTCTTTTTTCTTCATACTTTCGTTGTATTCGTAGGAACTTCTGGTAAGATACTAGGTATTCATTATATTTAATACCAATTTCATACGCTGATCTTCTCGATAATTTTTCTAATTGCACTGTTGATCACTTCGATGCTAGTCCATTTGTTTTGTCTTTTGGCAAAGGTGATAAGACAATCAACATATAGGCTTGGGTTGATATGAATAAGAGGATCAATGTCACTTGTATCGTATGCTAATATTCTGATTTGTCTGACTTGTTCTATGGCCTTTTAGTTGAGATAATGTTCTGGGCCTAGACATTGATAGGCGATGTCATACTTTCTTCTAATAAGTAAATACTCACAAAATAATTGTTGTTGTTCTTCACTTAGTGCTTGAGAATAATCCATGATATCGTTAGAATCAGATAGAAGTCTTGATATGTATTCTTCACTGATATATATCTCCATGCTTGATATTTGGAATGTTGGAATATTGACCTTGATTTTGAATAAGATGTCTTTGTAGCTCCGTATAAGTATTTATAAGAGGAGAAAGTGATGTTTGATGTCACTTTCCATAGAAGAATTATTTGAGTAAATAAAACAATCCATTACTCTAATTTAGAAAGAAACAGGTGAATGAGTGAAAGAATCCATCATTCTAATATTGAAGGAAATAATATTTATTTAAATATTTTGAATAAGATTATTTGAGTGAGTGGAAGAATCCATCACTCTAATATAATTTTAAATAAGTTGTTAGCAAAAGGCTCTAATAAGTAATTTGAACCGAAGTTCATTAAGCGAGAGCTCTAATTAAGTAATTTTTGAGTGAGTGGAAGATTCCATCACTCAGCTAGGTATATTGATAGGTAATAGTACAACATTGACTTCTGTTTGATAAAAAATGATCTGTTTACGAATTTTTCTAAGAATTGTAGATTGAGCCGAAACTCGAATCATTAGGTATTTTGAATCGAAGTTCATTGAGCAAAGGCTCTGATTAAGAATTGTTGCTAGGAATTTGAGTGAGTGGTGAAATTCATCACTCATCACTCGCTTTAAGAATTTTGATATGTTTATGAGCAACAAGCTCGAGTTGAGAACTGTTACCTTGTAGTTGAACTGGATTTACAGATGCTTCCATTCTCTTGTGAGTGCGTCTGCAAAACTGTTGTGTTTTGATTTGATATATTTAATATATGGTTGGTACTAATTAATCTGTTTTTCGATAATCTTCTTGTAACTTGTATCTCCAAAAACTTGTTACATACTTAGAATCTGTTCGCAATTCAAATCGTGTTCCTAATAATTCAATTTTTCATTTTTTTCAGAATTTTAAGACATGCATAGGTTTCTAATTCTTGAATAGAATAGTTCTGTTCTGTTTTAGTAAATGTTCCAGAAAGATATTTACATAACTTTATCAGCAGTTTGTCTGTTTTAGGTGATAATTCTCCTTCGAGTCTGTTTCCTTCTTCGATAATCGAATTACCTGTTATGTCAAGATTAAGAATATTCTTTCCATTTACTATGGCAAGCATACAACCTACCCAAGTATCTTGTGATGCCTCTGTTTCTATGATAAGAAAATCTTTTATATTAGGATTATATAATATTGGGAAAATCTGACATTTCTGTTTGATATGTTTAACTACATCTGTGTCTTGATTTGCCTATGTCCATGGTATTTTTTCTAATAATTTTTTCTGTTATGTTTTTCTTTCTGTAGCTAAGTCTTTCAAAAAACCTTGGTCGGAGATGTAATTTAGATATCCTAAAAATCTTTGTATTTGTTTACGATCTTGTAATTTATCTGGGAATTTATGTAAGTTCTATTGTATGTTCGATGTTAATTGTATTTCTCCATTATGATTTATCTTTAAACCTAGATATTCTACTTCTGTTTGTAATAATTTTGATTTTTTCTGAGAAATAATTAATCCTTTTTCTTTTACATTAAGTTAGGACTTTTAAAGCGGCGTTAATATGATCTTCTTCACTTCCTGAAGTAAATATAATAATATCATCAATATATGCTAAGCAAATATATTCTAATCCTTCTAAATTTTGATCTATAAATCTTTGATATAGTGAAGGTGCTTGTTTTAGTCCATAAGGTAATATGTTCCATTCGTATTGTTTTTGAGGTGGACAGCTAAAAGCTATTAAGGGTTTAGTGTTTTCTGATAAGCGTAATTGTCAGTATCCTGACTTTGTATCAAGAGAGCTAAATAAATTATTGCCTTTAAGTTTTTCTAATATATAATCTTTTCTGGGTAATTTATAACTATCTCTAATAGTTGCATCGTTCATCTTCTTATAATTAATTATCATTCTTCTTTTACCTCGTTTGATTTCATTTTTATTTAATACATAAAAGGTTGGTGCGCTATGTGGACTGTGACTTTCTCTTATAATTACTAAGTCTAATAATTGTTTACATTCCAGTTTGAATTCTTTAACATCTTTGATACTATAAGGAATTCGATTTGGTACGTTAATTTCAGCAAGAGGATCTTTAAGGAGAATTATGATTTCTTCTTTATTAGTATTTTTGAATTGATTTAAAGGAGTTTCACTACAAACTGTTTGTAGCGTGTTTTATAGGATTTGTTGCGTAGTAATAAGAATTGAATAGTATTCAATGCTTTATGTGCTATTAATCTAACTATTCATGTTTGAGAAATAATAGGTGTGGTAATTTCTTGACGTCCCTTCCTCCCTGGAAAAGAGAAAGAAATAGTGCGAAGTCGTTGAATAAAAGATTGATATAATTTTAAGAAGTTATTTCCAATAATAATAACTACACTAGAGTCGTGAAGATATAATATTTTTGTAATAAAATGATAACCTTAGATAGGAATATAATGGCCTACATACCATATGTGATGGATAGATTTGTCAGCAACTATAATTTTAAGAGGTTTATTTTATTTGATCCATAAATTTAGTACGTTGCGTTTGGCAAAACACAAGGTTGAGCCAGTATCAATATAGGCAAAGTAAGTCATGTTTTGAACAACTATTTTAATAATGTGGCATTAGGATTTCGTAGGGTTAATCATTTACTCAGAACTAGTGGTTGAGGTGTCTGATTCATAGGCATAAATATCTACATCCGAACTGATATCAGAATCTTCAATAGGATCGTATCCAATTTCATAGGCTAATTTTAAAGTTTGTGTTTTAGTATTATTATTAAAACGTTGATGACACTTATTGGCATAATGACTTTCTTCATTACATAGCCAACAAGTACATTTTTTCTTGTTAGTAGGACAAAAGTTATTGGATCTTGTTTTTGTTTTCTTTTTAAATTGTTGTCTATTTCTAAAACATTTGTGAGAGTTTTTCCATTTATATTTTTGATATTTATTGTAAGGGATTTTCTTCCATTTTTTTTCTTTTTTGTATCTGTTATCATTACATCCATATTTTCCTACTTTATTTGTTATCTTGTCACAACATAATTTAATGTTAGCTTGTATTTTCGCTATTTCACTAGTACAAAACTCTTGCATCCAAGTTCTTAATGCTGTTATTCTAGCTCCTAAGAAGTCGGGAATGACATTTATTTTTATTGCATTTTTATATATTTCTTCAAATATTAAGTGGATTTCTTATGGTAGTTTTTTTATAGAATAAGGTCAGTGCTAAAGTTTTATATTTGTAGTCTAACTGATATTTGTTGGGAGTGATGTGCCCAACAAGCAAATGTAATAAAACACTTTTATAATATATGAATAAATTCATATTGATTGATATTATGTTAACATTTTATATCATGTTATAAAATTCATAGAAAATTCCTTGGTTATTTATGCTAACTTTATATTAACATATATATTGTATATATGTGGGATAAAATATAAAGAGTAGTAACCAGAATATGTCCATGACTTATATTTGAAGTATGGAATCTTCAAATAGTTTATAATCATAAACACAATTTATCTCATTAAGAATGTATAGTCATATCCCGACTAAATAAGTAGTGACATAAGATAAATATGTTTTATATAATATGATTATATAGGAATGGACCAAATAAAATTATATTGTTCTGATAATTTTCGTTAAATATAGAACAATTAATTTTATCATAATGATGGTCATATATGCATGATCTTAATTCGTTGTATTTAATAAACTCCTATTTTATTTTAATTTATTCTATGATTTACTCGATAAAGTTTTGTACGAGTTACGATTCGTATACCTTGTATATTGGAAGTAAATTAAAATGAATAGCTGAGAATGTTAATATTGATACAATGAAATCCATTTTTATAGATTCTTTTGTTTGTTAGTTCAAGGATCGAATAATTAGCGCGCAATTTATAATCGTTATGAATTAATTATTCAATTAAGAACTAATGGTAGTCAAGGATAAAGAAGCAATATGAGAGGTTAACAGATTATAAACCTAGCTCTATTGCGAATCTAAATGGAGGGTTAATACATATGTAATGATTATATCAATGAACATTACTTTAAGTAAATATACTATATAGTTTTGAGAGTGCAACTCTAAGTATTTAGTGGAATTATTTTAGAGTTAATAATTATGTTAATTAATATAAAGAGTTTATATTAATTAACAAAATATTATTGGAGCTTAAAACTATAAGTCCATCGGTCCTTTCGTCGCATTCTATCATTATTATAATAATAGAAAAATGAACAAAGAAGATTAAATAATTAATTGTGAATTAATTATTTAATACACTCAATAATAAGTTTATTATTATATTTTCATTAGATGAAATAATTAAACTATTGACTATTCAATTAATTAAGACAAAATGACAAAAGTTGTCAAAGTTAATATATTTGTTATATTTCATTAAATGAAATAATTGAATTATTAATTATTCAATTAATTAACAAATATAAAGTAACTTTTAAAAATAGTTTTTAAAATGGATTTTGTCAAATTTCAATTAAAGTCAAATTTGATTTAATGTCATGACCTTTTGTTTTCCATACCATTTTTGTTATAAATGTGTTATAACTTAAATGTGCCAAGTGTTGAGCTATGGTGACAAAACTTTTGATTTCCATAACATTTTTATAAATGTATGAAATCAATGATAACTTTAATGAGAAATTTGTAGTGTTTTTCTCTAAATGTCATAATGGTCATTATGGAGCAATACTACTATAAATAGAGGTCCAACCTCATTAGATGAAGGTTGTTGGAGAAAAAGTTGAAGTTGAGGTTGAAATCTTTGAGATTGAGAAATCCATTTTAAGAGCAAAATTTGTGTCTTCCGTGTTAGCTTTAGAGAAGTATTTTCTAAATCCAAATAGATCGTCTCATGTGTTGAGAATACGATCTATCATAAATTGAGTGTGATCTTGTTTCGTTCATCACGCCCAAACGTGCTTATTCGAGGTGAGGAGGATTGGCTGAGAAGATCGAAGGTTGATTTTATACCTGTGTGAAGTAAGCTACAAAGGTAACATTCTTTATCTTTTAGATTATATCTAAATAGAGATTTTAAATACATATTATTATTAATATATTATAACAACGATTCGTTTTATGTTCATGTTAAAATTATTTTTCATGATATATAAGTTACGCACGTTACCGTTGTTATAAACATCGACAATTCTGCCGTGCGAAAGAACCTAAAAACCAACAAACGCTCGCACTCCCTAAGCCCTGCTCCAAACTAGAGTGGTCAAAACATGCAATTTTTCAGCCACCCAATGGCTGATACTTTGGGAAGGCCATCCAATTTTTGATGCCACGTGGGTCTATTATTGATTATTACGGCAAAATTTCCTTTATTCCAACCTTAGGGACAAGTTTTATACGACGAAGGTGCCTATTACTGTTTGACACTGTCAAGCTGGAAGCGACAACTTAAGCAAACCAAGAGGAAAAAGAATTCAGAAGAGTAATTCATCAACGACAAACATCTTGTTGATGTGGAAGACAGGAGGATAAGCAAAGGGTATAACTACCCAATGTGTAATGAAGAGGACAGGTAGGATAAGCAAAGGGTATAACTACCCAATGTGTAACGAAGAGGAGTGTGTTAAGTGTGATAAGCTCTCCTGAACCTCCTCTTCGTCTCTATCCCTTCTTCTTTGAATTCTTCTTCTTCTTCTTCTTTAATTCCCTCTTCTTCGGTAATACAAAATAACTCTTCCTCAATTGTTCTTTATTGCTTCCACCGTAATAACACTTTCTTTCTTTTCTTGCAGAGATTCAATCAGATTTTTGCAGTTAGTTATGAATAATTTTGGACGTAGATGATGGATGCACTCCTGAAGGTATCAATTAATTTCCTCTTGACTATTCCCCTTTAAGTCACATGATTTTATCCAAAATGCATTTCTGATCTCTCAAACGTGAGTGTTCTTGTTGGGTATTTGATCGATGGACAATGTTTTGGTAAAAAGAAAGTTAAAATGACTATACTTGCATCATGGGTATGTTTTGACAAGAGAGATTGTTGATGGCTTGCATAATAATGGTTGAGTGAGTCTATCTTCCGTGTGTTTTCTTTACTATTTAGCACGCTAAAGAACCTGTTTAAGACCTATTGTTGCTTACTTCCCCACCAACTGCGCATTTGAATACTAGTTGGTTGAATCCTATCAATGAACCTACTGCGTCAACACTATTCCACATAACTTGAAGTAAAGTGATAGACCTCATTCATAAACTGAATAAGTAGCTTATGATTAAAGTGTATAAATATAATAATGAAAAAAGAGAGAAACGTAGAGTTTGTGGTAAGAGAAATAGGGAGGAGACTCTTCGAAATTCTGGAGGTTCATTGGGGTTAATTTTGTGATCTTCAATGAATAAGTATTCTTTCTAAACAATATCTCCAAATCTAAATATGAATCGTTGGATTCCCATCAATAAAGCCATTCATTTGAACCATTTGCATGGTACAATGTCGTTTAAATTATTCGCTCCCTAGTTTGATTTGGTAGTCTTTAAGCCGCTTTGGAGATCCTCCAATGGTTTTATTATTTTACCAAAATAATAATACTTCATTCTCTTTTTTATGATGTAAACAAATAATTTTCACTTTTCAGGATCTTTTAAAATTCATTCAATTAAATCTTAGCCAACCAACAAAAGGAGGTTCAAAAACAAAATAATTTAGGATTCCAAGTTGTAATCTAAAATTTGTATTTCCTAAAAACTATACATTGGCAACACTGTAAACTAGGAATGTGTGGTGTATGTACAACACATTACATGCTAGCTTAACTGATAATCAAAACGTTCAAAAACAGTGAGTTGAGGTGAGGGCTGAACCTAAAGTAACTGCATATGTCCATGGCTTTTACATTGCAAGAGTTCCAAATATTTGCTCCCATTTTGGTAGTTTCAGCAATAGAATGTCTCCATAGGCATGATCTTGTTTCACATCCATGCACTCTTTGGTTTTCAACACCTGTGCAATACAAATGGAATTGTTGGTTTAATTGTTGTTCCTTTCGACCCCCAAGAAGATTGAGAGAAGAAAATCGAGATTTGCAAAGGCAGTGCTAAAAAATATATAAATTATTTTTAAATAATAAGTTTAATTTTTGAGATTGTTGGTAATTTAACGTGAAATTATTGGTAATTTATCAAGCAGAATTGTGGAAGAATTAATCACATGAAAAACAGCTATTTGGTCATCTAAATGAATCATGTAGAAGATGATAAACTACCAATATCTCGTAGAACAGCCTTGCACTTTCTTTTCGGGTACTTCCCTCTAAAACCTGGAACAACTCTATTACTTCATATATTCTTTCTTGCTTTTGGTCAAAGAAATTTTGGTGCAGGTGCCTCGCAACCAATCTGTTCATCACAAGTTTAAAATTGAGAGAGTCGTTAAAAACAGAAACGTCAAAAACAGATCAATCAATTTTACCTGGTTCTCCCGGACCACCCATCTGCAATTTAAAACAAAATTAAGTGAACAATCACTTGAAGCAGATAAATGAATCTAAATTGAGATATCTGATCAATATCAATGAAGAAACTCTGACTTGGCAATGCTTACCTTCTCGTTCATCTCCTCCACACAAACTAAGCTCCTAGATCCAGAAAGAAGAAATTTTATATTTCTCAATATAGAAAACGAAAAGAAGAAGTCTGAAAGTATAAAGTTTAAAAGTATAAAGAAGTGGCACAACTCACTTCCAATAGGGGATAATTACGGCACAAAAAAACCATTTTAATGGCAAAACACAATTATAGGAATGATACCAATACAGATATTGCATGGTAGATGATGCTGGAAAAAGGGTTGTTTACTTTTTGTGCCCTTAAGGACAACACCTTTCAAAAAAAACAAAAATGGGAACTTTTGTGAAAGCATACTTTTTGATATGTGCATCAAAAGGTGACTACTTTACCTCATCCAAGAAAGAAAAATCTAATCCTTGATCCTTGTGCATATATGGCTTCTCGTATACTCTTTCCAATGGACTCTGAAATGGTCTAACTGATGGTGACTGCCGGACAGGAGTCTCAGGAGCTATCGCCAGTGGCTCACAACAATCAATAGTTGAAGGCTCTAACTCCCCCGACTTTTCTAAAACTTCCACAGATTCTAGAGTAGCCAAGATTTGATTATTTGGGGAATCGGTAGTGTCTAGCTTTTGGGGGGAGTTTACAGTTTCAGTGTGTGTTTCTAAGTTTGCAGCATCTGATGGATGATCATCTTTGACAGTTCCAACAGATTTCAGAATCTTTTGTCTGCTATCATAGAATAGCGATCTAAGCTCCACCGAAATACCTGAAAAAAGAAAAATCATTTGTTAAAAATGCAAAAAAAAAAAGAAAAAAAAATCTAAGAGCCGAGGAAATGAAATGATGGTAATAAACATACAAGACATCACAGGCTCAAAGAAGCCGTTGAAACAATTGGAGCATTGATTGGCTTTCCAGATGGCAAAAGCATTATGAGGAGCTTTCCTTCGTTTAGAAACCAAGTCACTAGCATCATGTATGCTTTGCTTAACAATTCTGTAAAAAACACAATGTAGTCATAATATTTTTTATAGGAACCTAAACTTTGTATCGAAGACAAAAATTATGGGCCTAAATATTCATTAATTACCACGTACTTATTAGGTAAAATTACAAAATCATCAATGATACACTTTCTTTTCCTGGAAATTCGAGCACTTTCCTTAGTTGCTGGTGTAGTGACAGCCATAAAGTCTGGTGTAATTTTTTCTGCATCAAACACTCGGATAATCAAGATCAGCACATTGAAAAACAGAAGATGTGAGTTTTCCCTAAATAAAAGGGACGATCTACGCATTGTCAACAGAAAATGATAGTTTTAAGAAATTGAAAACTTATTTATGAGATATTTACCATGATCCTAAAATTCAGATTATACCTGAAGCATCTATGAACTTGGATATAGGAGTTCCATCAAGCGAAATAGATAATTTTTGCTTGGGTGTTGTATTGTTAAGCTCTCGCTTTTCTGACATTGTATCAACAGATTTTAGTTGCTCTTCATCAATATGATAATATTCTTTATCGACCATTCGACCAAGATTTGGCAATTCCTCTTTTGCACTACAAGACTGATCAAGGACCATGCATTCTACAGCAGGACATGTATTATCTCGAAGCTTCTCTATGCTCCTATGTAAGCAGCTGAGATCATTTTCTTCCCCGACAGAATGGAGTTTCTCACTTTCCAATGGACCAATGTCAGTTTCATCAGTCTGGAGTTCATAAAATGACTTAACAATGTAGGAAGGTTCAATCTCTAACCAAGGACAGGTCTCAATCATTTTGTTTTCTTCCTCTGAGAACCTTTGACGCTTTTCGGATTCTGGGTATATTCCGTGTTTAGAATCTACCACAACCGACATTATAAATTGCTCTCCATGATAATCATCTTTGCTGCATACTTCGACTAGGTCTGGAGGTTCTTTCCCAGCCACATGAGATGCACTGAGGACCATAAGTTTTTCTCCAACATAATTGTTGTCTTGAAGCTTCTCAAAGACTATTTGGGTATGCGATGTTCTTGGTCTGATATCCATATCCAAAACATTCGTATTGATTAGTTCCACATCTGGATTAGCTTAAGAGAATATTTTCATATAAAATGAGAATACAAAGCCTATGAAAACCAACAGGGAAATTTTATTTACATACCCTTCAACAGAAAGCTCATCATCGTAAAATTTATCATTAAAGACTCCACCATCCTCGTAGTGATGCTGCAACATTACATTCAATTACGCATAAAACTCCACGAGTGAAATTTCATAAACAAAAAAAAAAATCTCAGATATTTCAGCCTATCACTGTTAAGTAGAGTCGTTAGTTTCAAGAGTAACTTCCAAGTAAAAGAGAAGTTCACAAATAGAAAGACCAATTATAAGCTGAAAATGGAGCTCCCTCCGAAATTCAAAATGGTTTCTGGGAACCAAACACAATAATTGAAACTCCTAGGTGGCACAAATAATAATCCTAATCTAGTTGAATTAGATCAGCCTCCATACACTAAGCATATAGGCATATTTACCTTGGCAAGGTAGTTAAGCTTTGAGCTCTCATTCGCCCACGTGTTTTCTGTTTCAGTTATTCCACCCATGTAAAAGTATACATAGAATAATCATAAAATAAGAAGGGAAAATGAATTTATAACAAAAAAATGATACCTTTGAGTGTGATTTCTTCTGGGGATACAAGATTTCCTCTGGAAAATTATAAAAAAATCTATATTTTTTAAAAAGACAAAGTAACAACAAGTCTTCTTAAAGTAGATAGCTTACCCATCCAAATCTTCAACAATGTCCAAATCAAATGCATCGAGTTCGAATCTCTCTGGTAGAGTAATATCACCAAAAGATGCTTGTATTGTCTTCATTTGTGCCTTGTCTTTTACATCGACCACAAATTTATTGATTTCAATCAAAATCTCATTACAGTCATCAAAGAGATACTCCACTTTCTTTGAATAAATTCGGACCACACCGAGAAGAAGATAAGCAAGAATTCTGTAAGTAACAACATCCAATTCATCCTGCAAAATTTTATCTGAAAAGAAAAAATTCAGTAAAATAAAAATGTATTGTGAATCTAAAACATGTGTAATTTGTAGCAGTAACAGGAAAATCAATTGAATCAGACCCATGCTAAAGCAAAAACTCGTGATCATATAATAACAACTGAAGTGTTGTTGGAAGACAGTATATGGCACCACTTTCCTCGTTATCAGATACATTATTATCTCATACGATGTTTAAAAAGACTTCATCCATAACGTATACAATCAATTAATACCCAAACTTTCATCAGGCCAAGTAGACACGGTAAAAAGTATAGTGTGAAAACTAATTTTATGAGACAATGAATTAGTTAGAATCTCGCCCATAAACTATCAAATTTTAAGTGGCCATGAACAAATTATAAACAACATAAGAAGACATAAGCATTTTGAATAGCATCCTATGCAGAAAATGTTAATACAGTTTATGAAGGAACATATGTTTAAACTCTAAAACAGCACTAAAATTAAGTTAAAAATACTTAGCGGTGTTTATGCCGTGTAACAACACCATTGGATAGAACTCAGCCCTAAGACCGGCTTTCAAGGGGAGGATGCTCAAGCATTGTAAGCCCACACAGCTATCCATACACAAGAAAAAGAATAAAAATCGAAACTTAATCTACATTGAAATGTAGTTGACCGATTACTAACTTGCAAGAGAGGATACTATTTTTTTGTCAATTCTCCAAATTATCCAAGTTCAAGGCATAACAGATTCCTATTATCTCTGAGTAAATTGGCTGCCATGGACGTTGCTTCCTTGGGGTACATTATAACTATTCAATTTATACCGCATGAAACTTGGTAAAATTAGTAATCGGTCAACTCAAGCTAACCAGGCACGAGGTGCATTCAAAGCTATAAAAGACAACAAACTAACCACCCATGATTATAGCCTATGCCATACATAATCCCAAGGAGTGGCCCTCTTAATACCAAATGTAATAACCACATTGAAAAAACCTTATCCCTGAAATCCGGATTGCGAGGGGAGAGTGTGCAAGTAGTTATATAAACTCCCGATAATAATCTAGTCTATGTAGTAAAAATGTAATCGTTACACGTCGTCATTGAAATCATAAAACTTGAAAATGGATGCAGAAGATGAGAAACCGAGTTCAAAATTGGTGATTTATTCACTGTTCTTCCCATAAAATCAGAGAAATACTAAAAGACGAGGAAAAATAAATTTCGGAAGAGGAAATGGAAAAAGAAACAAACCAACAGAGGACGAGATATCAGTCGCTGTGACCTGGAACTTCTTGAGCCTTTTGAAACAGTAACCAGCAACCCAAATGGCACCCAGGTGACGTTTATTGGAGAGCAGGCACTGAGAGTTGAACATGGTTGAAGACAATTCCCTCTCTTCTGCAAATGGAGATTTCGATTGAAGAATGAACAGAGAATGCCTTTTGTTGAAGGATGAGGAGTGGAGATAAGGGGAGGAAGAAGGGTCCGTCCTTGTGCAACGGTCTCTTTGCCAAAGCGTCCTCTGTAAGCCTTTACACCTTCCCTAAAATGGAAAACAGATTGCACTAGAAAGTTTAGTAAAATATATTACCTTAAACGCTGCATTTTATTTCTAGGGTATTTAACAAAACAAACGTTTGAGTTAGAGATCAACCATAAGTCAAATATCAAAGTAATTTTGTGAATACTTAAAATCTTAAACTATGAAAAATAACTCAAACAAACTTCACAGTCACGTTTTTCATTTAAAAATATAGAAGCAATTGTCACTGTCACTGTCACTGTCACATTTTTTGCTTAAAAACATTAAAGATCGTCTCATGAACATCTAAGGGATATCTAATGTAAGCTGAGGGACGTTCGTTGTAAGTTAAGGGATTTCCGTTGTAAATTGAGGGATGTTTATGGTATTGAGGGACGTATGTGGCATTGAGGGACGTCCCTCAATATTACATGACGACGTTCCCTCAACATTTAAAACATTGAGAAACGTCTATTGTAAACTGAGGGACGTCTATCGCAAGTTGAGTGACGTTCATTATAAGTTGAAGGACGTCTGTGGAAGTGTTGGACATCCCTCGATACTAAACAACGATGTTCCCTCAACGTTCATGGCATTGAGGAACATCCATTATAAGTTGAGGGATGTCCATGGCATTGTTAGGCGTCCCTCAATACTAAACGATGTCATTCCCTCAACTTTCATGGTATTAAGAGACGTCTGTTGTAAGCTGAAAGAAGTCTGTTGTAAATTGAGGGACTTCCATTGTAAGTTGAGGGACGTCTATGGCATTGTTGGACGTCTCTCAATACTAAACGACAACATTCTCTCAAAGTCCATGGCATTGAGAGATATTCGTTGTAAGTTGAGGGACGTCTCTCAATACTAAATGACGATGTTTCCTCAATGTCCATGACATTAAGGGACGTCTTTTGTAAGTTGAGAGACGCCCGTAGTAGGTTGAGGGACGTGCATTAAAAATTGAGGGACGTCTGTGACATTGTTGGTTGTCCCTCAGTACTAAACGATGGTGTCTCTCAATAATCTCATCCTTCGGCCACCAGCGACCTTGGACTCTTCTCATTTTATCTTGAATGTCCATTTCCACTAACAATTATCTCTCATCTCTAAAGGACGTCCCTCAATATTAAACGAGGAGAAATGATAGTATTGTTGGAAGCCCATTACCCCTGATTCTGTTGGAATCTTGCTGAGGCTAACATGTTATTGTATTTTTATCGTTACCGTCATTCTAACCTCATTGTTTAATTTTAATATTATTTTTTGGATTTAATTTTTAAAAAATTAGAAAATTAATAAAATAACCACTGAACTATGAAATTAATGACAAGTTAACCATTAAACAATTTTTGCTAACAACTAAAACATTGAACTATGGAAAATGAATTGAGCAAATATCGCGGTTACGTTTTCTGTTAAAATATGTTTTCTTTCCAAGGCAGAACGTTGTCTTTCTATTAAAAAGATTTAAAAGATTACTTTTCGCATGCGGAACGATTATTTTTCATTGCAAAAAGACATCGTTCTACAGCGGAAGAACAACATTCTGTCTGCGGAAAGATTAATTTTTGCTGTGGAAAAATTATTTTCCTCTACGAAAAGTGAAACATTGGGGATGAGCACTGGACGATGATGATGGACTAGAAAGAGGAAACAGAAGATGGTGATAAGAACTAGACGAGTAAAATCGAGAGGAGGGATGAGTCACCAAAAGATGTTCCGAAAACTGAAAAACTTGAAAATTGTTTTTGAAGACGAGAAGACTATGCCGGAGCTTCCCGACATCGTCTCTGCTATAAAATTGCTTCAATTATTGCGATTTTAGCATAAAAATTAGAATTGCAAAGAGTAATATTTCAATATCGTTTTGGGGGGGAATTGTTTTAGCAGATAATGGTGATGCTTGCATCATCCATTTTCAATAGTTCAGTATTTAAGTTGTTAGTAAAAATTGTTCAATTGTTGACTTGTCATTGATTTCATTGTTCATTGGTTATTTTGATGATTTCCCTAAAAAAAAATTAAACAGTTTAATATTTTAAAAAAAATTAACCGGTTTTAATGTTTAAATTAAACATCTTAACCTTTTTGTCTCCTTCCTGCTTTCTCTGACCTTTTAATTTTTCTCCGTCGGCACCTTACTGCCTCCTTTCTTCCCCTTTTGTTATACCTTAATATTTCGACAGATTTACTCCCACTCATCAAAACTACGAATAATTAAGTAAAACATGACTGGATATGCACCAACAAAATAATTGTACCAAAACAGATTAATAGTTGTTACAACATAAAAAGCGATGATATAAAATTATTGCAAAAAAATCAAGAAAAAAAAAGTGGAAGAAGAGAAAGAGATTGTAACACCCAATATACACGAATAATCTTATATGTGTAATGTGACATTTAGAATTAATCTTATATGTGTAATGTGACATTTAGAATTTAAATGAAATAAATAGCGTCATAAGTAGAGAATTATATGTGTTGTGTAATGAATGATTTTATTTTTAATTCAAATACTATATTCAAGAAGTAAGTTATGCTGGATGTGAAACAAAAATTTAAAGAAAAACGTTTAAGTGTTGGTGTAAGGGTGTCCACATATTGGAATAGGTCTGCAGAAATGAGGTGTCCGCAAAGAAAACGTATACGTGGTGGACAGTGATTGACTGATAAATAAGGGTGTTCAAAACCAAACTGGAATCGGTGAACCGAACAGAAACCGATCAATTCGGTTATGTTCAAATCAGTTTTGAACACCCCAGAACACCCCGGAACTAATCTTCGGTTCTATTTTGTAGAAACCGAAGTTATCAGTTCGATTTTTGGTTTGGCTTAATCAAAACTAATATTAACTGAACCGAACCTATAAATTTACAATTTTTATTAAAAAAACTCGGTTTACAATTTGGTTTAGAGCTAATATTAAGTAATTATTCAATAAGTTGTTATTTATTCAAAACTCAAGTCCTACAATTATCATCAATTTAAATTATTTGATTGATACTTAAATAATAATTAAATTATTGACTAATTAGCTATTAAATTATACTAATTAGTACTTAAAATATTATGTAATTAGTAATAAAATTATTGAATTATACTCATTAATATTAATTCAATTAGTAGATTATATCTAATTAGTAAATATATTAATGAATTATACTAATAAATTGTTAAATAGAAATAATCAAATTAATTAGTGATTGAATTATATATATATATATATATTTTTATAGAAGTAACTGTTTGTTGTGACTTTTAATTATTTTTGTTAAATTTATATTAGTAAAAATTAAATTTATATTTATATATATATAAAAAAAACATATTATTTTATATAATTAGTAGAACCGAAATCGAACAAAAAATTTTGGTTTGGTTTCGGTTCAGTTTTGATTCTTAAATGTTTCGATTTCAGTTCCATTTTTTACAAACTGAAAAAAAAGTCTGTTTGGTTTTGGTTCGACCTTAAAACCGAATCGAACTGAACTGACTTTTGCACACCCCTACTGATAAGGTAAGGTGGTATTCGTAAAAGTAAGGTGTGCACAGAAGAGTTGGAATACGCGGAAGTGTTTGTATCCGTATAATGGACGGCGTCGTTTGAGGATAAGGAACGTATCCACGGAAAGGGATGCGTCTGCAGCAGATAAGTAACGCGGAAGAAATGTCTTCGTTTGAATTTAAAAACTTCTGCGAATATTAAGGAATGTGTTTGCGCTGAACAGTAAGGTTGCAAAAGTGTACACGTTCGCAAAAATGAATGTGTTACTAGAAGGGAATGTGTTTGCAGAATGGACGACATCATATAATAAAGACGGTGTGCCACAGTGAACAATCAAGTTACGAAAAGGTACGCATTCTTGAAAAGAAATGTGTCCACGGAAGGGGATGTGTCCGCATAATGGACAACGTCATATTATGATAAGGAACATGTCTGTGGAAAGAACACTTCTGCGACATATAAGTATAAGAAGAGAAACTTCATCGTTTGGGTTGAGTAAATCTGCTGATGATGAGGATATGTCGAAAGAAACGTGTCCAAGGTAGATAAGTAAGGTACAGAATGTCGTCATTTGGATCAAGGATTCCCGAGGAACAGTGAATATTGTGGGAGTGTAGGTGTTTGTGGAAAGGAATGCGTCTGTAAATCAAAGAAATGTCATCATTTAAATCTAAGCATGTGCAAAAAAAAAACAATGAATATCACGAGAACATTGGTGTCCATGGAAGCGTTGGTATCCGCAGAAGAGTTATTCGCAAAAGAATAAGCATACGTGGTGGAGAGCAATTGGCGGATAAATTAAGAGGGATTCACGAGATGAGGAATCTACAAAAATGTTGGTGTCCATGGAAAGCGTTGGTGATCGCGAAACGTTGGTGTCCATGAAGTAAGTGTAAAATGTAAATGTGGCAGATTTTCATTGGATGAGAAAGGCGAGCAGACATCCACAACGAAGGCTCACATGTCTGCTATAACTACGGACAGGTTTAAAACATGATTTTTCACAAAATCCACAAGCTACCATTTGATTCTTGGACTAATAAAAAAACGATAATTTCAAAATGCGTTATCTTCATGATTTTTTCAATGAGATTTTTATTCTTGACAGTTTGTAAATGTGAAGGATTGAGTTGAAACTCTAATCACTCTTGAGCCGCGAGGTCTAGAAGAACTCTCTCGCAAGTTTTCTAAAGGTAGGTCTTTTACGGTTAGGACTTTGTATTTTGGAAGGGCAACAATAATGAATGATGAAATAGTGAGAGTTGTTTTTAAGACTTCGAAATAGAGCGTAAAATTTCACATTTTTCTTACTATTAGCCTGATTCCTTTTTTATTGTAAGAGAAGTAAACGGTGGGAAAAAGTAAGATATTACAGACTCTAGGTAAGTGATACTTGCATGTGTTTGACCTTTGACCTGCACCACAAGGATGCTAGGATTATTTTGACGTTTATAGATAATAGATTATGATTATATGATGCTCGATGATGTATTATATTGTTTGATAGTATATGTTGCTTTATTTTTTATTTTTGAGAATATGTTATTATGTTGGATGATATGTTATGTTTCATTAACTCAAGAATGTGTTGTTATGTTATGTTTATTTCGAAGATATGCTATAATTTGTTATGTTTCATTGTCTCGAATATGTGTTATGATGTTGTGCCATAGTCATGTGATAGGTTAAGATACACATATGTTGCATTTATTTTCATGTACCATGTTTTTCAAGAAAATAACAAAAATGGTTTATATGTTTATGTTTTCATGTAAGAAAGAAAGAAACGGAATTTAAATGTAATACCAAGAATTTTGAAGATTAATTATATAAATACGACAATTTAATAGATTAATTATTGTCAATTGGGGGATTTTAATGAATAAATAAAATACTAAAATTATTAAATAAGTTATGAAATTAAGAAAATTAAAATAAAGAATTTTATTTTATAAATAATAAAATAAAATTAGATTTTTTGAGGAATTAGGAAAGCTAAAAATTAGTAAAGGATAATAATCCACGGTTAATGAAAAGATTGAAATGTTGGTTTAATATTTTATGTTGTAGAATTAAGAAAATAACATGTAGGAAAATCGATGCAATAAGAATCGTTAGATGAGATTTAGGTCTAAGTTTATAGACATCAAGTTCCTAGTTGTGAAGAAAAAGGTTCAAAGTAGTTAGATATCTATAGATCACATGGGGACTAACTCCGTGATAATGGATCTATTCACTAAGAGAATACCATTCGTTAAAAGAATATCATGTAGTCAATGACAAGCTAACCACTAAAATATTTTTGCTAACAACTTAACCATTGAACTATGAAAAATGGACGGAGTAAACACTGCAGTTACATTTTTCATTAAAAAGCATTGTTGTTCTGGAGTGGAATGTTGTCTGTCTAAGGCGGAACGTTATCTTTCCACTATTTGTTAAAAAGAGTTGTCGTTCCGCGATGGAAAGACAACGTTCCGCCGTAGAAGGACAATGTTCTGCATGCGAAAGAATTGCTATATGTTGCGGAACGATCACTTTCTGCAGCGGAACGATCACTTTCCGAGGCAGGTGCGGCATTGGTGATGAACATTAGATGATGACAATGGACCAAGAAAAGGAAGGAGAAGATGGTGATGATAACTGGATGGTGAAAATGAGAAGAGAGATTTGTTTTCAACGATGAGAAAATGTTCGAAAAACTAAAAACGTGGAAATTATTTTTGACGATGAACCGAACCAAGCTGGAGCTTCCTGACATCGTCTTCTCGTTAATATTGCTTCAATTATTGTAATTTTAGCATAAAAATTAGAATTTGCAGAGAGTAAACATATAATCGGCGACGTCTACGCAACAATATTTCTCAATAGGTAACGATGATGTTTGCAGCGTCGATTTTCCATAATTCAGTGTTTAAGTTGTTAGAAAAAATTGTTCAGTGGTTGACTTGTCATTGATCACAAAGTATGATTGTTGATTTGTCATTTTCCCTTGTTTTGATGATGAATGTTTTAACTGAATTATAAGTTGTATATCTTTTGAATATGCTTAATTGGTTTATCTTTATATTTATGTTGATCTTCATTGAAAATATCTCTTAACAATGGTATTTATATGTACTAACTTGTTTGTCTAAGTCCATGTAGTTTATGTTAGCCTAAGTGTCATTAGACTTATTTGTTTTGATGATGATTGTATTGAGTGTAATTATAAGTTTTTTATTGGTTTTTATGCTTAATTGTTCAATCATTATTTTTATACAGATATTCATTGGAAATACCCTCAATACTAGTATTAAGTTTGTACTAACATGTTTATCTAAGTCCTTAAAGTCTATGGTATAAATATTGGGACTTAGAAAATCAAGAAATGCAAAATGAAGGCGAGAAGTCGAGTAAACAAGCTTGGAGGTCAACCAAAATGTTCAGCAGTGTAGGAACAGGTCGACCAATTGATCGACCGCAATACGTACAAATTGCTCATCAAGTTTTGCAATCGAGGAGGCGGGCGAGCAGCAAAGATTTGGTCGACCGATTTTAAAGACAGATTGCTTCTTAGATTTTCTTGAAGAAAGGAAGAAAAGGTTGAACAACCGGTAGACCGATTTGGCAGACTTGCGCGGAAATTGAACGACCAAAATTACAACGGTAACATGCAACAATCGAATGCGGTCGACCAAAAAGGAAATGGTCGATTGCTAATGCTGAGTCTATTTATAGATGACACTCTAAAGCTCTAACGAACGACTGGAGAAGTGTAGCAAAGCTCTGGCAAAATTCATACAGAACTTCTCCTTATTCAAATGAGTGCATAGGCCTAACTTTCTCATACATAAACTTGAGATTGTTTATTTGAGAGTTAGATTCTAACTTGTATTTTTCATTTCTGCAATTGTACACAAAGAAAGTGTGACGCCACGCAATAGTCAAAGGCTAAATTGACGTTGTAAAGATCAATCTAGAGGGTAACGTCCTGAAAACAGTATGTAACGGTTTGTTTGACACCCGTTAAGTCAAATATCACCAATTGGGGAGATTGGGCAATTATGGATCTCCAAGTGGGAAGCTTGGAGCGCAGACAAAAGCCGGGGTTGGTGAACTACGTGAACACACCATTTGCGCCTCTCTTTCTCTACCTCTCGTATATTTGTGTTTATTGATTGCATATTTATTGTTGATAAATCATTTAGGGTTAGAGAATTATTTATCGCACAAAAAAGTTTAGCACACCTAATTCACCCCTTTCTATAGGCATGCACAGATCCTAACAGCTTATAATATGATCACTGAGACTTAGAGGATTCAAGAAATGCAAAACGGGAAGAAGAGGTCAACTAAAGCATAAAGGCGGTCGACCATTTTGTTGAAAAATATTAAGAGGGGGTCAACCGACAGAGAAGTGTAGATCGAACGCAAATATTACGTTTGCTTGAAATGCTTTCAACTGCTAGAGAGTGGTCGACTGGTGAAGAAGTGGTCGACCACAAATGGACAGATTTGAGCATATTTATGGACTATAAAAAATCGGTCGACCGAGGACATATTGGTCGATCGCCCTACTACATTTTACACAACGACTATATTCCAATAGTGGGGAGGCGATCGACCAAATAGAGGGTGGTTGACCTGTTTCACAGTTTTTATAAATAGAAGACACTCTGAAGCTCAAACTAACGAAGAGAAAATCATAGCGAAGCTCTGCCAAAATTCATACATGATCTCTCTACATTCAAATGAGTGCATAGATCTAGCTCTTCCATTCCCAAACTTGTGATTTACATTTAGAGAGCTTAGGTTTTAAGTTGTATTTTCTATTTCCACAATCTTTGTACTCAAGCTAAGGATGACACCCTGTGAATAGTCAAGCAAGGGTGATGCCCGATGAATATTCGTTGTAAAGGTTTGGTTGACACTTGTAAAGTCAATCGTCACTAACCCAGGAGGTTTGGTGATTAAAGATCTCCAAGTAGGAAACTTGGAGCATGGACGTAAGCTAAAGTTGTCGAACCGAGTAAACAAATTTGGTTTGCACTTTCTCTATCCCTTTACTCTTATATTTGTTTATATTTGATTGTATATCTATTAATAAATCACTTAGAGTTTACAAATAATTAATATTGCACAAAAAAAAAAAATTTAACATGCCTAATTCACCCCCTCATAGGTGCACATATGCTCCAACATACCAGCCAAGGTCTTTTATGAGCGTGTGGGTCACATGAACATTATTTCTCTCGAGGATATTAAGATTTAGTGGGAGTTTATACATTTTATTGGATTCATTTGTATAGATATTTGTAATGAATATTTTTGGTACTACAATATAAAGTTTTGAGATTATTTATTATGATTTACTCTGGCATTTAATGTTTATTATTGATCTCTCCAAGGATTTTGGTTCGACAGGTTAGAAATAGGCATGTTAATATCCCATTATATGTAACTTCCATATTACACATCCATATTGATCTATGCCATTTGATTATATTGATATTTGTGACTGATGATTGTTTAGTTCTGTTAGATGTGACGAAATCGCTTTGATCCTATACCGATATAGTTGATGGACGAGATTGGTTGAATATACTCCGTTTTAATGCTAACAAATTGACATATCATAAAGTTAATGTTGTAATGTGTAATGATTAGATGAATCTACACATATGGTAACTAAAATGTATTAATGCATATATAATATAAAATCCATAAAAGTGATTTACTAAGGTATAAGATTGAGATTTTAGAGTATATTGAATAAAATGGTTAATTATATGTGTAGATTCATTGGGGTAATTAGATAAAATGATTATTACCCACTCAAGACTTGCAAAAAGGTTATGGTCCCCTTTTCTTAAAACATTTTACATTCTCCTTGAGACCCATCGCCCTCATTGAGAGATTTCGTGAAGTGCTTGGTGAAAATAGAACGCCTTCATACTCGACTCGCTACTTTGAAAATTTCACCAATGGATTTGAGTACGTCATTCTTATTGTTTTGATTGTTTGACATGGAAACAATTTGGCAATTAAGTTTTCGGTTTAAGATTATAGAACTTAAGACAAATTAAGTACTTATAGGTTCTACCTTTCCTATTTTGTTGGTCATATATATGCTCAAATCAAAATTCCTTATTTGTGCAAGTCTAGTTCCCTCCTTTATAAATAATACCCAAACAAAAAAGGAAAAATGCTAATGCCATTAGTAGAATCGAATACTCTTTGTTGACAGAGCGAGATGAACTAAGATGTTTAGTACAACAATGAAGATCATATGAAGAGTTCAACATGAAGAGAGTAGGGTGAACACTATCACCATTGCTGGAGAAGGAGAGCACACCAAAGAAGAGAGGGAAGAAAAGAAATAAGACGGAAAAGGAAAATTATTCGAGTTTGTAAATAAACATGTTCAGATATAACTTATTGGTTCAAACAATTAAATCAAACTACAATCTAAAATAATGTGATTCAATGAAAGAACTTTTTTTTATAATAAATTGAAATTTTGGAAATTTTTAAGGCGAATTTAAATTAGAGGGAGTAAATTGGAAGGACATTTAAGGTATAAAAAACAAAAGGGAAAATAATCAATCAACCATCATACTTTGTGATTAATGACAAGTTAACAATTGAACAATTTTTATTAATAACTTAAACACTGAACTATGAAAAATTGACGCTGCAAATATCGTCGTTACTTGTTGAGAAATATTACTGCGAAGACGTCGTTGATTTTAGGTTTACTCTTTGCAAATTCTAATTTTTATGCTAAAATTGCAATAAGTGAAGCAATATTAACGAAAAGACGATACCATGAAACTCCTGTATGGTTCGGTTCGTTGTCGGAAATAATTTTCACGTTTTTAGTTTTCCAAACATCTTCTCATCGTTGAAAACAATTCTCTCTTCTCTCATCACTATCCAATTCTCATCACTATCTTCTCCTTTCTCTTCCTGATCCATCGTTGTCGTCCAGTGTTCATCACCAATGTCTCATTTTTTACAGAGAAAAATAATCTTTCCGCCACAGAAAGTGATCGTTCCGTGACGGAAAGTGATCGTTCCGTGACAAAAAGTGATAGGTCTGCAGCGGACAATAATTTTTTTGCAAGCAAAACATTGTCGTTTCGCAGCGAAAAATGATCATTTCACCGTGGAACGTTGTTTTTTTACCACAGAACGACAACGTTTCGTCGTGGAACGACATTGCTTTTTAACAAAAAATGTAACTGCGGTGTTTGCTCTGTCAATTTTTTATAATTCAATTGTTAAATTATTAGCTAATATAATTTAGTGGTTAACTTATTATTAATCACAAAATTTCGATTGTTGATTAGTAATTTTCCCAAAACAAAGTTATATTTCACCTTTCAAAAAACATGTATTACTCTTTTCATCGGGCCAGGGCTCCCATGCCCATTATATAAATCGCTCAAAATCACTCTCTCAAGTCTTAACTAAAACCCTTTGAAAATCAGGTCCCGCTGTCGGAGAAGAAAACCGGAGAGCAAGTCCACGAAAGTGATGCTGTAGAGCCATCAGCCATGTCTATCGTATTACGGCGTGCATTAACTTTTAGGAATCTCATTCTCCTTCGAAACTCCTCCATCCATGGTCAAGACCTCTCTCACTCCGTTTCTTTTCTGATTAACACTAGTATATGCAGCAACTCCGAGCAGCCGCAGATCCTACCTCATCCGGCGATTAATTTTCTCAGAGATAGTCGCCGGAGCTTTGCAAAGGGCCGGAAGTCAAGTTGGTCTTTCATCTGCCTTGCGAATGCTGAAACTAAGCTTAACTGTAGAAATCTGGGATTAGTGTTATTCATGATTTAGGAAATGTTACAGATTAACCAGTTCGTTTGTGTTGGGGTCATGATTTTTAATTATTACTTCAGTTTGAATAAACTTTATTCTTGAAAAGATCCCTACATAAACCTGGTGGTTACATGTTTCTTATCCTTTGAATCCGTTTTTCTTTTTTTGTGACCTCATAGGAGAAGATTCTGCTACGAGTACAGTTGAGGTTTTGCCTGATATTGGACCATTTGTCAAGGAAAATGTCAAGTCACAGATGGAAGCAGCGATTGTTGCATTGTCAGGAGAACTAAGCAAACTTCGGACTGGTAGAGCATCATCAGGTACATTACCCTCTGCGATCATTGAGTTCTTACTCTTATTAAGTGATCTCATTCGAGAAATGGATTTTCAGGAATGCTTGACCACATTATTGTTGAAGTCAGAGGTGTAAAGATGCCCTTGAATCAGATGGCCGTTGTCTCTGTCCTGGACTCAAAAACCTTATCAATAAATCCTTACGACCCAAATGTAGTATAATCGAAATATAGTTGACATATTTTATCATCTTAAATTCTTCCCCATAAAAATGCATTTTGGATTATCAAAGGGTAGAAACAGATAATTGATACTTTTTTTTTGGATAATTATTTCAATAATTCTTATCCATTCTGCGTAAAAAGAAGCTTAATGCAGTATATATGTCAAAGAATAGTAGAAAAAAAAAGCGACTATATTGATTCCTTTTAAATAAGAATATTCTTTATCTCAAATCAGTTTATTTTAGGCATTGTTTGTAAGTCATATTTGTGACAGTAATAGTGATTGTTGTATGCAGGCAATAAAGAATTTAGAAAGTGCCCTTGTTTCATCTCCATTTGGATTAACGCCAAGAGTAGACAGTGAGAGATTAATTGCAGTCATTCCACCGTAAGATCCCTTTTTCCAGAATGCTCCTAAAATGAAAATGAAATAGTTTTGAAGCCAATATGACTGTCTTAAAGTTGTACAATGAGTGAATTTTTCTGAGGATGATTTTATT
Organism: Begonia loranthoides; assembly: GCA_022433065.1. NCBI lineage: Eukaryota > Viridiplantae > Streptophyta > Magnoliopsida > Cucurbitales > Begoniaceae > Begonia > Begonia loranthoides. The sequence goes on along the minus strand of CM039477.1, from coordinate 7,348,165 downwards.
AATTTTATTTATTTCAAGATAGTATTAAAGTATTAATGCAAACTAACTCATTTTCTTTACTTTTCTTTTTATTGCTTTTGCAATCTCAAGATTGACCAAGGAGCATGTCCAAGTAAGCTTATGGTTATTTTCCTTTATTATTCACCCCATTTTTTATTCTTTTTCTGTTGCATTGCTGGGAACTGATATATTGAATTGTTTAATTCCCTAGGCTATGTGTAAGCTGGTTGCTAAGTCATGTGAGGATGCCAGACAAAGTATAAGGAGAGCTCGCCAAAAGGTACTTCTTGGAAGTTTTTTGATATATTCTTGTATTAATTAATGTTTTTTCAAAAAATAGATGAGTAAATCCTTCACAATCGGAGCAAAGTAAGAATAAAGAATAATTTTCTATTCAAACGTTTAAAATAATAACATGTTTGAAAACTGATACAGAGAGCGAGCTGTTCTTCAAAGCTGTTAGAAGTTATGTTAGGTTGTTTATCTGGTGGTCTGACCATCTGAATGACATTGGAATTGATCTATCTGTATTTATGAGATCTTCTCAGCATCAAAAACTTGTTCTAGTATTCTTCTCCTTATATCATTGACAGGAACCAGGAAACATATTCTCTGAGATGCTTATTAAATTTTCGTATTGACCTATTTAATGAGAGTTTTTGCAAGCTTACATTAGTAGTGCTGATAATATTTATGAGAGATTTGGAATCCAAGAAGGTAAGACTTAGAGCTTGTACGTGCATATGAATAAGAAATTGCTATAGTAAAAAGCATAGCTCGCTCCTTATTTTGTTCTGCCCTGCTAACCAGAAAATTAAACCTCTGAGTTTGTGTATTAACTTCTCTTATTTAATTGTATCCAACAAATGCCTAAATTATATGTCTGAGCGAGTCTTTCATTTTCAGGCATTGGATAGTATAAAGAAAATTTCGTCCAGTTATTCAAAGGATGATATAAAAAGACTGGAGAAAGAAGTGAGTTGTGTCAAGTGAAGCTAAATCAGAAATTGAAAGCATGAAATTAACCCTTCATTTAAGAGTTTGAGCCTAAAGAAAATTTTCTCTTCCAGGTCGATGAAATGACCAAAAAATTTGTCAAGACTGCTGAGGATACATGTAAGGCGAAGGAGAAGGAGATCACTGGGGCCTGAATATTACATACCTGCTCTCCCTTTGTAAGATTTTATCCTACAACTCTCGTATACTTCTGCTCCATTCACTCGAATTGGATGTCTATGTAAGTTTATTGTGATATTAATGATAGTATGCTCATATTAACAAAAATAATCTGTTATTGTCATTAAAAATTTTTTCACATTCGTCTGAAAATATTGCTAAATGCTTATCAATTATTGTCAATCTTTTTTCACCTCTGGGTCACTCCCGCTGGCCAAAAGGGGTTTGCGTATGTGTCAAGTCAGGCTGAGGAAGAAAGGTCTTGCTTGAAATATTTTGTTGCCCATGTTTGTCCAGCTAAGAGAACAATGAAAATAGTTTCTGTAGTAAAACACATATTAAAGACTTACAAGGATTGCACTTGACATTTACAGCTTATGATTCAATTTGAAGGTCAAAATCTTTTTGTCAATCAAATTTTTAGTAGACTAAGATGAATGCCATATTTTTTGATTTAGACAGCTAATGAGTTGGCGATCAATAAAAAATCTGCCAAAAATGGCCTTTGTTTCGCGATCTTGGTGGCCAATAGTTAATGATTTGATATCTCCTGGAAATTAATTTTAGCTGTAACAACAATTTGTCTGATGATCAGCAGGTGGGATGTGATCTTGCTAAAGTCTCACGGCACTGCTGGAACAAGCTCGGGCAAGGCAGCATACAACATTTTTGATCTCGTAGAAGAACAGACATTTCAAAATTAATCTGTAAGTCGGATGTTTTATCATTTGAGTATTTTCTAAGACAAGGAAAATTTAAAGTTGGTCTGTTGGGTTATGTTAGATATTTTTCTATTAATTGTACCCTCAAAACTATGACTCCTTTTAATTGTCATCCAGTTATTGAATGGTGTAATATTTTTAATAATTACAAAAGATTAAAATTATATATTAATTATGTTAATGAATAAGAAAGAGGGTAATTTTTGGGTAAATGACAAATCAACCATCGTGGTTTGAGGTCAATGACAAGTCAACCACTATGGTATTTTTTTTAACAAGTTAACCACTCACGTATGTTAAAATAACAAATCCAACATCACGTAGACGTTTACCGTTAAAAAGCTGGTTGTCAACTACCGAATACCGGAACGCCCAGCTTCGGCGTTCTGAATTCAGAACGCCCTGAAGAAAATCAGAACGCCGGCTGGGAGACACCACGATTTTGCGGTGTCTGAAATTTCTGGCGGCTTCCTTCAGTTTATTTCGAAATTATCTTTGTTTTTTGTTTCTCTCTTGAAAGTGATTAACCTCCTACTCTAAAGAAGACAAGTTTCTGGTTGGATTCCATGGCTTCTTTTTTGTTATATCAAAGGGAAGAAATCAAACCCAATTGTTAAACTTTATTTAGTTCTTTAAACTTCCGTCAGTTGATTGTAACCAAACCTAGTCAGCGGCGAATCACTTTCTGAGAAAAGGGTTTCTCTTCTTTTTCATCTTACCATAATGCTGAAAAGAAATAACGAACAACGAAAAATATGAGTTTCTCTCTCTCATGTTGTTTTTGAGTTTTAAAGTTTCATGTTTTATGCAATTATTTACAGGAAGCTAGAAGAGCTTGGGTACAACGAGGACTCTGAAGCAGAGACCGCAAAATTTGCGGTCTCTGGTAGTTGCAATTCGCGGTCTCTGGTAGTCGCAGAGACCGCGAATTTCGCGGTCTCTTGTAGTACCAGAGACTGCGAAATTTTGCGGTCTCACAATACAAGAGACCGCGAAATTTTGCGGTCTCACAATACAAGAGACCGCGAAATTTCGCGGTCTCTTGTAGTACCAGAGACCGCGAATTCACGGTCTAATTTGCGGTCTCTTATAGTACCAGAGACCGCGAATTCGGGGTCTCTGGTAGTCACATAGAACATTTCATGTTCTTTTGCCATTTCTTGAATTCTCCTACGCTTCTCTAACAAGTCTTTGGTCTTCAATTGTCTCCAATGCCTCCAAGAATTTCATCTGCAAACCCTCTTGTTGCCATAACCTCCTTCGTCATCCTCACAAAGAAGTCCTTCCACTTTCTTTTCCTCTTCCGCCCTCCCCCGAGCTCCTTGTCCGACGTAGTCGACGATGAAGTCGAGCTCAAGAGAAGAAAATCACCGTTTTTGGATAATAATTTTGTTAAACTCTGCCTACTCTCCTTCTTCTCTTCCCTATCCCTCCTCTCCTTCCTTCTTTAATGGGTATTTTCTCTTCTGCAGCACAATCGCTCGAAAGGAAGACCCATTTTATACAAAGTAACAAACAAACAAACAATGGGTATTTCCTCCTCTTCCCCTTCTCTCTGCTTCCCCCCTTCTTCTTTACGTAATTTGAACTATTGTGCTATTGACTTGTGGTTTTGCTATAATTTCCTTCATATGAATTGTCTGGATTGGATTTGGCTTTTTAGCGTGTAGGAAGTTGTCTGTTTATTTGGAGCAACTAGGGACCGCGAAATTTGCGGTCCCTGGAGCATCTAGGGACCGCGAAATTTCGCGGTCCCTAGAGAAATGTTCTGCGAAAGATGATTTAAACTCAATGGGAAGAATATGGGGTTGAATATTTACAAGTTCGTATCAGTAAATGAATGTGCTGATGAGCAAAAGACCATTTAACTCTTCTTTTTCTACTTCATTTTCTGTACAAATGGATTTTTCTTTTTTAATCTAAAATCATTAAAAAAAAAAGGAAAAAAAGAAACACTGCAAGACCAGTTCAATCATACAACCTCATTGTCGTCAAAACGAGAATTTTGATCTTTTCTCGATCAATAAACAGCAAAAAACACAGCTCAAAGATGTTCGACTTCTCTTCCATGATTCCTTGAAATACCAAAGAGATGGTTGTTCACAGCAGCGAGGGGGGCATCCGTGGAAGAACTCGAAGACGGGCTGAAATCACATAAAATGAAATAAGTAAAACCATCTTCATGCTGTTTCAATTTCTCATTTTCTTCAAGTTTCAATAGAAAAAAGTTGCATATTTGGTTTAGTCCAAAGAACAACTGAGACCAATGGAGTCTTCTGGATATTGTTTTTTCATTTTTCCATTGGGAGATAGAGGTCGAGTTTGATCCATTTAGGCTTGTAGATATGTAGCCCCTGAATATGCTAGCACTGGAATGTTGAACGAAAGAAGCGATGTGTATAGTTTTGGGATTCTCATCATGGAGATCATCTCTGGACAGAATCCGGTCGGCTATAGCCGTGCGCCTGGCGAGGTCTGATTGGATCTACCCCGATGAAATTTCGATGCCTCTTTTACTTTATGGATGATCAATATGAATGAATATTTCAGGTGAATCTGGTCGAGTGGCTTAAGACAATGGTTACGAATCGGAATGCAGAGGGAGTTCTCGATCAGAAGTTGCTGGAGAAGCCTTCTTCACGAGCACTCAAACGAGCCCTTTTAGTAGCTTTACGGTGTGTGGATCCAAATGCTCAAAAGTGGCCGAAAATGGGGCACGTTATACACATGCTCGAGGCGGATGAGTTTCCTTTCAGAGATGTAAGTCCAGTTCAAACTCAGCAAATCTGATCTTATTTGCTGCATTTCTATTCAAGTGTATTAGTTGATGACTCGTAGGATCGGAGAGCGGGACGAGAACTAGGACGATCCCAGCTGGAAAATCTGAGGGATCAGTTGATGGACAAAAGAGTGAGCGAATCAGGAGATAGTAGTGGGTATGAAAGTGGAGCTCAGATTCATCGCCTTCTATGGAAAAAGCAAAAAGAGAAAGAGAGAGTGAGAGACCGCACAATAATGCGGTCTCTCAAGAGAGAGAATAATTATTGTGTGAGAGACCGCACACAATAAAATGCGGTCTCTCTCTCTCTCTCTATAGACACCGCACAATAAAATGCGGCGTCTCTCTCTCCTGACTCGACAGACCGCGTTTTTATGCGGTCTCTCCTGACTCGACAGACCGCATTTTTAAGCGGAGAGACCGGGTTTTATGCGGTCAGTGCCTTTTTTTCATAGTTTTAGTGTGAGACACGTGTCTACCGTCAACTTAGTAACGGAGAAAGTTACCACGATGTGGGTTTTGTTATTTTTGCATACTCTAATGGTAAACTTGTTAAAAAAAATACCATAGTGGTTGACTTGTCATTGACCTCAAACCACGATGGTTGATTTGTCATTTACCCTTAATTTTTTTTGTAGATAAGATTAGTCATTAGAGAGTACCATATGATAGAGTTGTTCCGTCTACTGAATTGAATTGACTACTTCGGGTTGGGTTAGATTGGTTCAGTTTTAAACATGGAAAAATGAAATTCGAAAATGAATTGAAGATAACTAAAGTTTTTGGTTCGATTTTCGGTTCTAATGAAGAAAAACCAATTAAATTTGAATCAAATTGAAGTTACAATTAATCACCAAAACATCTCCTTTATCTTTTGTGGAAATGTCAAATGTGTGATTTCACAGTAGGCGTGCACTTTTGCTGCAAATATTTGTAATGACCCGACTTTATTTATACAATTTATCTTTTAATTTTTCCATATAAAGTTTTTTTTCTTTATTTCTTAAATCAAATATACGATATGAAACAATTATCAGAGTGCGTAAAGTAGAAATCATTACCAAATTAAAAATATAGTTTATACATTTACTACTAGTTCATAATATCACACAAATGTTTGTTGTCTTCCAAACTATTAAAACAAATATAATTTTTATTTCTTTAGGAGCTATAACTTTTTAGATTAACTCAGCTGGGTAATCCAATAGGTCAACAGGTAATGTTTATTCCTCGTAATACAAATATCTTGCCAGTTACCTACACTACAAGCAAACTGTGAGCCTAACACTCAACAAGAATTAAAATATAATATGGTGCATGTTGTTTTTGTGATTATATCATAAGGGAATCCACCACAACTGTTTTTTACACGCAGTTTCATATTTTACTTATATATTGAGTTAGAATATTGGAAATATTTCCTACAAAGAGAATAATTTTTTTTACTGAAACCTCCCAGGAGACAGACTCTCACATCCCTACTAGGTAAGTGTTTATTCTCGAGTTCCCTCGTTAGAATCCGAACTACCCCCCTCAACCCCCAATTCTCGTTTCATTTGTTAAGTCCAGTCTCTCCTATATTATGTCAATACCTATCCCATGTGGTATCACTATTAAATCTATAATTATGATGCATGACAATGAATTAAAGAGAGAAATAATAATATTACACAAAATATAACAGGAATCATTTTATTTCATGAAATAATATTTTGCACCTTTATGTTTACTTTTTACGCATAATGAATATTTCTTTTATAACATGGTACAGATTAAGGGAATGAATATAAGAATTCATAAATTAAAATATACGAAATGAAAACTATTGAAATAAGAAATTAACATATTATAATAGGAAACAATAGAATGACAGGAAATTAAAATTACTATAATGATAATTTAACAAAACTAATTAAATAAGAAAATAACAGGAATTAAATGAATACTAAGAGTAATTAACAGCGAAACAATTATTAGTAATAATTTTTAATTATCATTTTACGTTTATTAACAGTAGATAATTAACATATAAAATGCGTAATCGAGAGTTAATATGATAGAAAGAATTTATTGAATAGAATAATTCAAACAAACAGACTACTTGTGGTGTAGGACCTCCTTTGGTCACGACCTACTTAATTCTTACCACGTAGGAGTTTTTTGTACAATTGAACTTCACCTTCAGTATTTATGAAGTTTTGATATGCACACCCTTACTACAGATTAAACTACTCATGCAACAAATTCTTCCACACTCTCTTAATTTCATGTTCTCTCCCTCACTTGACACTCGTTCTTTCTCTGTGTCATTTCCTCTTGTGAGAAGGAGGATTTATAGGTGAAAAAAAGGTTGGCTGCAGACAATTCATTCCAGGTGATGGCAGACAACTTCTTCAATGCTTTGCAGACAATGCCTTCAATGCCTTGCAGACAACTCCTTCAATACTTTGAGAAAACATTCAGATGGTACACAAGGACTCTCAAAAGTCAAAAAGAGGGTAAACTCAAAAATATCCATTTATTGTGTTTTCTAGTGAAGAAACATGTATTTCCACTTTTTATTTTTTAATTTCTTTTAACTTAATTTTTATTTTCTATTTTATCATTCTAATATTTTTATTAATTTACCAAATAATTCTTTACCCCAATTTATACCCAAATAATTATCATAATTAGCTCATTTAGGTATCATTCATTTTTAATTTTTATTTCACAAAATTCTTTATATTATATTGGATATTACGTTCTACCTCCCTTAACAAAATTTTTTCCGCAAAATTTAGTTACCTGAATAACTCCGGATACCTCGCTTCCATATCGTCTCTTCTTTCCCATGTAGCTTTTTCGGCTGAATGATTTTGCCATAATACCTTAACTAGTGAAATTTGCTTGTGACAAAGCTCTTTTATTCACGAGTCCAAAATCTGTACAGGTCTTTATTCATAACTTAGGTTCGTCTGGACTTCCACATCATTAGGAGGTATTAACAGAATTGGATCTCCAACGCATTTTTTCAACATGAGTACGTGAAATACGTTATGCATACCTTGCATAGAAGCCAGAAGTTGTAACTGGTATGCTGCTTTTCCAATTCTTTTTGTGATTACGAAGGGACCAATATATCTTGGGTTTAACTTTCCTTTCTTGCAAAAATGCATAACTCTTTTGAAATGTGATATTTTTAGAAAGACTAAATCTTCTTTCTCGAATTCTAAATCCCGACAGCGATGATCTGCGTAGCTTTTCTGGCAACTTTGAGTGGCCAACATTCTTTGTCTGATAACAGCAACAGATTCGTCAGTTTGTTGTACTATATTCAGGCCATAAATCTCGGCTTCGCCTGCTTCATTCCAATACAAGGAAGATATGCATTTTCTGCCATATAACGCTTCATAAGGAGCCATTCTAATAGTAGCTTGGAAACTGTTGTTGTACAAGAATTCCATTAAGGGTAGTATTTTTCCCCAGCCAAGCTGGAAATCGAGCACACATGCACGTAGCATATCTTCAAGCGTCTGTATGGTTCTCTCACTTTGACCATCTGTCTGAGGATGAAAGGTAGTATTGAATTGTAATTCGGTGCCCATACCTTATTCAAACTCTTCCAAAAGGCTAAAGTGAATCGAGGGTCCCGATATGATATAATGAAAACTGGAACACCGTGCAATCGCACAATCTTTAATGTATAAATTTGCAAATTGGTTCATTTTATAGGTCATCATCACTGGCAAGAAGTGGGTAACCTTCATCAATCTGTCAACAATCACCCATATTGCTTCATGTTCTTTAGTAGTTCTTGGTAATCCAGTAACAAAATCCATAGTAATATGCTCTCATTTCCATTCGGGTATTGGCTTTGGTTGAAACATCCCACCAGGTCTCTGATGTTTTGTTTTTACCTGTTGACAAACTTGGCACAACCCCACGTAATTAGCAATATCGTACTTCATCCCTAGCCAATAATAATGCATTTTTAGATCCTTGTACATTTTATTGCATCCAGGGTGAATAGAGAAATTTGAAGAATGAGCTTCCCGCAAGATTGCCGTTCTCAATAGTGAATCACTAGGCGCATACAATCTGCCTTTATACTTTACAATCCCAGCGGATGATAAGGAATAGTCTTGATACTTTGCAGAAGTTGGATTTAACTTAAAATCTTCGCATATGATATCTTCTTGTTTGACGTCTTTAATTTGTTCTAATATGGAAGGCTTAAGAATTAATTTTGATAAAATAATGTCCAACTGAGCAGGAACAATTTGCACATCCAATTCTTGGATGTCTTTCTGAAGTCATGCTGGCATTTCATTGCATAGTATATTCATGATGGCAACCTTTGTACTTAGAGCATCGGCTACAACATTAGCCTTTCCAGGATGATATTTAATTTCACAGTCATAATCTTTCACAAATTCCAACCATAGCCGTTGTCATATGTTTAACTCTTTTTGCGTAAAAATATATTTCAAACTCTTGTGGTCGGTGTAAATCTCATACCGTTGCCCATATAAATAATGTCTCCAAAGCATGAGCGTAAATACCACTGCGGCGAGTTCTAGGTCGTGAGTGGGATAGTTAGCTTTGTGCAGTTTAAGTTGCCTTGAAGCATACGCAATTACTTTACAATTCTGCACTAGTACTCCGCCCAATCCACTTTTGGAAGCATACAATAGATACAAAATCTACCTTCCTCATCTGGTAACGTTAAGACAGGTGTTGACGTTAACTGATGTTTCAACTCCTGGAAGCTTTCTTCGCATTTATCGGACCACCAAAATCTTAATTCTTCTTTGTAAGACTCATGAGAGGTAGAGCAATCTTGGAGAATCCCTCAATAAAATGCCTATAATATCCAGCTAGCCCAAGGAAACTTCTTACATCGCCTACGTTCTTCGGTTGCACCCAATCAACAATTGCTTTTATTTTAGCCAGATCAATAACAATTCCATTTTTAGAGATTACATGGCCAAGGAAACTGACTTCACTTAACCAGAATGCACACTTGGAAAATTTGGCGTACAATTGGTGTTGTACAAGAATGGATAGGGCGATTCTAAGATGTTCACAATGTTCTTCTTCCGACCGAGAATATACCAAGATATCATCAATGAAGACGATAATGAACTTGTCTAAATAGTCTCTGAAGATTCGATTTATCAAGTCCATAAAAGATGCCAGAGCGTTGGTTAGATCGAAGGACATCACCAGAAATTCTTAATGACCATATTTGGTGCGAAATGATGTTTTTGGTATATTATCCGATTTAACCCTCAATTGGTAATAACCCGAGCGAAGATCAATTTTGGAAAACACACTAGCGCCACCCAATTGGTCGAATAAATCATCAATTCATAGTAAAGGATATTTATTCTTTATTGTTACTTTGTTCAATTCCTGATAGTCAATGCACATTCGTAATGACCCATCATTCTTCTTTACAAACAGTACCGGCGCTCCCAAAGGGGAGAAGCTTGGTCAAACTAATCCCTTGTTAATTAATTCCTCTAGCTAAATTTTCAACTCTCGCAGTTTTGTCGGCGCCATTCTAAAAGGATTATTTGAAATAGGTTCAGTACCGGGTTGTACATGAATTACAAATTCAATTTCTCGACTAGGCGGTAATCTAGAAAGATCATCAAGAAAAACATCTAGAAAGTCTCGTATCACTGCAACTTTTTCTATGCCTGCTTGTGGAGCTGTCGTAGAGTCTAACATGTTTACGAGAAATCCTTTGCACCGTTATTCAATAGTTGATCTGCTTTAAGGGCCGAAATAATTGCAAGCTTTCCCTTTTCCTTAATTCCTTGGAATACATGTGGTTCGCCAATAAGAGGAAAAAAACGAACTTCTCTCTTTTTGCAGTTGATAATCGTTTGATATTGTGATAACCAATTCATGCTCAAAATGACATCGTATCTCTTCAGTTCCATAATAATTAGTTCGACCCTAGAATAAACGACCATTTATCTCAATTGTATAAGCTTTTAGAATTCCACTAGCAGACAAATAGTCTTTGGAGGGTAAGCGTACTCTATGCGTACAAGTTGTACGATTAGCTAAGCAATTTATTTTTGTACAAAATTCGGTTGAAATAAATGAATGGGTAGTTCTCGAATAAAAAAGGATATATGCAACAATATTATCTACGTAAACAGTACCTGACAGGATTATGAAACTTATTTATTCTAACGTAAGAATCCTAACACAATTAGGAAATATCACAAAGCCATATATTACACAAAAGATTTTTATAAAGAGTTGTGTACCTGACACAACTTATGGTAGTTCCTCCTTTTCTTCAGTTTCATATAAGGAGAAAACATGTGGGGGCAACTCCTCCTTGTCCTTCGCTATTAGAGTAACAATATTTGGCAATATGTCCTGTTTTTCCATATTTGAAACATTGTCCAGTTCCGGCCACGCATTCACCACGATGACTTTTCTTGCACTTGGGGCATACACTGGGTTGATTGATTCTTGCAACTAGAGGGGCAGTAACAATCTCTGTTATTGGACGTTTATCTTTCCCTTGTTGTGCTCCTCTATTAGAAGGTCGTTTGATTCCTCGGTTCATGGAAGAACCACTCCTATGCTGCTGATGTTGATTACCTCTCCAAAATGTTTGAGTTATTTCTTTTTATCTGGCTGCCATTACCTTCACGTTTTCGACTGCCAGTGCTTTTGTGATTATTTTGGCGTAAGGGATATCCTGCCAGCTACAGTGACTCCCTCAAAGATTTCCATTTTTAATCATTGGACGAAATGATTAACTTTGCTCTTCTCAGTAGCCACCAAATCCGGCACAAATAGAGATAGTGCTTCAAACTTCTGAACATATTCAGACACCGTTCCCGTCTGGCGTAATCTTATAAACTCTACCATTTTCTGCGTACGGATGGTATGATTGAAGTATTTTACGTTGAAGAGTTCCTTAAAAGTTTTCCAATCAAGGGTTTGCACATCCTTTGATCTTTTGATGGAGTCCCACCAGAATTGTACAACATTTATTAACAGATAAGCAGCACATTTTACTTTTTATGACTCTTGAATGCTTGCATATGTAAACATATCTTCAATAGAACGAATCCATTCCTCAGCTTTTGCGATGTCTGAAACATTCCCATCAAAATTAAGAGGCTTAAGTTTGTGAAATTTTTCCCAGCCTGCTTGTTCTGGGACCACCACGACTCGATTGTTTTCACTTCCATTTCCTTTTTTTTTCCATAAATGTTGCCGTAAATTGAAATTGTTGTTTCATATATTGAGATTATCACTCTACAACAAAGGCTATGCGGTCCAAGGCTTCGTCCTTTCCATTATGCACCCCATTTTCTACATGATTATTAATATTCTCTTGTCCAATAGATGTTTATTCTTTTTCATTGCTTACTTACACATTATTTTTTGTTCTTCTAGCCATTTCTAATTTCTTACATATTTTGACAAAACTTTAGGATAAAGTATTAGGAAATTAAGGGTTTTTTTTTTTCTATTTGTTTATTTATTTATTAGGAATTTATTATTGTTATTATTATTATTATTATTATTATTTATGTTTATTTATTATTATATCATTATTATATATATATTTTTTTCATCCATACTATCAAATTATACTATCTGAAAATCTAATATTATCAAAATAACCCAAAATGATAAAGTAAGAAATATTAAAACAAACTTAAAATTAAACTTACAGTCGAAGAAGCATTCTCTGGTGTATCTTGTGTTACCAACAGTTTATAGAATCGAGTTTGACCTAGTTATGCTCTGATACCAACTGTAACTACCCGACTTTATTTTACACCATTTATCTTTTAATTTTTCCATATAAATTATTTATTTATTAAATCAAATATACGATATGAAACAATTATCAGAGTGCGTAAAGTAGAAATCATTAGCAAATTAAAAATATAGTTTAAACATTTACTACTAGTTCATAATATCACACAAATGTTTATTGTCTCGCAAACTATTAAAACAAACATAATTTTTATTTCTTTGGGAGTCATAACTTTTCAGATCAACTTAGCTGGGTAACTCAAGAGCTCAATAGATAATGCTTATTCTTCCACTTCAGTAATACAAATATCTTGGCAGTCACCTACACCACAAGCAAACTGTGATCCTAACGCTCAGCAAGAATTAAGATATAATATGATGCATGCTTTTTCGTGGCCCAACTGTCTTTTGCACACAGTTTCATATTTAACTTATATATTGAGTTGGGATATTGAAAATATTTTCCACAAGGAGAATAGTTTTTTTTTTTTACCGGAACCTCCAAGGAGACAGACTCTCACATCTCTACTAGGGTAGGGTTTATTCTCGAGTCCCTTGGTTAGAATACAAACTAGCCCCCTCAACCCCTAATTCCCGTTTCATTTATTAAGTCCGGTCTCTCCTATGAAATGCCTCTCCCATGTTATGTGAATACCAATCCCATGTGGTATCACTTCTTAAGTTTATAATTATGATGCATGACAATGAATTAAAGAGAGAAATAATAATGTTACACAAATTATAACAGGAATCATTTTATTTCATGAAATAATATTTTGCACATTTATGTTTACTTTTTAGACATAGCGAATATTTCTTTTATAATATGGTACAGATTAAGGAAATGAATATAAGAATTCATAAATTAAAATATACGAAATGAAAACTATTGAAATAAGAAATTAACATATTATAATAAAAAACAATAGAATGACAGGAAATTAAAACTACTATAATGATAATTTAACAAAACTAATTAAATAAGAAAATAACATAAATTAAATGAATATTAAGAGTAATTAACAGCGAAACAATTTTTAGTAATACTTTTTAATTATCATTTTACGTTTATTAATAGTAGATAATTAACATATAAAATGCGTAATCGAGAGTTAATACGATATAAAGAATTAGATTACTTGTTGTGTAGGGCATTCTCTGGCCACGATCCACTTAATTCTTACCGTGTAGGAGTTTTTTGTACGATTGAACTTCACCTTTAGTATTTACGAAGTTTTGATACGCACACCCTTACTACAGATTAAACTACTCACGCAACAATTCCTTCCACACTCTCTCAATTTCACGTTCTCTCCCTCACTTGACACTTCTTTCTCCATGTCATTTCCTCTTGTGAGAAAGAGAATTTATAGGTGAAGAAAAAGGTTGGCTGCAGACAATTCATTCTAGGTTTTAAGCAATAATTCGTCTGATAGCAGACAACTCGTTCAATGCTTTGACAAAGCATTTAGATGGTAAACAATGACTCTCAAAAGTAAAAAAAAGGGCCAACTCAAAAGTATCATTTATTGTGTGTTTTCTAGTGAAGAAACGTGTTTTTCCACTTCTCCTTTACTAATTTCTTTTAACTTAATTTTTATTTTCTATTTTATCATTCTAATATTTTTATTAATTTACCAAATAATTATTTACCCCAATTTATAAACAAGTAATTATCTCATTTAGGTATCATTCATTTTTAATTTTATTTCATAAAATTCTTTATATTATATTGGATATTACAATATTATTTGCCAATCACTATCTATCACAGTTGCAAACATACATCCGTGGAATGAAGTGTGTTCGTAGAATGATATGTGTGGGGGACAGTGATTGATAGATATTTACAACGAAAGCGCATGTTTGACCATACTTTCACAAATACTAACACTTCTACAAGTGCAAACACACCTGTAGATACACTTAATATGTAGATATCATCTTGTATTTTTCTGCGAACACAAACATATCCGCGGATACACTTCATTCTGCAGACACTTACACATCATCCTGTAGACACCAACTTATCCGTGGACATATTTCATCTTGCCACTTTAACTTTCAAAATTTCACATCAACTTTCTTAACCATATAACGTACTTAATAAAATTAAGTGACTGAATGCGACTGTTGGTGGGAAGGGTGACATTGGAATTGACACTTTGAATTTCGACTTACTGCTACAATTGAGTTCGACTCATCGAGAGGTGATTTTTCTTACTACCTTTGTTGTTTTTTTTGTTTTTTTTTATTCACATTCACTGTGTTCTAGTTCTAGGGAGAGGGAGACACTTATCCCATTTTTGAGCAAAAAAAGAGAAAAGAAAAGCGGACTATTTTTTTTAGCAAAATAGTCCATTTTGTTAATCAATCGTTTATGTCAATTTCTAGTTCTAGGGAGAAGAAGGCTATGTTTTAGTCACTCTTGGTCGAAAAAAGTGTATGTTTTTTGCAAAACCCCATTGTACAAGTTGAAATTACCTCAACTAAATGTGTATGATCCAATTTACCTCTACTTGTGTTTGGAGAGTTTCAAGATGAATTAGTCTCAAACATTCACTTCTAATTTTGTTTTTATGTTATGATGAAAAATAATACCTACACGAATAAGTCAGGAAAAGAAGCAAAGTATGTGAAACATGAAATTACTTCACTAAAACAAAACCAATACACCTGGATAACTCTCAAGCGACTTGCAATTACTGTGGGAAATATATCCATGTCATCCAATAAGGAAAGAAATTTCATCTTTGAGCAAACTTGTAAGTACTTGTAAAACATTGTTCACTAGTTTAGATGAGATACAAAAGACGTTACTATTTTGTAAAAAAGTGAAAGTAGGAGAAAGTTTAGTTGACTCTTTAACTGTGAAATCATTTAGTGTAGAAAGATAAATTACCTTTTAGTGTAGTTGAAGGAAAATATTTTATAGATTTGTTAAATGAGTTGGAGTTAAAATTTATTGTACATGATTGCAAAAATGTTGCGAACTATATTTTCAAGTTTTACATAAAAGAAAAGAATAAGTTAAAAGTTTTTTCCCAATTGTCTGGAAAAATATGTTTATCCATTGATACATGGACGTTTATTCAAAATATAAATTAGATGGTGGTTACTATTCCTTTCATTGATGTAAGGTGAACTTTGTAAAAAAAGATTATTAATTTTTGTATTATTTCTTACTATAGAGGAGAAACTATTGATTTGATTATGGAAAAATGTTTATTCGATTGAGGAATAGAAAGAGTTTTGACTGTCACAGTTGACAATGCTTCTTCTAATGTTTATTTGGTTAAAACAAACAGAAATTAGAAATATTTGGTACTTAACGAAAAGTTTATCCACGTAAGATATTTTGCTTATATTGTAATTTGATTGTTTACAATGATATGAAAGAGCATAATGATTCTATCATGAAGATAGAAAACTAAACCAAAACTAAATTGAGAAAAAGTGAAAATCGAGGTTTGATTTTTTATCAGTTTTTCTCCAAAGTTGGTTAAGTTTTGGTTTCAGTTTCAGTTTTAGTTTTTCAAAATTGAACCAAGTCGACTCAATTTTAGCTCTTCTCTATTAATTAAAGCTATATAAGAACCCTCATTGTAAATTTTGTACAATGATATAAAGGACAATAGTTCCCATCATTGTCGAATTCTCTTCCACCTCACCTTAATAATGGGGTCATATTGTCACGACATGTAGGCGTGCCTAACAGAACGGTCAAGTGACCCAATTTCTGTGAAGGACTCGATCGGCCAACTCAAGCCATAAATTTTAGTAGAAATTTTTTTATTATTATCTCACCATAAAAGGTTTGTGTTTAGATTCGTATAGTAATCACGAGAAAATAACGATGCTTAAATTAAATGTAAACAGTCCAAAATACCGTGTGACAAATCCAAACCAATAATATTTAATTTAAACAAATAAGAGAATTTTTCATCACCAAGAATTAAGTCTAAAACACTCAGAATTAAGAAAAAGGAAATCACAAACTTCAACTCCTTTTGTTGTTTACGCCTTTACCTAGAATGAGAGGGGTTCGTTTGAAGTAAGTGACTAACTTAATAAGATATATCTAGACTATATGTAGTGCATTCGAAAGTTGGTCTTTCCTATTTTATAAAAACAAGGTTATATTTCTCTTTTACCGTATATGAGTTTTAATTTGAAAACTCTTATCATTTTTATGAACAGGGCCAAGATCGTCGATGAGGTTTTATTTTAAAACATGTATACATAGACAGCTATGCTTCAAAAAAATATGTCATCATCATTTTTGATAAAAAAATGTTACCAGTGAAAAAGGATGGTCATCAATGATTCATTCGACACTCATCAAAGAAAAGGTAGTCATCTGTCGATGACAGCACGTCATGAGGTAGAAGAAATACAAATGACGGTGATTCAAAGATCCAGTGTGTCATCCGGGTTGCCAACGAGCTAAGCTCCAAGTGGACACAACCCGTATGACCAAATAGAACAGATAAGGTTGCTTGCGACAAATTGCTTCATAACTAAAATACCTATAAGTTTCAAATTGACGAGAGTTACTGACGAGTGAGGCTATGAGTCGTCATGCCACCCGTCAAATGAAACAGTACTATGATTGGCAAAGCTCAATGATTAACAACCTTTTGATCCGTGTGACTAAACCCTGGCCAAGTTTTGGGGCTCGAAACCCAATTACATCACCGGCCAATCTCCATTTCAACTTTTGTGGCTCAAAACCCGAGGACATTTCTCTAATGGCCCATCCCTATTTTGTACGTACAAACAATCAACCTTTAGGCAGTAGAAGGTTTCATGGGAGAGCTTTGTGATGCTTAGGCACCAGAGTACCCAAAAACATCAAGAAGATTTGTCTTCTTAATAAATGTACAGAACATATAAACCAAACCATGGAAAATAAACGTAAGAAAGCATACATATACATAAAAACTGATGTGTTGTCAAAACAGTCCCCGTCTTTCAAGTGTGGTAGTCCACAAAATATTAATTTTGAAAACGTGATGCAAATACAATGCAAAAGATATAGAAATCTCTACCTTTACGGTGATCCCTCTTGTTGACTTGAGTAACCACCTCCTCGAGAATCGTATCACAATCGAAGAAATTGTTTGAGCCTAGGAAACATGTCAAACACAGGAACTCTTGTAAATAAATCCCAAGATATAAGCGAGAGGGTTCTATACTGGGACTAGAAACCCAACCGATATGTAATCGACTCAATATAGGTGATTTGGCACTGTGTGATCGACTAAGAACAATGATTTGGTCGACCAATGGTAGTTCCAAGACATTCTGCCTGATTTCCAATCGACTAGCTCGCTGTTGGTCTGCCAATGGTTGATCGGCTGGTCGAACGAAAAAGTTTGGGCCAATCTACCCAATTTTTCAGTCCAACAAAATCTGGTTAGTCGACCGTGTGGTCGACAACCCTATTCTTGGTTGACCAAGTGGTCAACTAAATGGTCAACCAGAGTTGACCAACTGGTCGACTAGTTTTGTTTCTGGCGCAATTTCTTTATCGAGGACACTCCGTTTCTCTATTTTTCGCCTCCAATCGACCAATACTCATACATAAACTCCAAATATGCCAATATCATCTACCTTGGATTTGAGTTTCTAAGCTCGAATTCGAGGCCAAAATATTTCAATCTTTGAATCCAAAATCGTGTGCGAAAACTTATTGATTTCGTGAGCCGTTTGCACAAAAAATTGCTTGTCGCGGGGTTGTGAATGTGAATCTAGAGTCAAAACATCCCGATTCTCCAATTTGGTCATCGACATTCACTCTCCCACGCATTGTTTATTGGTAGTGTAGTGAAAGGAAGGGGTTTGCCCTTCTCTTCCCCTCTCATTTCTTTTACGATATTTTCTTTATTTTATCAATTTAATAATATATATATATTATATTAATAACTCAATTCAATTTCTGATTTCATTGTCGATTCATTCCAAATGCTAGTCGACAATGTCTTTTTAATCAATTTACTTTTTTTTTGCCAATTTCATTTCAAATTATTTACCGCTCGGTAATTTTTCAATTTTATCAATTTTGACCAATTGACGAAGAATTCACATGTGGTCACTACGCGACAAATTGTGTCAATTTTTCAATGCCTTAATCAATTTTGACGTGAAAAATTTATGCATGAAAATTATTATTTAAAATTCATGAGTTTTACATATATACTATAAGGTATCATGAAGTCAAAGTCATCTAAAGTTATTAAATAAATATTAACTTAATTGAGTTGATATAACATAAACTTGTTTATCTTCAAAGATGAGATGACTACTTTTTAATTTGTGATTGGTTCAATGGGCTATTATAGAGATAAGATTGGCATTCTCAAATCATAAAATTAATTTCTCCTTTTTGACATCTATCAGCACAGAGAATTGAGAGAAAGACACCTATCAATGTTGATTGTTGACTTTGAAGATTTGATTCATTTCACCACCCACGATAATACAAGTCACTAGTGTTCTCAATTTGTGTCTTCTTCTTTGGTCATTGAGTAGTTTAAAAGTTACCTCCAGAGTTCAAAATGAAATTATAAATTGCTAAAAGAGTTAGAAATAATGTTAAAACACTAGGTTAAATGGAAACATGGTATCTAAAGGCTGGATTTATTGATAAATTGATAACAAGATCTAAATTACTTTCAGTTGAAAAGTGGAAGTTCAACTTGTAAAAAAAATAATTTAAAGTTCAATACATAAATGAGCCCAAAAGTTAATATACCAATTATATTTCACCAAGAAAAATTACTAATAATTATGAGAGTAATTAACAAAAAAATGTTGAACTATGTGATTAGTGACAAGCCAAACATTAAATTATTTTTCCTAACAAATTAATCTTTGAACTATAGAAGTTGAACAAGACAAACCTTGCAGTCACATTTTATGTTAAAAAATAAGTTCAAACATCTATCGCGAACGAAGAAGCATCTGCGAATGAAAACATGTTTACAGCGGACGAGAACATCTCCCCAGATTAATATAGTTGGTATGAAAAGTGGGTGTCTGTGGCATGCAAAGGATTCACAGATATGTTCATGAAGAAGCGTCTGCAGACATAAATGGGTCCGTGACAGACGTGATCTTGTAGCCCCACCTTTGTCCGTACCGTCCGCAGTCCAGGTTCGAACGCTGTTCCTCGTCCGCATGTAGCATCTGAAAGTGTCCAGGAATCGGACAGATTCAAATCGGACGACGCATCGCATAGTCCACAGTTGTCCCGAGGCGTCCGAATGTCTCCAGACTTAAAATAGATTCGATGTGAACGCATCCTGACTCATTCGCATCGTCCGAAACTCCTCAACACAGCGAGGTTAGGATGCCGGATGGCGTCCCAAGTCATCCCTAAGTCTGGGCGACATTCCAGGCGTGTTGCGGACGACACCTCACGTCCGCAACGCCATCCTCAGGCGTCTTAATGGTTGGAAATCCATTTCCTTTATGTTTTCCGTCTAAGTCTTTGCCTGAATTTAATTTCCATGAAGTCTACGTCACAGCATTAACGCCCATAGAATCGATGTATTGTATAAATCAGGCCAATTTCACTTTCGAAGTTTTTGATTACATCGTATATCAGTAAAAATCTAGGATCGGGTTGTTACATCCTACCCCCTTACAAAAATTTTGGCCCCCAAAATTTAGCTACTAAACAGCTTGGGGTACTTAGCCCTCATATCGTCTTCCTTCTCTCACGTGGCCTCTTCATGACTATGATTCTGCCATAGGACCTTGACCAGTGGGATCTGCTTGCATTGCAGCTCTTTCACTCTTAAGTCGAGGATCTAAACGGGTTTCTCATTGTAGCTCAAGTTGGGCTGTACAACGACATTATTATCAGGTGGGGGCAGTATGGCTGCATTACCTAGGCACTTCTTGAGCATAGATACATGGAAAACGTCGTGCACACCAGCCTTGGAATCTGGTAACTGTAGCCTGTAAGCGACTGGTCCTATCTTCTCGGTGATCACATAAGGTCCCACATATCGGGGATTGAGCTTTCCCCTCTTACCGAACCAAACAATGCCCTTGAAAAGGGATACTTTCAAGAACACCCTATCTCCTTCGTTGAATTCCAAGTCCCGTTGTCGGTTATCTGCGTAGCTCTTTTGGCAGTTCTGAGCTGCCGTCATTCTTCGCTTGATTAGGACCACCTTCTCAGCTGTTTCTTGAACTATCTCGGGGCCATACAGTTCAGCTTCACCAACTTCGTCTCAATACAAGGGAGACCTACATTTCCTCCCATATAGGGTCTCATAGAGTGCCATACCAATAGTGGTCTGGAAACTATTATTGTATGCGAACTCGACCAACGGTAGGAATTTGCTCCACCCAATATGAATTTGAGAACACAGGCACGCAACATATCCTTGAGTGTCTGAATAGTCCTCTCACTTTGACCGTCGGTCTAAGGATGGAATGCTAGGCTAAATTTCAATTATGTGCCCATAGCTTTGTTCAAACTCTTCTAGAATGTAGAAGTAAAGCGTGGGTCACGATTCGATACCACAGAAACTGGAACACCGTGAAGCCGAATGATTTCCTTGATATATAATTCGGCAAGCTGATTCATTGTGTCTGTCATAGATACTGGCAGGAAGTGCGACACCTTAGTCAATAGATCAACGATTACCCAAATGGCATCGTAGCCCTTAACTGTCCTAGGCAAGCATGTGACGAAATCCATGGTCACGTGCTCCCATTTCCACTGAGGGATCGGTAGTGATTGGAGTACTCCGCCATGGCGTTGATGCTTGGCTTTAACACGCTGGCATATTTGGCATTCTGACACAAACTCGGCAATTTCATACTTCATCCTCGACCAGTAGTAATGAGTCTTCAAGTCCCGATACATCTTATTACTTTCCAGATGTTCCGAGAAACTAGAAGTGTGGGCTTCCTTCAAGATCTTCATCCGTATCGCCGTGTCATCTATTACGTATCATCAGTTCTTATACTTAACAATGCTGTCAGTGGATGTGGAGAGATTCTAGTATGTCAGAAGGGTCGGATTCAGTTTGAAACCCTTGCATACCTCATCATTTTGCTGGGCTTCCTTAATTTGCTCAAGAATAGATGGCATCAAGGTCAACTTGGCCAATACTACATCCAAGGGTGCTAGAACCATCTATACCCCAAATCCCTGAAAATCTTTCTGAAGCCCGGCGGACATTTCTCCGCATAACATACTCATCACAGAAGTCTTGCGGCTGAGAGCATCCGCAATGACATTGGCCTTTCCTGGATGGTATTAATCTCATAGTCGTAGTCCTTGACAAATTCAAGCCACCGTCGCTGACGCATATTCAGTTCCTTCTAGGTGAAGATATATTTGAGGTTTTTGTGATCCAAATAAATTTCATAGCGCTGGCCATACAAAAAATGCCTCCACACCTTAAGAGTGAAGACAACTGCTGTGAGCTCCAAATCATGAGTGGGGTAATTCTGCTCATGCACCTTCAACTGTTGGGATGCATAGGCGATAACTTTCCCATGCTGCATGAGAACTCCACCTAGTCCCCTTTTTGATGCGTCACAATATATAATAAAATCACCATCCTCAGAGGGCAATGTCAAAACTGGGGCCGTGGTTAGCCTGCGCTTCAACTCTTGGAAAGTGCCCTCACATTCGCTGTGTTAGCCTAAGTGTGTTAGGCATATTTATATTTTGATGATGAGCAATTTAACTAAAGTGTAAAAGTTGTTTATTCATTGAATTAATAATTATCTTTTTTGATGTTTAAATTGGAAATACCCTTGATCAAGGGTATTAGAATTGCTTAATATGTTTTTCTAAGTCTATGCAGTGATATGGAAGCTTTGTATGACTTAGAGGATGCGTCTCGTGCAAGATTGAAGTGTCAAGTACACACGCGGACGCGGACTGACAATGTGTGGATGGCAAGGAGGCGTCCTCAAGAAGAGAATTTTGCATCCCCAGTGCAAACCGTGTTGTAGCGGACGACGCGAACGCCATGGACGCCATTTTGAGTCGTCCGATTTGAATCTGCCATTTTGAATATTCATGCGGACGAGTCACACGGTCGAGGTTGACGCCATTTAGCGTCCGCGTCCCTTCAGCGAAGCGGACGGGAGAAGAAGCTGAGGACGCCACAGATGCCAATCCGTGTCGTCCAATTTGAATCTATCTTTCAGAGCTCAACGCAGACGATTCACGCAGACGTTGCGGACGCCAGATTTTGCGTCCTATTTGCCTCTGTCCATTCAACGCGGACGATTCATGCGGACGGTGCGGACGGGAGAATGGCGTCCGCAAGTACGCAGACTTCTCAAACGGCTATTTTCCAACGTTCAACTGCGGATGATCCTAAAGGTGTTGAGGACGTCCGCACTGGGAAAGTTTATAAATAGAAGGACTTCGAAGAAGGAAGGTACTGAAACGATATTAAGCGAAGCTCTGCCAAATTTCCGACTCAACATTTGTGTGCGAATTTTAGTGATAAAACATCCTCCAAAGTGCTTGTGTGAGATCATTAAATTTTTGGAAGCATTGTTGTATTTGTGAGAGCTCAAGATTTTCTGAGAGAAAATTAAGTTATTGTAAAGGTTCGATTGACACCCGTGCTAGTTGAATCAATTGTAACTGGACGTGGTTAGTTGAATACATCTTTAAGGGAGGACCTTGAAGCGCGGACGTAGGCGTGCTTTGCCGAACCGCGTTAACAACTCGGTGTCAAGATTTCTAACTCTATCTCTTATATTATTTTTCTTATTGTGATTGCTTTGTGATTAAATTGACATTAGTTAGAAAAATTATTATCGCACGAAATTTATTAAATAACCTAATTCACCCCCTCTTTTAGGTTAATTTCGATCCTACAATTGGTATCAGAGCAGGTTAGAATCACTTATTAATTGTGAATTAGGTGAATTTATATTTTTGATAATATGGCATCCAACTCAAATAGTGCAAACATGGAAGGACAACCAACAAATAGACCACCTTTCTTTAATGGTGATAATTATCCACATTGGAAAGCTAGGATGATGATATTTATTCAAGCTATAGATTTTGAGATGTGGAGAATAGTAAAAAATGGTCCTTATGTTCCGTCTAAAGTTGTAAATGGGGTAAAAGTACCAAAGGAATTAGATGAAATAGATGAAACGGAAGGTCGTAAAGTTAGTTTAAATGCTAGAGCTGTTAATCAATTATATTGTGCTCTAAGTGCTAGTGAATTTAATAGAATACAAAGTTGCAATAGTGCTTATGAAATTTGGAAAAGACTTGAGGTAACTTATGAGGGCACTAATCAAGTTAAGAAAGATAAATTAACTATGACTGCACATGATTATGAGATGTTTAAGATGGATAAGGGTGAAACTATTGCTCAAATGTTTACTCGATTTACTAACCTTACTAATAGTTTGAAAGCTCTTGGTAAGGAATGTTCAGATGAAGATATGTGCAGCAAAATTCTCCGGTGTCTTCCAACGGAATGGGATCCAAAGGTTACTGCGGTGCTTGAATCTAAGGATCTATCAACTATGTCATTAGAGGAGCTCATCGGTTCTCTAATGACACATGAGATTAGATTGAGAGCAAGCGAAAAAGAAAAGGAGTTGGAGAAAGAGAATCCCAAAAAGAAGTCCATAGCTCTTAAAGCCTCCTCAAGCAAAGAAGGTGAAGACTCGGAGGGAACGGAGCTTGATAAGGATGATGAGGATGAAGAGCTGGCCTTGATAAACCGGAAGATGAGGATACTTCAAAGAAGAAAATACCAAGGAAAGAATAAGTACAAAGGAGAGAGACCTCATAACAAAAAGCCTCCAATTTGCTACGGATGTGGAAAGACCGGGCATGTAAAGACGGATTGCTATCTTGAAAAGGATAAGAAGAAGAACCGAAAAGAGTCCAAGAAGAAAGCGCTCAAAGCCACATGGGACGATGATAGCGATGAGGAACCGTCAACCGAAGGAGAAGAAGTTGCCAACATGTGCTTTATGGCAAATGATGCTGAGGTAAGTGACTCTTCTTCTAATAAATATAATGTAGACTCTAGTGATGAGAGTAATAATGAAGAAGATGATGCATTTGATGAATTGTTTAGAGAATTTGATATTTTGACTAACAAGTATAAAAGGTTAAAGAAGGAAAATGAATTGTTAGTGAAGAAGCAAGCAAGGAATGAAAAAGTAGATGTAAATGAAAATGCTAGTTTAAAATTGAATAATGATGACTTAAACAAGCATATTAAGGTTATTGAAGAAGAGAATAATATGCTTAAGGAGGAAAATGAGAAACTAAATAAAATTGTATTGAAATTCACAAATGGTAGTAAGAACTTAAATATGCTTCTAAGTAAGCAAAAATTGACATTTGATAAAGCCGGATTGGGATATCAACCTTTTCAAAAGAAAAAGAGTTATAAGAATTTCTTTGTTAAATCAACTACTTGTTTCACTTGCAATGCTATAGGTCATAAGTCATTTGATTGTCCATCAAAGAATATTGGAAATCAAAAGATTGTTAAGTATGTGTGGGTTCCGAAAGGAACCAAATTTAACCCTTTAGGACCCAAAATGGTTTGGGTACCAAAGAAATTATCTTGATTTACTTTTTGTAGGTTAAAGCACCTCCCGCTAAGGATCAATGGTACTTGGACAGCGGTTGTTCAAGACATATGACGGGAGATTTTTCAAGATTCACCTCCATCAAGGACAAGAAAGGAAATGTGACATTTGGAGGAAATCAAAAAGGAAAAATAAGAGGTATTGGCAATATAGGTAATGTTTCCAACCCTATTATTGAAGATGCTTTACTTGTTGATGGGTTGAAGCATAATCTATTGAGTATTAGTCAATTATGTGATAAAGGATATAAAGTTATTTTTGAATCTAAGTCTTGCATGATCATTGATGATTCAAATGGCAAAGTTTTATTTACGGGTTATAGACACGAAAATATCTATGCTATTGATTTATCTAGTATTTCTAGTGATGTTGAAAAATGTTTTAGAGCTAGTGATTCTTTAAATTCATGGACTTGGCATAGGAGATTAGGACATGTAGGCATGGATACCTTAGCTAGGATATCGAAAAACAATCTAGTTAGGGGTCTTCCAAAAATCGTGTTTGAAAAAGATAGAGTTTGTGAAGCTTGCCAAAAAGGGAAGCAAACAAAAAGCTCCTTCTCTTCCAAACAATATATCTCTACTTCCAAGCCTCTTCAATTGCTTCACATGGATCTTTTTGGTCCATCTAAAGTTTCAAGCTTAGGAGGAAAACATTACGCATTTGTAATTGTGGATGATTTTTCACGTTACACTTGGGTTTTCTTTTTGAGAACAAAAGATGAAACTTTTGAAGTATTCTCTAGTTTTAGGAAGAAAGTTCAAAATGAGAAGGAACTTACCATTATCACTATAAGGAGTGATCATGGTGGGGAGTTCGAAAATGAACAATTTAATGCCTTGTGTCAAAAACATGGCATTGAACATAACTTCTCTTCTCCTAGAACCCCTCAACAAAATGGAGTTGTTGAGAGGAAAAATAGATCCCTCCAAGAGCTTGCTAGGACTATGTTGAATGAGAATGATCTTCCCAAATATTTTTGGGCGGAAGCCGTTGCCACGGCATGTCATGTTCTCAATCGTGTATCTATCCGTCCTACTCTAGATAAGACTCCTTATGAACTTTGGAATTGTAGGATTCCTAATGTTAGTTACTTCAAAGTTTTTGGGTGCAAATGTTTTATTCTCAATACTAAGGACAATCTAGGTAAGTTCGATTCCAAGACGGATACGGGAATTTTTCTTGGATACTCTTCAACTAGCAAAGCATATAGGGTCTTCAACAAAAGGACATTAGTGGTGGAAGAATCCATGCATGTCACTTTTGATGAATCCACTCCTACCTCTAGTGTTGAGAGACCAACTCAAGATTTAGAGGATAATCTTGAAAATCTCTCTCTAAGTGATAAGGGAAAAGAGATTCTTGAAAGTTCTCCTCAAGAATCCCAAGAACAATCCATAGAGGGAACCTCAAGAGTTGAAAACCATAATGACTTACCAAGGGATTGGAGATATGCCAAAAGTCATCCTATGGTGGATATTCTAGGTGATCCTAACCTAGGAGTAAGAACTAGAGCCTCTCTTAGAAATGAATGTGCTAATTCAGCATTTATCTCTCAAGTTGAACCCAAAAACTTTGTTGAGGCCGAAACCGATGAAAATTGGATATTTGCTATGCAAGAAGAATTGAACCAATTTGAGAGGAACAATGTATGGGAGCTTGTTCCTAGGCCTAAAGATCAATCTATTATTGGAACAAAATGGGTTTTCAAAAATAAGCTAGATGAGAGTGGGGTAGTTGTTAGAAACAAAGCTAGATTAGTTGCACAAGGTTATAAGCAAGAAGAAGGAATTGATTTTGAAGAAACCTTTGCACCGGTCGCTAGGTTAGAGTCGGTAAGAATGCTTTTGGCTTTTGCTTGTTATAAGGATTTCACTCTTTATCAAATGGATGTAAAGAGTGCATTCCTAAATGGTTTTATTGAAGAAGAAGTCTATGTTGAGCAACCTTTAGGATTTGAAGTTTATGATAAGCTTGATTATGTATATAAACTTCATAAGGCTCTATATGGACTTAAGCAAGCACCAAGAGCTTGGTATGAGAGATTAAGCAAATTTTTGAAAAAGAGAGATTTCAAAATAGGAAAAGTAGATTCCACTCTTTTTGTCAAGCACAATGATAAAGATATTATGATTGTGCAAATCTATGTTGATGATATTATTTTTGGTTCCACCAATGGCACACTTTGTGATGAATTTGCAAATTTAATGCAAAGTGAGTTTGAAATGAGTATGATGGGCGAATTGAAATATTTTCTTGGTTTACAAGTTAAACAATTTTATGATGGAATTTTCTTAAATCAAGAAAAATATGTCAAGGAGCTTATAAAACGCTTTGGAATGGAATCTTCCAAACCCTCTAGGACTCCCATGAGCACTACCACAAAATTAGGAAAGGATGAAAATGGAAAAGATGTGGACATAAAGAAATATCGTGGTATGATAGGATCTCTATTATATTTGACCGCTAGTAGACCCGATATTCTCTTTAGTGTGTGCTTATGTGCTAGATTTCAATCTTCACCCAAAGAGTCACACTTAAACGCTGTCAAAAGGATTATTAAATATTTAAGTGGGACTATTAGTCTTGGATTGTGGTATCCTAAGGGTACAAATTTTGATTTAATTGGTTACTCCGATTCCGACTATGCGGGTAGTTTAGTGGATAGGAAAAGCACTAGTGGCACTTGTCAATTTCTTGGAGAATCACTAGTATCATGGTTTTCTAAGAAACAAAACTCGGTTGCACTTTCTACCGCCGAAAGTGAATATATTGCAGCCGGGAGTTGTTGTGCACAATTGCTTTGGATGAAGCAAACTTTGAAAGATTATGGACAATTGTTTAAGAATATTCCAATTATGTGCGACAACACAAGTGCAATCAACATTTCGAAAAATCCGATTCTTCACTCCAGGACCAAACACATAGAGATTAGGCATCACTTCATTCGTGATCATGTCAATAAGGGTGATGTGTCTCTAGAATTTGTTTCCACCGACAATCAACTTGCCGATATTTTCACCAAACCTTTGGATGAAAAGACATTTTGTGGGATTCGAATTCGTCTTGGTTTGATCTTTATTGATAAAATAGCTTCAATTCCATCTAAATAATCATTTTTATCATTCTAGCCAGTTGGATTGTTGATCTCTATGATAAGCATCGAGTTAGATTATTAAAGTGCTCCAAAATCTTAAGAATTACTCTGTGCGGACGCCATAAATGGCATCCTTACCGTCCGCCTACTCGAAATTTCAAGTCTGCCTCATTTCTGGTGAGTTGCGGACGAGCCGGACGCCAATAAATGCCGTCCGCTGCGTCCGCAAACGCGTTTTAAAACAGACAGGGGTCTTCCGAAACCCTAACTTTTGCGTCCTCCTCTCGGCTCCTCGACTCCCCCTGTCCTCCGGCGTTATTCCTTCGATAAATTCGGTATTTCTCTCCTATTTTCAACTTCTATTGTCATTGTTTATCGTTCGTTATCATTTGTCCTTCATTGTCTAGAGTTTTCTTAGGGTTTTCATTGAATTTTCTTTTCAATTTCACAATGTCTAGTCGTACTCCTAGGAAACGCACTTCTCTTCAATCTTCCGAAAATACTCAAGTTTATAGGTCTAGATTATTCATCAATGACAAATGTAAGAAACGTTATGATGATGATTTCAAAAATCGTTCATTGATTCCTTCTAGGTAAATCGATTTTGAGCGTTTGTCTAGTCTTGATTTAGCGGATATGTATACCTATATGGGTCTACGTAAGTTATTTTCTCTCGATGGTCCATTTGTTGAGAAGACAATACGCATGTTTTATGCAAATTTGTCATACACTGACCGTCCTCTAGTTGTTAAGAGCTTTCTTTATGGGCGAGAGATTGAGATCACTCCTCATCTCCTTAATGTATTCCTTGAGTGTCCCCAAGGTCTTTTGTCGGCAGGATATTACAATGCTCTCACTCCTCCTTTTTTTCACAAGAAGGAAGAGGGCGATATTCTTTTGCGTCAAATCCTTCGTGATCCGATTAACGATTATCACGTTAAGCCCAAGTCGAAACATCTAAACATTAGGGCACGTGTTATTCATCATTCCCTTCAGTACAATGTTCTTCCTCGTGCCGGTCACCGAGATCATGTTAGCTACATGGATCTCTATGTTCTTCAGCGTATGTATTCTAACACTCCGTTCAATTTAGGATATATCATCACGGCTCAATTGGCTGATACTGTCTCGTGTTCACTTCCATTCAATTTACTCCTTATGAACTTGTTTAAAGAGATGGACATTCCAATTCCTTCGTCCTCCAAATTTTGTGCACTTCATCGATCCGACATCTATTCTCCACAAACCTTGGGACGGATGGGAATCATTCAGGCTCCAAATGGTGAGTGGATTGCTCGTCAAGACAATGTTCCGGTTCCTCCTCACTCTCTGGACTCTCCTCCTCCACGACCCTCGGAACCATATTTTTCTCTACCTTCTACCGAGCCAGGTCCGTCATCCTATCGTGAGGCTAGTCCATCATTCCGCGCCGAGGCTGGTACTTCTACTTTTAGCACTCAATATGCATCCCGTGCTGATTTTGCACGCCTGGAGGAGTATATGCTTCTGATGATGACACTTTTTGACTCTGTGGATCGTCACCTTGGGTCTGTGGATCGTCGTCTTGACTCTATGGATAAGCGTTTGGATGACATTTCACGTAGCCTCTGGTCTACTGGCATCCCTTCTCCGGTTGCTCCTCCTGCTGCTCCTACGTCTTCTGCTACACCTACGCTTGATTTAGACGATGAGGACATTCCGGATGCATAGATTAGGATTTCATGTTTTCTCATGTATTTTGTTATTTGCTTAGGAAAGTAAAACATTTTGGTTGTAATGCCTAGTATTTGCATTCCTTAATTGTATTTCCTATTTGACTTCATTATGTGTTATATAGTCTTTTGAATATTATGAATGAACTTGTCAAGATTTATATGAGTGTTTGATTTTCTGAATATTCTGGATCGTTTTGGGTTCGATAAATTGTGTTTACAGATTAATTTTGGCATTGAGGGGGAGTTTAAGAAATAAACATTACCATGCAAATTTTTTTAAAAACCAAAACCTATACCTTGTTGCTTCCTATATTGTTTAATCTTGAATCAAGTTAGAATCCTTGATTTAGGGGGAGAACCTTAAATTCAGGGAGAGAAACTTCAATTCCATAGTATTACTTGATTCAGGGGGAGATTTTTTTCTTAGTCCCATATTTTGATGAGCTTTAAATTCCCTAGCTTTTCTTTTTGCTTATGACAAAATGGGGGAGAATACTAGTTGTTGGTTTGTGCTTAATGTTAGGGGGGTTTTGAAGATAGCATGTTGTGAATGAACAAATTGAATGATAAATTGCATAAATGAATAGGGTAAATATAAAATGCAATATTTGATGCATATACTTAGTTTTTGGATATAAACAACTTAATATGTTTTGTCATCATCAAAAAGGGGGAGATTGTTAGCCTAAGTGTGTTAGGCATATTTATATTTTGATGATGAGAAATTTAACTAAAGTGCAAAAGTTGTTTATTCATTGAATTAATAATTATCTTTTTTGATGTTTAAATTGGCAATACCCTTGATCAAGGGTATTGAAATTGTTTAATATATTCTTCTAAGTTTATGCAGTGATATGGAAGATTTGTATGACTTAGAGGATGCGTCTCGTGCAAGATTGAAGTGTCAAGTACACACGCGGACGCGGACTGACAATGTACGGAGGGCAAGGAGGCTTCCTCAAGAAGAGAATTCTGCGTCCCTAGTGCAAACTGTGTTGCAGCAGAGGACGCGGACGCCACAGACGCTATTTTGAGTCGTCAGATTTGAATCTGCCATTTTGAAGATTCATGCGGACGAGTCACACGGTCGAGGCGGACGCCATTTAGCATCCGCGTCCCTTTAGCGAAGCGGACGGGAGAAGAAGCTGAGGACGCCACGGATGCCAATCCGTGTCGTCCAATTTGAATATGTCTTTCAGAGCTCAATGCGGATGATTCATGCGGACGTTGCGGACGCTAGATTTTGCGTCCGCTTTGCCTCTGTTCATTCAACGCGGACGATTCATGCGGACGGTGCGGACAGGAGAATGGCGTCCGCAAGTACGCAGATTTCTCCAACGGCTATTGTCCAACGTTGGACTGCGGACGATCCTAAAGGTGTTGAGGACGTCCGCACTGGGAAAGTTTATAAATAGAAGGACTTCGAAGAAGGAAGGCACCGAAGCGATATTAAGCAAAACTCTGCCAAATTTCCGACTCAACATTTGTGTACGAATTTGAGTGATAAAACATCCTCCAAAGTGCTTGTGTGAGATCATTAAATTTTTGGAAGGATTGTTGTATTTGTGAGAGCTCAACATTTTCCGAGAGAAAATTAAGTTATTGTAAAGGTTCGATTGACACCCGTGCAAGTTCAATCAATTGTAACCGGACGTGGTTAGTTGAATGCATCTTCAACGGAGGACCTTGAAGCGCGGACGTAGGCGTGCTTTTCCGAACCGCGTTAACAACTCGGTGTCAAGATTTCTAACTCTATCTCTTATATTATTTGTCTTATTGTGATTGCTTTGTGATTAAATTGACATTAGTTAGAAAAATTATTATCGCACGAAATTTAGTAAATAACCTAATTCACCCCCCTTTTAGGTTAATTTCGATCCTACAATTGGTATCAGAGCAGGTTAGAACCACTTATTAATTGTGAATTAGGTGAATTTATATTTTTGATAATATGGAATCCAACTCAAATAGTGCAAACATGGAAGGACAAGCAACAAATAGACCACCTTTCTTTAATGGTGATAATTATCCACATTGGAAAGCTAGGATGATGATATTTATTCAAGCTATAGATTTTGAGATGTGGAGAATAGTCAAAAATGGTCCTTATGTTCCGTCTAAAGTTGTAAATGGGGTAAAAGTACCAAAGGAATTAGATGAAATAGATGAAACGGAAGGTCGTAAAGTTAGTTTAAATGCTAGAGCTGTTAATCAATTATATTGTGCTCTAAGTGCTAGTGAATTTAATAGAATACAAAGTTGCAATAGTGCTTATGAAATTTGGAAAAGACTTGAGGTAACTTATGAGGGCACTAATCAAGTTAAGAAAGATAAATTAACTATGACTGCACATGATTATGAGATGTTTAAGATGGATAAGGGTGAAACTATTGCTCAAATGTTTACTCGATTTACTAACCTTACTAATAGTTTGAAAGCTCTTGGTAAGGAATGTTCAGATGAAGATATGTGCAGCAAAATTCTCCGGTGTCTTCCAACGGAATGGGATCCAAAGGTTACTGCGGTGCTTGAATCTAAGGATCTATCAACTATGTCATTAGAGGAGCTCATCGGTTCTCTAATGACACATGAGATTAGATTGAGAGCAAGCGAAAAAGAAAAGGAGTTGGAGAAAGAGAATCCCAAAAAGAAGTCCATAGCTCTTAAAGCCTCCTCAAGCAAAGAAGGTGAAGACTCGGAGGGAACGGAGCTTGATAAGGATGATGAGGATGAAGAGCTGGCCTTGATAAACCGGAAGATGAGGATACTTCAAAGAAGAAAATACCAAGGAAAGAATAAGTACAAAGGAGAGAGACCTCATAACAAAAAGCCTCCAATTTGCTACGGATGTGGAAAGACCGGGCATGTAAAGACGGATTGCTATCTTGAAAAGGATAAGAAGAAGAACCGAAAAGAGTCCAAGAAGAAAGCGCTCAAAGCCACATGGGACGATGATAGCGATGAGGAACCGTCAACCGAAGGAGAAGAAGTTGCCAACATGTGCTTTATGGCAAATGATGCTGAGGTAAGTGACTCTTCTTCTAATAAATATAATGTAGACTCTAGTGATGAGAGTAATAATGAAGAAGATGATGCATTTGATGAATTGTTTAGAGAATTTGATATTTTGACTAACAAGTATAAAAGGTTAAAGAAGGAAAATGAATTGTTAGTGAAGAAGCAAGCAAGGAATGAAAAAGTAGATGTAAATGAAAATGCTAGTTTAAAATTGAATAATGATGACTTAAACAAGCATATTAAGGTTATTGAAGAAGAGAATAATATGCTTAAGGAGGAAAATGAGAAACTAAATAAAATTGTATTGAAATTCACAAATGGTAGTAAGAACTTAAATATGCTTCTAAGTAAGCAAAAATTGACATTTGATAAAGCCGGATTGGGATATCAACCTTTTCAAAAGAAAAAGAGTTATAAGAATTTCTTTGTTAAATCAACTACTTGTTTCACTTACAATGCTATAGGTCATAAGTCATTTGATTGTCCATCAAAGAATATTGGAAATCAAAAGATTGTTAAGTATGTGTGGGTTCCGAAAGGAACCAAATTTAACCCTTTAGGACCCAAAATGGTTTGGGTACCAAAGAAATTATCTTGATTTACTTTTTGTAGGTTAAAGCACCTCCCGCTAAGGATCAATGGTACTTGGACAGCGGTTGTTCAAGACATATGACGGGAGATTTTTCAAGATTCACCTCCATCAAGGACAAGAAAGGAAATGTGACATTTGGAGGAAATCAAAAAGGAAAAATAAGAGGTATTGGCAATATAGGTAATGTTTCCAACCCTATTATTGAAGATGCTTTACTTGTTGATGGGTTGAAGCATAATCTATTGAGTATTAGTCAATTATGTGATAAAGGATATAAAGTTATTTTTGAATCTAAGTCTTGCATGATCATTGATGATTCAAATGGCAAAGTTTTATTTACGGGTTATAGACACGAAAATATCTATGCTATTGATTTATCTAGTATTTCTAGTGATGTTGAAAAATGTTTTAGAGCTAGTGATTCTTTAAATTCATGGACTTGGCATAGGAGATTAGGACATGTAGGCATGGATACCTTAGCTAGGATATCGAAAAACAATCTAGTTAGGGGTCTTCCAAAAATCGTGTTTGAAAAAGATAGAGTTTGTGAAGCTTGCCAAAAAGGGAAGCAAACAAAAAGCTCCTTCTCTTCCAAACAATATATCTCTACTTCCAAGCCTCTTCAATTGCTTCACATGGATCTTTTTGGTCCATCTAAAGTTTCAAGCTTAGGAGGAAAACATTACGCATTTGTAATTGTGGATGATTTTTCACGTTACACTTGGGTTTTCTTTTTGAGAACAAAAGATGAAACTTTTGAAGTATTCTCTAGTTTTAGGAAGAAAGTTCAAAATGAGAAGGAACTTACCATTATCACTATAAGGAGTGATCATGGTGGGGAGTTCGAAAATGAACAATTTAATGCCTTGTGTCAAAAACATGGCATTGAACATAACTTCTCTTCTCCTAGAACCCCTCAACAAAATGGAGTTGTTGAGAGGAAAAATAGATCCCTCCAAGAGCTTGCTAGGACTATGTTGAATGAGAATGATCTTCCCAAATATTTTTGGGCGGAAGCCGTTGCCACGGCATGTCATGTTCTCAATCGTGTATCTATCCGTCCTACTCTAGATAAGACTCCTTATGAACTTTGGAATTGTAGGATTCCTAATGTTAGTTACTTCAAAGTTTTTGGGTGCAAATGTTTTATTCTCAATACTAAGGACAATCTAGGTAAGTTCGATTCCAAGACGGATACGGGAATTTTTCTTGGATACTCTTCAACTAGCAAAGCATATAGGGTCTTCAACAAAAGGACATTAGTGGTGGAAGAATCCATGCATGTCACTTTTGATGAATCCACTCCTACCTCTAGTGTTGAGAGACCAACTCAAGATTTAGAGGATAATCTTGAAAATCTCTCTCTAAGTGATAAGGGAAAAGAGATTCTTGAAAGTTCTCCTCAAGAATCCCAAGAACAATCCATAGAGGGAACCTCAAGAGTTGAAAACCATAATGACTTACCAAGGGATTGGAGATATGCCAAAAGTCATCCTATGGTGGATATTCTAGGTGATCCTAACCTAGGAGTAAGAACTAGAGCCTCTCTTAGAAATGAATGTGCTAATTCAGCATTTATCTCTCAAGTTGAACCCAAAAACTTTGTTGAGGCCGAAACCGATGAAAATTGGATATTTGCTATGCAAGAAGAATTGAACCAATTTGAGAGGAACAATGTATGGGAGCTTGTTCCTAGGCCTAAAGATCAATCTATTATTGGAACAAAATGGGTTTTCAAAAATAAGCTAGATGAGAGTGGGGTAGTTGTTAGAAACAAAGCTAGATTAGTTGCACAAGGTTATAAGCAAGAAGAAGGAATTGATTTTGAAGAAACCTTTGCACCGGTCGCTAGGTTAGAGTCGGTAAGAATGCTTTTGGCTTTTGCTTGTTATAAGGATTTCACTCTTTATCAAATGGATGTAAAGAGTGCATTCCTAAATGGTTTTATTGAAGAAGAAGTCTATGTTGAGCAACCTTTAGGATTTGAAGTTTATGATAAGCTTGATTATGTATATAAACTTCATAAGGCTCTATATGGACTTAAGCAAGCACCAAGAGCTTGGTATGAGAGATTAAGCAAATTTTTGAAAAAGAGAGATTTCAAAATAGGAAAAGTAGATTCCACTCTTTTTGTCAAGCACAATGATAAAGATATTATGATTGTGCAAATCTATGTTGATGATATTATTTTTGGTTCCACCAATGGCACACTTTGTGATGAATTTGCAAATTTAATGCAAAGTGAGTTTGAAATGAGTATGATGGGCGAATTGAAATATTTTCTTGGTTTACAAGTTAAACAATTTTATGATGGAATTTTCTTAAATCAAGAAAAATATGTCAAGGAGCTTATAAAACGCTTTGGAATGGAATCTTCCAAACCCTCTAGGACTCCCATGAGCACTACCACAAAATTAGGAAAGGATGAAAATGGAAAAGATGTGGACATAAAGAAATATCGTGGTATGATAGGATCTCTATTATATTTGACCGCTAGTAGACCCGATATTCTCTTTAGTGTGTGCTTATGTGCTAGATTTCAATCTTCACCCAAAGAGTCACACTTAAACGCTGTCAAAAGGATTATTAAATATTTAAGTGGGACTATTAGTCTTGGATTGTGGTATCCTAAGGGTACAAATTTTGATTTAATTGGTTACTCCGATTCCGACTATGCGGGTAGTTTAGTGGATAGGAAAAGCACTAGTGGCACTTGTCAATTTCTTGGAGAATCACTAGTATCATGGTTTTCTAAGAAACAAAACTCGGTTGCACTTTCTACCGCCGAAAGTGAATATATTGCAGCCGGGAGTTGTTGTGCACAATTGCTTTGGATGAAGCAAACTTTGAAAGATTATGGACAATTGTTTAAGAATATTCCAATTATGTGCGACAACACAAGTGCAATCAACATTTCGAAAAATCCGATTCTTCACTCCAGGACCAAACACATAGAGATTAGGCATCACTTCATTCGTGATCATGTCAATAAGGGTGATGTGTCTCTAGAATTTGTTTCCACCGACAATCAACTTGCCGATATTTTCACCAAACCTTTGGATGAAAAGACATTTTGTGGGATTCGAATTCGTCTTGGTTTGATCTTTATTGATAAAATAGCTTCAATTCCATCTAAATAATCATTTTTATCATTCTAGCCAGTTGGATTGTTGATCTCTATGATAAGCATCGAGTTAGATTATTAAAGTGCTCCAAAATCTTAAGAATTACTCTGTGCGGACGCCATAAATGGCATCCTTACCGTCCGCCTACTCGAAATTTCAAGTCTGCCTCATTTCTGGTGAGTTGCGGACGAGCCGGACGCCAATAAATGCCGTCCGCTGCGTCCGCAAACGCGTTTTAAAACAGACAGGGGTCTTCCGAAACCCTAACTTTTGCGTCCTCCTCTCGGCTCCTCGACTCCCCCTGTCCTCCGGCGTTATTCCTTCGATAAATTCGGTATTTCTCTCCTATTTTCAACTTCTATTGTCATTGTTTATCGTTCGTTATCATTTGTCCTTCATTGTCTAGAGTTTTCTTAGGGTTTTCATTGAATTTTCTTTTCAATTTCACAATGTCTAGTCGTACTCCTAGGAAACGCACTTCTCTTCAATCTTCCGAAAATACTCAAGTTTATAGGTCTAGATTATTCATCAATGACAAATGTAAGAAACGTTATGATGATGATTTCAAAAATCGTTCATTGATTCCTTCTAGGTAAATCGATTTTGAGCGTTTGTCTAGTCTTGATTTAGCGGATATGTATACCTATATGGGTCTACGTAAGTTATTTTCTCTCGATGGTCCATTTGTTGAGAAGACAATACGCATGTTTTATGCAAATTTGTCATACACTGACCGTCCTCTAGTTGTTAAGAGCTTTCTTTATGGGCGAGAGATTGAGATCACTCCTCATCTCCTTAATGTATTCCTTGAGTGTCCCCAAGGTCTTTTGTCGGCAGGATATTACAATGCTCTCACTCCTCCTTTTTTTCACAAGAAGGAAGAGGGCGATATTCTTTTGCGTCAAATCCTTCGTGATCCGATTAACGATTATCACGTTAAGCCCAAGTCGAAACATCTAAACATTAGGGCACGTGTTATTCATCATTCCCTTCAGTACAATGTTCTTCCTCGTGCCGGTCACCGAGATCATGTTAGCTACATGGATCTCTATGTTCTTCAGCGTATGTATTCTAACACTCCGTTCAATTTAGGATATATCATCACGGCTCAATTGGCTGATACTGTCTCGTGTTCACTTCCATTCAATTTACTCCTTATGAACTTGTTTAAAGAGATGGACATTCCAATTCCTTCGTCCTCCAAATTTTGTGCACTTCATCGATCCGACATCTATTCTCCACAAACCTTGGGACGGATGGGAATCATTCAGGCTCCAAATGGTGAGTGGATTGCTCGTCAAGACAATGTTCCGGTTCCTCCTCACTCTCTGGACTCTCCTCCTCCACGACCCTCGGAACCATATTTTTCTCTACCTTCTACCGAGCCAGGTCCGTCATCCTATCGTGAGGCTAGTCCATCATTCCGCGCCGAGGCTGGTACTTCTACTTTTAGCACTCAATATGCATCCCGTGCTGATTTTGCACGCCTGGAGGAGTATATGCTTCTGATGATGACACTTTTTGACTCTGTGGATCGTCACCTTGGGTCTGTGGATCGTCGTCTTGACTCTATGGATAAGCGTTTGGATGACATTTCACGTAGCCTCTGGTCTACTGGCATCCCTTCTCCGGTTGCTCCTCCTGCTGCTCCTACGTCTTCTGCTACACCTACGCTTGATTTAGACGATGAGGACATTCCGGATGCATAGATTAGGATTTCATGTTTTCTCATGTATTTTGTTATTTGCTTAGGAAAGTAAAACATTTTGGTTGTAATGC
Source organism: Begonia loranthoides (assembly GCA_022433065.1). Classification (NCBI taxonomy): domain Eukaryota; kingdom Viridiplantae; phylum Streptophyta; class Magnoliopsida; order Cucurbitales; family Begoniaceae; genus Begonia; species Begonia loranthoides. The sequence continues at coordinate 7,309,747 of CM039477.1, read as the reverse complement.
CTAGTATTTGCATTCCTTAATTGTATTTCCTATTTGACTTCATTATGTGTTATATAGTCTTTTGAATATTATGAATGAACTTGTCAAGATTTATATGAGTGTTTGATTTTCTGAATATTCTGGATCGTTTTGGGTTCGATAAATTGTGTTTACAGATTAATTTTGGCATTGAGGGGGAGTTTAAGAAATAAACATTACCATGCAAATTTTTTTAAAAACCAAAACCTATACCTTGTTGCTTCCTATATTGTTTAATCTTGAATCAAGTTAGAATCCTTGATTTAGGGGGAGAACCTTAAATTCAGGGAGAGAAACTTCAATTCCATAGTATTACTTGATTCAGGGGGAGATTTTTTTCTTAGTCCCATATTTTGATGAGCTTTAAATTCCCTAGCTTTTCTTTTTGCTTATGACAAAATGGGGGAGAATACTAGTTGTTGGTTTGTGCTTAATGTTAGGGGGGTTTTGAAGATAGCATGTTGTGAATGAACAAATTGAATGATAAATTGCATAAATGAATAGGGTAAATATAAAATGCAATATTTGATGCATATACTTAGTTTTTGGATATAAACAACTTAATATGTTTTGTCATCATCAAAAAGGGGGAGATTGTTAGCCTAAGTGTGTTAGGCATATTTATATTTTGATGATGAGAAATTTAACTAAAGTGCAAAAGTTGTTTATTCATTGAATTAATAATTATCTTTTTTGATGTTTAAATTGGCAATACCCTTGATCAAGGGTATTGAAATTGTTTAATATATTCTTCTAAGTTTATGCAGTGATATGGAAGATTTGTATGACTTAGAGGATGCGTCTCGTGCAAGATTGAAGTGTCAAGTACACACGCGGACGCGGACTGACAATGTACGGAGGGCAAGGAGGCTTCCTCAAGAAGAGAATTCTGCGTCCCTAGTGCAAACTGTGTTGCAGCAGAGGACGCGGACGCCACAGACGCTATTTTGAGTCGTCAGATTTGAATCTGCCATTTTGAAGATTCATGCGGACGAGTCACACGGTCGAGGCGGACGCCATTTAGCATCCGCGTCCCTTTAGCGAAGCGGACGGGAGAAGAAGCTGAGGACGCCACGGATGCCAATCCGTGTCGTCCAATTTGAATATGTCTTTCAGAGCTCAATGCGGATGATTCATGCGGACGTTGCGGACGCTAGATTTTGCGTCCGCTTTGCCTCTGTTCATTCAACGCGGACGATTCATGCGGACGGTGCGGACAGGAGAATGGCGTCCGCAAGTACGCAGATTTCTCCAACGGCTATTGTCCAACGTTGGACTGCGGACGATCCTAAAGGTGTTGAGGACGTCCGCACTGGGAAAGTTTATAAATAGAAGGACTTCGAAGAAGGAAGGCACCGAAGCGATATTAAGCAAAACTCTGCCAAATTTCCGACTCAACATTTGTGTACGAATTTGAGTGATAAAACATCCTCCAAAGTGCTTGTGTGAGATCATTAAATTTTTGGAAGGATTGTTGTATTTGTGAGAGCTCAACATTTTCCGAGAGAAAATTAAGTTATTGTAAAGGTTCGATTGACACCCGTGCAAGTTCAATCAATTGTAACCGGACGTGGTTAGTTGAATGCATCTTCAACGGAGGACCTTGAAGCGCGGACGTAGGCGTGCTTTTCCGAACCGCGTTAACAACTCGGTGTCAAGATTTCTAACTCTATCTCTTATATTATTTGTCTTATTGTGATTGCTTTGTGATTAAATTGACATTAGTTAGAAAAATTATTATCGCACGAAATTTAGTAAATAACCTAATTCACCCCCCTTTTAGGTTAATTTCGATCCTACAATTGGTATCAGAGCAGGTTAGAACCACTTATTAATTGTGAATTAGGTGAATTTATATTTTTGATAATATGGAATCCAACTCAAATAGTGCAAACATGGAAGGACAAGCAACAAATAGACCACCTTTCTTTAATGGTGATAATTATCCACATTGGAAAGCTAGGATGATGATATTTATTCAAGCTATAGATTTTGAGATGTGGAGAATAGTCAAAAATGGTCCTTATGTTCCGTCTAAAGTTGTAAATGGGGTAAAAGTACCAAAGGAATTAGATGAAATAGATGAAACGGAAGGTCGTAAAGTTAGTTTAAATGCTAGAGCTGTTAATCAATTATATTGTGCTCTAAGTGCTAGTGAATTTAATAGAATACAAAGTTGCAATAGTGCTTATGAAATTTGGAAAAGACTTGAGGTAACTTATGAGGGCACTAATCAAGTTAAGAAAGATAAATTAACTATGACTGCACATAATTATGAGATGTTTAAGATGGATAAGGGTTAAACTATTGCTCAAATATTTACTCGATTTACTAACCTTACTAATAGTTTGAAAGCTCTTGGTAAGGAATGTTCAGATGTTTTTTGGTCGCATTCTTTGACCAGGTCCTCGACCGCTTACTTGTTCAAAAAAGTCCAGGAGCAATCTATATACATTTTTTGTCGTTGTTGTGAAACCCGCTATTTTATAATGATAATTCCACGAGTAAAAATTTTGCACATTTTAACCAGTCAATGCGTTGAAAGATTGACTAGTTTTGTTGTGTTATGGTCACGTTGGAATTTTCGGTCAATTGGCCAAAATTGGTAAATGCTGATGTTACCGAACAGTAATTAAGTGAATGAAAAAGAGTTTTGTAAAGAATTTTGGCACTAAAGTCACTGTCTGGTAGCATTCGGAACGAATAGGAAGATGGATTGGATTTATTTAATACATAAAATACAAATGAAAGAAGACAAGAAAGACTGAGAAGAACAAAATGTTCTTCTCTGTGCTTTCTTCACGCAGGGGGAGAAAGGAAGAGAGGGGAGGTGATCTGGTGACTGTTTCTCTCCATTTCTTTGCTAGATTTGTGTTTGCGTTGTTTTATTCTCCGTCTTTCGTAAAGACGATTTGCGGGTAACTCGATTTCTAGCTCATTTTTATCATTTAAAGTTTTGAAAAATTATTGGCTTCAGATTCGAGCTTGGAAACTTAAATTTGAGGGAAATTACTGGTTTATATTGATAGAATAGAAGTTTATTCAATGTTATTTGTCATTAGAATTCAAAAAATTGGACGAAAATGAAGTGTTTCTGTTGAATAACGATTCAAGTACTATTCATGCACTATTCACGTCGGACGAAAAATGGGCAAATTGTCCTGATTTTGTCCCTGGTTTGTTTGGGTTGACTGCTGGGCTGGCTGTGTTGGCTTGTAATTATTTTTGGTCGATCCTAGGGAACCCCTGATCGACCAAAAAATGTGTTGTCTTGTTTTAAAGTTGTTTCAGTGCGTTGAATCAGTATTATTGACCATTGTTGAGTTTTGGGTAGTTGATAACGAGTCTAATGGATTGCTTTTAGGTCCTTGTTGGCCTCCACTTTGTCTCATTGAGCGTTGGTGGTCCTAGATGACCCAAATGTCTGTTTGACCCTAGTTGGGTTGAATGGACTCCTGCTAAGTCTTGTCGACTATTGAGTCATTAGATTGACCTGTTGAAATTTCGTTGATTGTCACTGTGTCTTATCGACCGATGACTCTTTCTGGTTGTTTCTGGGAGTTCAGGTTAGTGAACTTCATTTGGCTTTGTTAGCCAAGGTTGGTTTTGAGTTTGATTTTGGTATTATGGTCTAAGACTTTTGTTTGACTCTTGGTTTTGGTTCAGGGTTTTGGCATCGATTTGATTTTAGGTTTGGCAATGTCCCCGGTTTTGGTGCCTGCATCCAACGACATGTGCGTCAAGCCGACATGGTTTGCTTTCTGGTCGTCATTAAGGTAGAGATTTTATACTTAGTTGCATTGCATTACATCATGGTTTTCAAAACATATTTTTTTGGTTGCCACATATGTAAAACACGACGCTGACTATTCGACAGCACGTCAGGTTTTTATACTATGTATGTACATGGGTTTTACATGTTTACATTGCGAGAATGGTTTTCATGGTTTGCTATGATCCTTTGATGGGAAATTGAATCCTCTGGGCACTTTGGATAGTTTCAGAACCAAAATATCACGAGGATATCTTGGGACATCTTCTACTGCGTGAAGATGTCTTGTTTGCGCGCTAAATGGAAAAATAGATGGGAAGGTGAGGATGCTTCCTTGAGTTGTAAGTTCGTAAACCTGATCAGGGTGATATGTATTGGGTTGTGTCGTTGCTGATTGGTTCTCTAGCAACCACTATGAGAGACTGGATCTTTGAATTGCACTCATAGTATCATCCTCCAGGCTCATATGGTGTTACCGGTCTAGGTCGTCTTTCTGTGGTTTGCTCGGAGGGGTCCTTGTGTGACCCTCCTTTTTCAGGGATCCTCATTTTGATTCTTGAAAAATGATGGAGGCTTATTTTATTATAGTTGGCTATGTATCCAATTTGATTTCAATGAAATTGCCTCATGTGACAACCTGTCAATTTCTAAAACATTTTTCTTTCTTAAAATTTTGCGGTATAAAATTTTTTTCGTTTAATTAGTAAGAGCGAATAATGAAAATCACTTCAATTAATAAAAACTTCATCAGAGTCATAGTGGAATAATGGAATAAATAGTTTTACAAACCAAGTTTGACTTCAAAATCAACTTAAATAAAACAACAATTATTTATTAGGATGGGCCACAACCGCACAAGTCTACTTCACTGGATAACTCGCCTCCTCTATGGGGAATACCTCCTCCACCACTTCTGGATTTAACAATTCTTTGGAATTATTTACACCACAAGTAAACTGTAAGCTCAAAAGCTTAGTAAGGAACTAAGGAATGCAATATGAATGCCTCTAACTCATTGTGTCAGAATGAGATTCGCTTAAACCGTTCTTTAATCACGGTTACATGTATTTTACTTGTGGATTGAGTTGGGTGATTAGGGGACCCTTGCAGGCAATGGTAGAGAATTCGGCATCTAACACCCTAGAGAAGACAAGCTTTCTATCCCAAGGAGGAAAGATTAAATTCTGATTTTTTGAGTCTACCGATTAGATCCGAACCATTAACACGACCACTAATTCCCTTACGTATGTTATTAATCATTTTCATCTCACATCATGACTACCAACTCGGTCGTGGTATTTCCTAAGGGTTTCTATTACCATGGACGCATGACTATGCAATACGAATAATAGAATATAAATTTATACTATCATACATTCAATTTATCAAGGAATGAACTATAGTAACAATCACGGAAGTACAAACACACTTCAACTAAAACTTTCAACAACCACACTAACGAACATTGAAACCTGTGGAAGCTAACAGTAGAAGAACAACAATTCTACTAGCAAATTAAATGACTAATATACTTCACAAGTCACTAGAAATCACAGTGTATATCAATGAACCAATAATGTCTTAGAACTGTTATCATGCTTTGAATCAAAACTAGAAATAATAACAAGTAACAACGAATAAGACATGCTAAAATACTTTGATACCAATAATAAGATGCGAAGTCTAACAGTGAATTAAAACAACATACATCCTTTATAATTTGACAGCGAACACGAACTATAATAGCGAATTAACAACGTGCATACATGCTTTATAATATGACAGCAAAATTGAATGTGCATACGTGCTTTATCATTTGACAACGAATATAAAACACAGCAGTGAAATGAAACGTGCGATATGTTCTGAATACAAACCGGAAATAACAGCATATAATCAGCGACTTAACAACGAGTTAAACGTACAAATATAACTCCTAATTGACAGAAAATTAAACTAGAACAACAACGAGTTTATAGCAATTAAAACATGCTAATCATGCTTCAAAATTGACGGACTAGAAATACGGAACAACAACGATATTATGCTTAAAAGCGAATAAGGAAACGATAGTGAAATAAGAACATACATACATGCTTGTGACCAAAAAGGGAACTATTAATGATTTCATGCTTATTAATTTAACCAAACTACGGATTTTATGGCATATAAGAGACGATTCATGATATTGAAACACAAAGATCATAGAAATTAGTCAACTAAACATTTAACAACTAAACTACAATAGATTGACAATTCAATATAGATTGTAACATTCGCTAACTGAGAATCAATTGAATAATCGAATAACATTCTAAGAGAAGAATTATGAGTCTCTAAAATCAACCAAGAGAAATCAAGAGGAATCAAATAACTAGTAATCGGGCCAACATTCTCTCTTTTTCACTAGGTATGAATTAATATCAACTTCTTCACAAAATCTATGTATTAAACACATAAGAGGTTATGAAAACCAAGAATTATTAAGAGTCACAATAATATATAATTCAATCAAGGAAAATCCATGGAATTCAAACAACAAAAAACACAAGGACACTACTTGTGGGTAGGGCTTTTGATTGCCAAGACATACATAATTCTTTACCTAAAATTTGGAGGTATTGAATGCTCAACCAAAAATTCAGCAATTGGGACTCCAAGCACTCAATCTCTCTCAATTCTTTCCTCTCACACACTTATCTCTGAAAATGAAAGCATTCCAACACCTTACCCCCTTCTTAATACTCCAATCAATCAGCAAAATTCATAGAATAATGGCACATTCAAGTACTAACTCAACTTTGCACAATTTTACTGCATAAAACCTAAAACCCATACCTCTTTCCATCAATCAATCCACCAATGCAATAATCATTTCCTAAAGTAGCTGTAGAGGGCCGACTACATCATGGGGGAATGTTGGTTGTCGCGGGAGTGGAGATAATTGGGGATAAAATGACAACTTTAAAGTAGATTCCTCGCGAATCTGGGTACTTTCGAATGACTGGGGACCAGTCCCTCGCGTCCGTATCGTCCGAACTTTCTAATCTTTGGTAATTTTCCCTCTTATGGACACGACCTCTCGTCAGCATATGTCATACGCACTCATCCGAATTGTCCCAAAAATATTATAGATTCAAAACGGACGATAGTTTGTCTCTTCTGCATGCGTCCGCAACCTTGCGAAAGACACTTAGGATGCCAAAACCTAATCCCAAACTCTGCAGAGTTAATTCTTCTGTGTTGCGGATGAGACAGACATCTGTATCCGGCGCCCGCAGTCGTTCGAAATTGCATAGTGGATAGTTAGGATGCCAACACGTTGTCCTCAACCGTCCCAAACCCAATTTTACTTAATATTTTCTTGACATATCCCACTTAAATTACGCGTCATTATCACTCCTACTAATATGTGACATAATTAGCTCCAATAAACGTCATTTCATAGTTTGACATAATTAAATTACAATTTCCATGAGAATAAAGAAAATACGAGGTATTACATGCCTCATATATGGCTTGTGAAGCTGGTTTTGATAGAAAAACAAGTTTTTGAGAAATGATTTTATAAATTCATGCATAGTTTTGAAAATACGTACAGGTATGCATACAGATACAAATACATGATAGGTACGAGTACATACATGATTACTGATTTTTTTTTATCATGGTCTTTGGCAAGAAAAGATGAAAACTCGTTTTATAAGCATTGCATTTATTATAAGTTCCCTACTGAGTTTGTCACTCACCCCTTCGACTATGGTTTTCACCAGGTGAATTTATAGGTCATTCATAGGGTGATGGTATGTGGCTCCTTTGGGCGTTTGTGGTTCCTTGAACAGGTGGAGGTCTGTGGGTTAAATTCCTTTGTTTTTGGTAAGCTTAAGGTTTGTGTTGGATTGTTTATTTCCTCCATAGTGTTTTGATTTATGGTTAATACATTATCTTATTTCTTATTGATCACTCCATGGATCCTGGCCCAACTGTTTTGGATTTAGGGCTTAAATTTTTATATTCAAACACCATTTTTATCCTAGCCTTAGGCTGGGCGATTGGGTTCTCTACGAAAATCGGGTTGCCTAACTAGGCAATTCTGTTAGGCACGCCTCTGGGTCGTGACAGTTGTCTTTGTAATACCCCGACTTTTTATGTCAAAATTGAATAATGTTAATTGGAAAGTAAATTAGGATATTAGGATTATTTGGATAATTATAAGAGTATTACCAAAGATGTAATTGGCAATCATTATCATCGAGCGATATTTGAAATAAATTAAGAATTGAAAGATTTAATTAAATTATTAAAGATCAATTTAATTGGATAAAATAGACTATTTGGGATTTAAAATGTAAAGGGATTAAATAAGTTAATTGGGTTAAGGGAAAATTTAAAAAGGGGGATGTGGAATGCATGAACCGGTTTGGGAGAACCGATTCACGCCATTTGAACTGGTTCACTAAGTGAACTGGTTGAGTGAAACGAAGAATGGCCTTCAGCCATTCTTCGTGAGAGAACAGATAGAAAAGGGAGAGAAGAAAGAGAGAGAGCAGCGGGAGGTGAGATCGATGGCGAAGAGGAAGGAGATTCGCGAGCAAGGGAGAGGCGAGCGCGATGGCAGGCTCGTGGTGGAGCGCGATGTTGTTTGTCGTTCGGCGATGGGCGAGCAACTGGCGTTAGGTGATATTTGGTTTTGCTCGTGGGTCTGTGATGTCAGCAAGGATGGAATGGCGATGGTGATGGGGCAACCGGCTTCGAATGGGACAGTGTCAGGTCGATGGTTGGAGGTAATTGACGCCTTGGGTCGATGGGCAAATGGACGGGTCGGGTGGAGCTACTGGGTTCGGGTTGTGGTTTGGCCCAAACTAGTGCTTTCACTAGGTGAAATCGACAGCGTGTTGGCGTGGACGACAAGTGGACAGGTTGGTCAGGCATGCTAAAGGATGTCGCTCTCTGCGTTCCAAGAATTGGCAAAGAGTGTCCCCCTTCCTGGTGTTGTTATATAGTGATGGACAGAGAGAAAGATAGAGGAGGAAACGTGAAGTCTAGAGAAGAGTTGTGAAGCATGGAGGGATGGCCGAGAGCTTCTGGTGAGTTTTCTTCTCGACTAGTTGGATTTTTGGCTTATGTTCTTGACTGGGTTTGTTAACTTTCATTGGTTTTGTGATGGAGGGAATGGGGAGAGAAAGTGGAGGGCTTTCTCGAGGTTGAGCTGAGGGAGGAAGGACGTAGTGGCATGTGGACACTGGAAGCAAAGCTTAGGTGCCCTCTGGTGAGTGGTTTCCTTCACCCTATTCTGAAGTTTAATGCAGTTCAGATGAAAGATAAAAATGTGCTACTGCTGTCGTGATTTATTCTCTCGGTGGTATTGTCCTGTATGCCTCCTTGTTTTCTATGGGATGATTTTGTTGGGAATATAATCTATGGGGCTTGGTTGATATACATGGATTATCCTATGTTCGATTAGGTTTGGTGAATGCTCCATGGTTAGTTGTTGTTTTGGATCATGTGTTGGATGATTGTTCTTTGGTTAAAACCTGCAAGATTAAAAACAGACTATTGGACAATGATTGAATATATTACCCTCTGCTGTCTTGTTTTGGTTGAGTGAGGAAGATGTTGGACGTATGCTTTAATAATGTAGATGGGTTAGAATACGAAAGAAAATGAAGGTTATTAGTCATAATTATTAATGATAAATGTTTTTAATCATGAAGGTAACAAAAAAGAAGAAGAATAAAGATTTAGCGCTAACCCGCATTAAAGATTTGAGATAAGGAAATATAGGTGTTTTGGCCATGTGGAGGCCCTACACCGCAAGTGTGTGCGTGAGTTTAGAGTATTGTTATTATAATGCTTACTGCTAGTTGTTAAATAGTTGTTGATTTGGTGATAACTCCTTAAATGTCTTGCTACTGTATTTCCTTGTTGAGATGATTTACCTTGCTGTAGATATTGCTTGGTGTTGGTAGTGTAGTTCCTTGGTTGATGGTTCTGTTTGTTGTGTTCTTTGTGCTTATTGTGATTAACTCTATCATTTATCATTGTGATGTTCTTGTAAGTGATAGTGAAATGATGGTTCAAATAAAAGCAGAGCAAGTAAAGGCTAAGCGATTATGTAAGGTCTGAAAATGAGCAAAAAGGGGTTATTGGATATTTACTTGTTGTGTAGTTACCATTTTAATTCCTTATGCAAATATTTACCTTGCTGTCATTGTTTTGTCGTTAGTTGTGTTTTAGTTTGATATCTTTGTGAAATTAATGCAAGCATAAATCAAGCAAAAAATTCATATAATAAATCAATTAGCATGTCCACTTACTTAAGCATGTATAATTACCATGTCAACTAGCAACATCAACTCTTGAGCATGTCAAATCAATTAGAAATGCATGTTAGCTAAATATGAGTAATAATCAACTAGTTAGCATGTTTAATTAACCAGATCAAGCACGTTAATAATGGTAGCTAAATTAATCATACCTTACTTGAGCATGCAATTGGTTTGAATAAAATGAGTATGCTTTGACATAGAGTAATTAATTAAACACTCAAGCATGAAATTAACTAAGCATGAAATCGGAATATGTAATTAGAACATAGAACATGTAATCAATTAGGATTAGCATGATAAATGACTAAAATTGTATTTCCTTGTTGAGTTTATTTCCTTTGCTGTAGATTTTGTTACGTTGTATTATTCTGTACTATTAACTATTTCTTTACTGTCATGTTTTACTTGATTTGGTGAGGGGATAATCTAATGTCAATGTTAGAATGTAAAGAGGATGAACTAAGTAAGAGCGAATTAAGAGCTTCATTGATTGTGTAATTAGATGTTTTACGTTATCATTGTTATTATCTTCTTGGTATTGCTTACAATCTCGATTATGATTATATATCCTAAGCATGTTACTTCTTGTTAAGGTGTAATTAGAAGCATGTAATCAACTCAGAAGCATGTTAAATTACTTGGATAATTGATTAGAATAATTATCTAGAATAACTAATTAGAATAATAAAGGTAACTTACCTTGAACATGTAATTTAACTGGGTTAATGAGTGAGCATGTCAAATTACTAAATTAATTATAATGAATCCAAGCATGTAAATTATCCAAGACAATTCACTAGAATGTTAATCGTACCTCCCTTGAGCATGTAATTAATTAGAGTGAATTAATTAGTAAGTACTTAGACTCAAACACGATTAGTTAAACATGTTTAATTAACTAGCTAATCCATTAAAGACATGTTTAATGAATTATAGTAAAAGGCATGTTTTAATCATCTAGAGTAATAATTGTAATCTTTTCTTGAGCATGTAATCAACTTGAGCATGTAATTAATTAGGGTAATAATTAGACTATTAATTATAGCATTTTTAATTAGTTAGAAATGAAGCATGGTTAATCAACTAGAATAAGAAATTACCAATTTATAAGCATGTTTCTGTTATTTGTTGTTTAAAGCACGTTTTCATGTTCAGTTTAGCTTAGTTTAACAAGCATGTTTAGTTGATTGTAATTCGTTGCACGTTACTTTATTGTCTTATATTGTTCATGTGCCGTTTCAATTTGATACAAATGTTCCCTGTTGTGTGCTTTTAATTTTTGTTATTATTTATATGTGCCTTCAATTTCAGCTGCTTTACTTTCAATGTAACTGTTGTTTACTTTTCTTACATGCGTAATTATTGTTAGTGTTATGATATAAGCATCATGCATCATGTTAGGTTGAGAATGTATGGTCATGCATCATGATAATAGAAACCCGTAGGTAGTGCCACTTTGGGGTGGTACTCATACATGCATGAGTGAAGAAAAATGTTAAGGAATAAAGAAGTAGAAAAGAATATTCAGGATAGGCGGGACACACCTATCACTGAGAATAAGCCTCGAGGTGGGATACGCCTAAAGGGAAAAGAAAACGAAATCTCGAGGGCGGGATATGACTGAAGGGAAAAGAAAACAAAAGGTAGTTGGGGTAGATGGGTAGTTCGGATCTAGCCTGGCAACTAGGATACACCCTCACCTGGTCGGGAAAGGGACTAGTGCGTACACAAGAGGTTAGAAGCCGATCAAACTAAGCCATCTCAAAGGAAAACCTCCAATCTCCAGCTTGATGTACGAGTAACGAACGAACAAACAAACAAATGTAATGAAATGATTGGTTTGGGTGGCCCCCATTCCAAAAGAACAAAAGAGAGTCATAAGCATAATTGTATCAACCCTTTTTCCTTATGAAGCTTTTGGGCTTACAGTTACTTGTTGTGTAGTTGTAGGTACGTATGCGTGAAACAAATGCACGAAATTAGGAGTCAATACGAAGGACGAAGAATAAAAAATTAAAGTAGGGATGAAAGATTTGCACGAATGAGATCGGGCCTAGCCAGGCTAATTAGATTAAAAGAGGGCACAATTGTAATAAAAGTGTATTCAATTCTTAGGTTTTCATTTCTCTTAAGTGCATTTAATTATTTAGTTCCTTCATTGAGTTTCTTTATTAATGATTTATGCTTCCAGAACGTTTTAAACAAAGATTTTATAACGCTTTCGCACTTTATTGATTGAATTTTTATAACAAGTTTAACGCAAGGTTAGTAGCTGTCTGGTTTAGCATCGTGCTCTGATATGTTTTGTTTTTAAAAAGAAAATTCAAATTTTTACGTGTTTAACAGATTTACGAAAAAACTGGGTCGTTACTGTCTTTAACCACATCGTCAACTACAACTTCGTCCAAAAAACTTTAGAGTAATCTGTATTGCATTTTGGTCATGATCTTTGACCGCGTCTTCAACCTCAACCTCGTTCGAAAATTTGAGGAGCAATCAGTATACATTTTTTGTCCTGACCTTCAACCGTATCTTTGATTGCATCCTTGATTGAAACACCATAGAGCACATTGCATGCAAATTCGATCGATGGCATCTACAGCTTTTCATTCTCAACTGCGTCCAAAAACTTGAAGAGTAATCTGTATAGCTTTTCGGTCACACTCTTCGACCATGTCTTCCTTCGAAACTTCTGAGAGTGATATATGAACATTTTCGATTGCATTCTTCAACTGCTTCCTTGGCTGCAACTTCGATAAAAAAATCTTTGAAGTACTCTGTATACATTTTTGTTAGGTCCCATTGACCGTTCATGAGTCTGCGACTTCGATCGCGTCTTGCAGAGTGCATTTTGTCATTCATAAATGCCACAAAGCTCGACCTTAACTTTTTTATTTTCATTTCTTGAATTCTCTAAGTCCCAAAAAGATATCTACTCACTACATGGATTTAGATAAATTTGTTAGTCAATATTAATACCCTAATTAAGTGTATTTTCAATATAAACTCAATATCAACATTATGTTTGTGTATTTAATAAATTCTTCCAATAAACAACTTATAAATACCATCAATATAATCATCATAAAATAAATACGCCTAACACACTTAGGCTAACAATCTCCTCATTTTTTATAATGAAAAAATATATTAAGTAGTTTATCCCTTAGTCTAAGCATATTTATGATTTATTGCATTATTTGCTTTCTTCCCCTTAATTTACACAATTTTTCTAACATTTTTTTTCATGCAAAACATGTTTCAACTTATATCAAACTCTCCCCATTTTTATCTCAATAAAAAAGGAATCAATAGGAGGAGGGAGTTCGTCAAATCACATTTCTCCCCCTTTTGCCAAAGAAAAATATATGGCAATCATAAAAACATAAAAAAATGGCATGGAAACGTTTGTTTTATGACTCTCCCAAACTTCATTATAAAACAACAATCAAACAATTCAATCCATGCATCAAATAAGCACTCATAGCGTAGGGATATAGTTAAGATACAAATTCATACATCCATCAAAATGAAGTGAGAGCATGAGAAATTCAATCCAAAGACAAGAATGTAACATCCCGATTCTTATTTACTTTAAAAATTGATTAAATTTTAAAATTTTTCTTTTTGTAAAAACATTGTAAGATTTTTCTTTTATAAAACTCGATCATTAAAACTCTTTACTTAAGCCATTTATCAAGTGTAGCGGAAATATATTTTCTTTTTGTTTACAATTAAATACTTTTATTATTAAAACAATAATTAGAATTCTTTTCTTGAAAACATTTTAGAAAATGCAGTGGAAGTATTTATAATTAATTAAAGCATTAAGGAATATAAATAAAAAATCCATTTATTTTACAAAACAATTAGAAGGTGCATAGTTCATTACAAAATATTATTGAAATAAAACCATTATTTAAAAACAACTCTTCTTAACCATTTTGAACCATAACCTTCCAGGTGGCACTCAACTAATAACTCAAGAGATCATCCGACAATGCATCCTCTTTTATCTCAATAACATTACCTGCTTCACGGGCAATACCATTAGTCGAAGCTCAGCAAGAAATAGAATGTATGAGTATGCAGTGCGTATACAGTCGTTTTAGAGAAGAACTTATCTCCTCTTTCATGCTAACTTAGTTTCACTTAACAGTCTAGATGTATGAGATTCATTAGTCTTTGAATTCAATATACAGTCAAGTGGCTTAACCATCATTTCGACGAGGAGATACATCCATCACCACTTGATCTCATACACCTATTTACGTTTATTGGTTCGTTTATTGACATGTTATGCATATATCGGTAGTCTCATAGGCCCTATCATGATACATGAATACCAGTTCATATTGGTATAATGAAAGTAGTACAACAGTTCATATCCAATAATTTCATGAAATTAAGGCAGTTCACATATTTTATTCGTTTTTACGTTTAATTATTTTCTTTGTTATTTCATGTGTTAATTCTAATCGTTAATTTAGATAATAATTACAATAATTATTTTAACAGTTATTTCAATATTTTCGGGCATTCTAATAACTTATTTAATTTAACAAAAATTTAAACAATATTATAATAATAATTTAAGCGTAAAAGTAATCTCGCGATGTAGGGTGTCACAATCTTACTTTCGAGAGACTTAAAGAGGGTTGTGCGGCACCCGTTGTTAAGGGGAACAACGAGTTAGCCTATGAAGTGTGCCAATGGCACCAATTTCCCACGACGTTGGAGTGAGCAAGATTAATCAAAAAGAGTGTCATTGAGCATAGTGAGCATAGTTTGTATGTAAAAAGTTTTATCATTGATTGGCAGCAAATTACATTGAGTAGGGGGTCTACCTCCAGTCATGCCTCTCCCCCTAAAGAGCAATCTGGACCATTCCCACCATGGCAGGAGTGAACATGCTATGGTGGTGAGGAGTCACTTGTCCAAAATAGAAAGAAAAGAAATACAAAGGAATTGCCATAAATGGAAAGAAATCTAACTTAACAACATGAGCGGCCATGGATAACACGACCTGGACAATCCCGGATTCTTACATTCTCCCCAAATGAGCTATTGATGTCCTCGTCAACGTGTCATTAGCTTGAATTCTTCAATCTTCTATATAGCATTCTTCAAGTTGTCTTCTTTCTCCCAAGCAACTTCATCATCTCCAAGTCCCTCCCATCTGACTAGGTACTCCGTGTGTAGGCGGCAGCCTGTCTTGACTCTCTGATCTGCTAGAATTTCTTCGACTTTCTTTTTCTTTCGGTAGTTGAGGGCGATGTCTGGCATGGTGATATTGTTCCTTCTATGGTCTTCATCGTTTGGATGGTAGGGTTTCAAGTTGCTGATACGGATTACCGAGTGGATTTTAAGCCACGTAGGTAGGTTAACTCTGTAAGATGCCAGCCGGATCTTTTCAATGACTAGGACTAGATCTTCGTATTTCTGGACAAGTCGTTTGTCCCTCTTACCTCTGAATCAGAGTTGTTCAGGCAATAGCTTCACCAACACAAGGTCCCCAGCTTTGAATTCCAATGGACACCGCTTCAAGTCTGCCCACTTTTTCATGTGTTTGGAGGCTCATTCCAGGTACGCACGAGCTATCTCGGTATTTTGCTTCCACTCTTTCTAGAAGTTATAGCCTTTTGGGCATTTCCCTTAGTAGCGATGATCAAGGGTGTGTGGCATAGTTTGTTTTCTTACGCAGACTACTTCAAATGGGCTCATTCTTGTCGAGGAACGTTTTTGACAGTTAAAGCAGAATTGTGCCGCATCGAGCAAATTTGGCCAATTCTTCTGATTAGTGTTGATGAAATTTTGCAAAGATTCTTCCTACAAACTGTTGACACGTTTAGTCAGGCCATCAGTTTGTGGGTGATAACTGGAAGAGGTATTAAGACTAGATCCCAGCAACTTGAACAGTTCTACCCAGAAGGCTCCTGTGAATCTGGTGTCTTGATCACTGATGATACTTTGAGGTATTCCCCATAACTTCACCACATTTTTTGAAGAAAAGTTGTGTTGTTGTCTATGCAGAACAATATTTTGAGGCGGCTATGAAAGTGGCATACTTAGAATAGAGGTCAATTATCACCAATATTGCTTGAAAGTCGTTCAAAGATGGTAGATTTGTTATGAAGTCAAGAGATATACTTTCCTAGGGATTTGTTGGCATCAGTAGTGCCTCTAGCAGACCGGCTACTTTGTCCCTTTCAGTCTTATCTTGCTGACATACAAAACAGGTCTTGGTATATTGCATCACGTTATCTTTCATGTGAGGCCAATAATATCCCATCTTTAATAAGGCATAAGCTCTTTGCCATCCAGCATGACCGGCCCACAATGTGTCGTGGCATTCTTTCAATAGGGTTCGCCATAGATTGTTGCTCCATAGCATATAAAGGTAATTTCCCTTAGTTAATAACAGGTCTTCCTTGACCCAGAATTGTCGGGTCTTCTTTTCCTTTACTAGTTGCACGACGGCCCGAGCAGCAGGGTGTCTTGTAGATAATCTCGAATGTGATCTCTCACAGACCCAGTAATTCTACTTGCTTGAAGTTGAGACAAATAGCTAAGACTGGCACACTCTGCTTTTCGACTGAGGGCGTTAGCTGCCCAGCTTGATTGGCCCGACTTGTGCTCAAAATGGAAATTGAATTCTGAGATAAGTTCATGCCAATGCTCTTGTTTGGAGGACATCTTTGGCTGCTCAAAGAAATGGGAGATTGCGTTGTTGTCTGTCTTTACTATAAACTTTGATCCAAGCAGGTATTATCTCCATACACGAAGGTAGTGTACTATGGCCAACATTTCTTTCTATGAGGCTATGTACCTTCTTTCAGCTTCTTTTAGCTTTGCGGCTTTCATAAGCGACATGATCGTTATTTTGTAGTAAGACTCCTCCGAGTGCAAAGTCAAATGCATCAGTTTCGAATTCAAATGGCAAAGTCACATCCGCTAGAGCCAGAACTAGACTTTGCATCATAGCTTCTTTTAAATTAGCAAAGTATGTCTGACATTCTTGATTCCACTCCCAAGAGACTCCTTTCTTTAACAATTCGATGAGAGATGTTGTCTTCTTGGAGAATCCTTCCACAAACTGCCTATAATAATTTGCGAGACCGAGAAAAGAACACAATTTTGTAATAGAAGTGGGGTTTCTCCATTCTTGGATTGCCTTGACCTTGTCAACATCCATGCAAAGCTGACCTTGTTCAATAATGTGGCCAAGGAACCCAATCCTTTTCTAAGAGAATGAACACTTTTCTTTATTTACATATAACTAATTCTGTCTCAGCTTCTCGAAGACTAGACGAAGATGAACTTGATGTTCTTCAATGCTCTCGCTATAGACCACGATGTCATCCAAGTATACCACCACAAATTTATCAAGGAATTTGTGGAATACTTGGTTTATTAGAGTGCAAAAATTCGCAGGAGCATTTTTCAGTCCTAAAGGCATCACCAAGAATTCAAAAGCTACATATCTGGTCACGCAAGTTGTTTTTTGCTCGTCACCTTCTGCAATCCAACCTTAATAATAACCTGAACACAAGTCAAGCTTTGTGAAATATTTTGCCTTGTATAGTTGATCAAAAAGATCTGTGATGAGTGGGATGGGTACTTGTTCCGAACAGTGACTTTGTTCAAGGCTTGATAGTCAATACACAAGTGTAAGCTACCGTCCTTTTTCTTTTGGAACAACACAGGTGCTCCAAAGGGTGCCTTTGCAAGTCTGATGAACCCTGCCTCAAGTAATTCATCTAATTGCTTTCTCAATTCTGCCAATTCTGGTGGGGCCATTTGATAGGGTGCTTTTGCTAGGGGTTTCATTTCTAGGATGAGCTCAATTTGATGATCGATGTCCTTGGACGGAGGTAGTGACTTCGGTAAGCATTCGGGCATAGTACTCTTGTATTCTTCAAGTACTTCCATAATTTCTGAAGGCACTACTTCTTCTTTTCCTTTCTCCATGATCAAAGGGACAAGAACATAGGTTGGATCCTGGTTCTTCAATCCCCTTTTAAATTGCATAGCTGAGATCATTTTTATGCTACTGGTGCTTGGTTGCTTGAGAATTGCGAGAACTACTGTTGAATTGTCCCCTGTAATCACTAGACATTTGGCAGACAGAATGGGGATAACCTTGTGTTCCATAAAAAATTCCATCCCAAGTATAATATCAAAGTCGTCCATGTAATACCACAACTTTTTATATCAAAATTTAAAAAGGATAAGTTGGAAAGTAATTGGAGGTATTCGAATTAGTCAAATAGTTATCGCGGTATTACCATTGACGTAATTGTTAGATTATAAATTATGAAAAATTAATGAAAAATAATTAGGACTAAATTAGAAAGAGTACTATATTGGATAAGCAAATGAAGTATGGAAAACATGGGGTTGATATTTTGGAATAATTGAAGTGTAAAGATTTAATGAAAATTGTATAAACCAGAGGATTCAGACGCATGCGAACGAGTGTGGACGCCTGCAGACGGAAAGATTTTGAATCTGTCCAATTTCTCGAAAGTTTCGAATGGACGTGGATGAATGGTCAGGACGCTTCCCCTCGTCCCAAAAATAGAATTTAATCGAGGGTGTAAATGAACTGAACTGGTTTGGTTTGGCTCGGTCCAGAAACAATTATGTGACTCAGTTTTAATTAAAAAAAAGAGTAAAAAGAAAAATAAATTAATTGGAATTAAAATGTAAGAGGGTAACAAATTGGAGATTTAATGAAATGAGGGATTAATTGAATTAATTAATTTAAAGAAAATGGATTAAATCAAAAGGAAAAGAAGAATTAAAGAAAGGGGGAGGGGGGGAGTGAATCGGTTCAGTCTACACCTCTAATGAAATTGACCTTCGGCCATTTGTGAGAAAGAGAGAGAGAGAGAGAGAAGAGAAGGGAGCCCGAGAGAGGGAGAAATGAAGAGCGATGGAGAGATCGAGAGAAGGGGGTGAGACGAGCGGGTGCGGCGATGCAGGCTGTGAGCGGTGCGACCTTTTCCGTGGAATGGGTGCGATGACATGAGGTGTGGAGTTAGAGCTCGGGATTGGAACTCCTGGCATAGCTACGAACTGTCGGTGGAGGTAAGTCGATGGTCTATGTTTAGTGTTTCTTCTTCCCCATTGCATTCTGGTGCTCGGCATTTTTGAATAGGCGATGGCAGGGATGAAGTGGCGATGGCAAGGTAGCTTGGCTGATGGATCGCATTGGAGTGGGCTAATGGCTGGACCGGATCGGAGCTGGCTTCTTCCAACTGCTCCTCTGGCAAGTTTTCCCACGTGGAATCTGGTCAATGGACCACCTTCCTTTAAAATGTGTGACTCCCTTGCTTACCTACATTGTCTCTGCCTATTTAGGAGTAACAGTTGATGTATGGGGGATGAAATGGTCATGGCTGGTGAGTGCTCTCTATGAATGGATTGAGAGTTGTATGTGAAAAGTGAGTTGGTGGGTGCGTGAGAAAAACTGGCGGAGATGAAGTAAGGAAGTAGCTCCTATCTTGTGTGCTGCAACCGAGAAGGGTGAAGTGGAAGTAGTGAAGAAATTGCTGGAGTAGCCTTCTCGGGTACTCTATAGGTATGATGAATTCTTTCTCATCTTTTATGGATTTAATTATGTTAACAATAGAATGAAGTAGCTCATGTTTGGAATCTGTTGTTTGATGGTTTGAGTTTACCTCTTGCTTTGGTTCTGTCATTAGTCATTATGAAGAAATGTTAGTCTGCTAGAAGTGTTTAGTTCATTAGTGGGTTCCTACCGAGAGATATATTTTGAGGAAATGTTCTTATGTGATTTGTTCAGTCTTATTAGATTTAAGTGTTGTTCTGTTGTTGAATTGGAAACTGAATAGTATTTTGTGATTTATTGTGAATTCTGATGTGTTCACCCTTTGGATATATGCATACCGTTGTGGCTCCCTGTTAGATTGCAATGATTGGAATTGGTTAGGCCTGTTGTAGTTAAGCTATTGCTCTATTTCTCTGTCAACTGATTAAAGTACTAAGTTAAGAGGAATATTATGATATGAGATACAATGTTTAGCTTCATGTATGTTAATATTGGGTACAGAGTGTTGGCATATTATTTATGCTAGACAAAGGAAGGTTCATGATTTTGATTATAGGAGTTGCCCTCTGACCATAAATATAAGAATATGATAGTTAGTTGAATCAATGTTTCTCTTTTATTGGTTATAGGATCGATGGATATAATGAATGGAAATTGTTAGTGATTCGTTGGAATTCTATTATGAGAATTGGTTGTGCCAAACTCTTTGCGAGTAATGAAATGTGAAAATGAGGTTAATAGTCAGTAATTATTAATGAATGTTATTTAATGATTTTGAAGGTATTAAAGGAAAAAGAATAAAGTGCAGTAAGCTACGGACTCCATGTAAGTTGATACTTACTGTGCTTCATAAGAGTTAGGATTACATGTTGTGTGTTCTTTTAATGATATATTTACTGGACATTTATATCATCATGTAGGATTGTATGAATTCACGAACATATCGCATGACATAATTAATATATGTAAATAGGCGTGTAGGGGTTGTCACAACCAGTAACAAAGTTTCCCATAAATGATCTAATTTAACTTCGAAGATGAAATTTCTTCTAATGCATTTCGTTCCTATACACCTTGGCTATGACTTGTAAATTCATGGGATGTCCGAGTCGGATAAAACTTCGTTGAATTTTTTAAGGAAAATTGACTTTCTGGTCATTATGATGCCTGCGGACGATGTTGCTGATGAGAGGTGTTGTCCGTAACACACCTGGAATGTCGTCCAGACTTTGGGACGACTCGGGATGCTGTCTAGCCTCCCAACCTCACTATGCTGAGGTGTTGCGGACGTGGGACGCAGACGATGCGGGCGATACAAAATGCGTCCGCAATGAATCTGTTTAAGTATGGGAACTTTAGGACGATCGCAGACACCGGCGAACGAGGAATGGAGTCGTCCGATTTGAATCTGTCCAACTTCTGGACACATTCGGACGCTTTATGCAGACGATGCGGACGTGGGAGAACACGTCCGAATTGAATCTGTCCCATTCAACTCCTCATGCGGATGACTCATGCGTACACTGACTGGAGTCCGAATCGGGATTGCGGACGATAAGGACGAAGATGGGGACTCCATCTTCCGTCCGAGCCTTCGAATTTATAGTCTTGCAGACGATTACGGATGCGATCAAGTCATTTGTACTCGTCTGAATCGTATCAATTTCGGGGCAGAATAGGAATTAAATCATAGGAAAAACGACATAGGTCGTGTGTGACACAACACAATGCCTCTTCCCCCATGATTTTTGACTGCATAGGAGTCCCCTGCACCACCTCCGCCCCACAAAGAACGTGTTCCAGAGAGGGAGCCTATTTCTTCAGCCTTCCTCCCCTCCTCCCCCACTTTTTGTTCTCTCTAGAAGAATTGAATTCTCTGCGTGGACGGGGTTGTGGGAAGGAACAGCTGTCCGTGAAAAGGAAGTCTTCAAAGGTAAGGAATTGGGTAGTCGTTGGCTTGAGGAAGCCCTACCCACAAGTAATAATGTATGAATGTGTATATATTCACTTCTTCCAGTTAATAAATCGTAAGTTCCTTAGATTCAGTGACTCTTGTATTTTACCCTTGACTACTCCATCATATAAGTTCTACTCTTTTGTGATGATTCTTCTATCCTCTGTGATACATCTTGTTCCTTTACATCTTCTGTTACCCTTACATTTATGTTGTCACTTGTACAAATGTTACGTTTCTCATGATGTGTTGTGCCGTTTGTATCTCCTGAATGTTCAACTACGAATTGTAAGTAAATCTTTATTTGATGTTAAGCATACGGAAAGATGAGTTAATGAAGTCATGATAAGTGTTAAGGATAAATGAGATAGACTCAATGTTATTTTATGAATAGATTTGCTTTCCTGTCATTTCTTTGTATATATATATGTATGCTCATGGTGACTATTAAAAACGGATGACTTGACTCTAGGAAAACACGTTATATTTTGGGTTACTGCTGTTATTATTATCTTGTACACGATATTCGTTGCTTACTGCTATTAAACATGTTTCTGCCATTGTGTTACTGCTGTGATATTATGATAGCCCTCAAAAAAGAGAATCCTACAAGTATGAACTATAAAATGAAATATATGATAGCCCTCAAAAAAGAGAATCCTACAAGTATGAAAAAAAAGTTATTGATGTTGTTCTCATTCTGTTAGATTTTTGTTGCTGTTATATCACTGTTGTTGAATTAGTTGTTAAATACACACTAAGATGTTCGTTTTGCAAATTAGTGGTACTTTTCCTGTAATATTCGCTATTGATGAGAAACATAGCACTATTGTTACGATTCCAATATTACTTGCCGATTAATTAGTTGATTTCACACATGATTAGTAATTATTCTACACCGCATTATCTATGGCTTAAGAGCATGATTTGTTATCCTAACTCGATAATGTTCACTGCTGTTATCAATATAGACGTACGACTGCACTGCTTGTTTCGTTATCTCGTGATGTATTTATAATCAATGTAGAAGCATGCTTTATTATTCCTATTTGCCATTTAAACTCTGCTATTCATTATCATCTTCTAAGCATGTTTCGTCGTTATCTAGTCTTGTTATTTACTGTTGTTTAGTCGTTCAAAGAGCATGATCTGTTGTTCCCATTCTATTGTATTTCGTTGTTATATATATTCGAAGAAATGCATAATGCTGTCCTGTTATTTTTTTCTCACAGCTATGGTAGTTAACTTGAAGACATGATTAAAATGTTATTCCATTATTGTCATTATTGGTGAAGCATATTCATTGTTGCATTTATTCATCGTTAATTGTTATTATTCAGTTGTTTGGAGATATGTCATGTTATTTCACATTCATTATCTATTTGATTATATGTTGTCTTATGTCAATAAAGATCGCTTCGTTATAACTTTACTGATATATGATTTCATTTTGTTAAATAGCTAATAAACTGTGATCAACAATAATGCATGCTATTGATTTCCATAGTTCTTGTGTTTTGTTAGTGCACCTTGTTTCTCTTATGTGTTAGACAATGTTATTGCATCTTAAAGTCTTTAATGTATTATTGCCTGGTGTTCATGTAAATGCTAATAGGAGTGTCTCATACATTCATATAATAGAAACCAAGTAAGGAGTATCCCTTCGTGGTGGTACTCACATGCATGGTAAGGAAAGTAAAACGATAAAGAAAAGACGAAAGAAAGGATTAAGGGAGTTGGGAGGCGGATGGGTAGCGGTTCTAGCTTGACAATTAGAAAATGCCTCTACCTTATCGGGAACGGGACCTAGTTGCCCATAGGAGGTTAGGTCTGACCCACTATACCATCCCATACGGGTCTTCCAATCTCCAACTCGAAGTACGAGTAAAGAAAGAAAGAAAGAAAGAAAGAAGAAACGTAAGAAAATATTTGGTTTGGGTGGCCCCCATTCCAGAGGAAACTAAAGAGAGACATTTGCATTTATTTTCCCCCATTTCCTTACTGAGCAAAAACTCACGTCCTTACTTGTGGTGTAGGTAAAGAAGTAATTGTGTCAGGAGTTGTTGAGGAGGCTATTCTGGTGGAGCCTACGGCATATTCAGAGAAGACACAAGTGGAGTAGTAGTAACATGACGCTAAGACAAGGAAGGAAAGTTACTTTAAAATAAGTAAACATTTAATTTACCTTTTATTTCTAGTAAATTT
Organism: Begonia loranthoides; assembly: GCA_022433065.1. NCBI lineage: Eukaryota > Viridiplantae > Streptophyta > Magnoliopsida > Cucurbitales > Begoniaceae > Begonia > Begonia loranthoides. The sequence goes on along the minus strand of CM039477.1, from coordinate 7,285,892 downwards.
TGTATTAGAAATTATCAGGACCTTAATTAACGTTGATTGTGATAGTTCGAAATTTTGTTTCCGCAAACTTAATTAAGCATGGTTGTTCTTTTAAATTAATCGGTTGCTTTTAGAAAGTTGGTAACAGTAGAATATTTGCAACACTCTGATATTAAATGTCAAACATTTTCCAAATAATGTTTTCTTTAAAGTTGTTAATTAAATTAGAAGTTGCATGAGCTCTTAAGACAAATAAGAAATTCGGGTCATTATAGGGATGGGTGAAGCGGTGACATTCCACACGGTAGGCTACTCCCACATAGGGAGCGTTGTGATAGGGGTTAGCTACGTGGAATCTAGGGTTCACCTTTCCCCCGTTCTGAAATCTCCAACGTCTTTAACAAAAATGAGGATACCGACATGTGGAACACCCCCGATGGATATACCTCCTCGTCAGAGTGACTGGTTAAGCCACATATTCCACCCTGACTTCCAGAAAAGATATGGCTCTTTTCTGTAATGCATCACATGATTATGCATCATATCTGCATTGCATTTCCTTTTATCACTTAGTGAGCGTTAGGCTTATTAGATAGGTCTTGTGATGTAGGTATGTATGAGCAACAAGAGAACAGGTCAAATGAAGGATTTGCACGGATGGATCTTGTGGCTAGCTAGGCTAAAGGATGTAAGAAAGAGAAAAAGGTGTTGTAAAGAGTTTTATATTTAAATCGTAAAGGAAAATAGTGGTATTTATTATATGTTTTATTTCTTAAAGTTTTCCGCTGCAATTTATAAAAGTGTTTTAAGTAAAGAGATTAATGATTGGGTTTTACGTGAGAAAAATCTTCCAATGTTTTTATAAAAAGAAAAATTTTAAATTTCACGCGATTTTAAAGTAAAGAAAAATCGGGTCGTTACAGTTGGTATCAGAGCATCCCGGGTTTTTATAACCGATTCTGTATACTGCCTACCAGCATAAGCTTCGTCGTGGAAATACTTCATTGACTGTAAGTATTATAATTAGTTTTTTTCTTTATCTAATTATTTAAGTATTTGTTTTTGCCTTGCGATAAAAAGGGTATCATGGCAAGCGTACATGGATGTACTGGACTATAAAAAATGTTAAAAAATGTTACGAAAAATACAGAATAGACTATCAATCAGTTGACTCAGTTGGTGGGACAACAATCTCGTCATTTGGAGAAATTTATGGAAAGGGTAGTGAAAATAATACAGTATTTGGGATGATGGTAATTGATGTAAAAAATCATGGTTCTTTTGATGGAGTAGAATGATAGATATGATAAAAGATAGACGTTACTGGAACTGCTTGGGTTTTGAGTGCAGGAATTAGATTTGGGGGAGTAAATAAACAGGGGAGACTCTGCCCAAATTTTTCTAAATTGGAAAATGGATAAGTGGAAAGTAAGTTATGTGTGAACTAGACAATTTAGCTAGGTCTTCTACACTGCAAGGAATTAGATAAGAGGGTGGATTTGTTATGAGAAGGAAGAATATTGAGGGTTAGTGACTAAGCTTAATCATGAGGATGATAATTAGTTAGTCAAGTGTTTATCCACTTAGAATTATTAAGGATTGGTAGAGAGAGTGTTTTGGATCTTTAGCAACGGATCGTTGGGTATTTGATACTGTGATCACTACTCACTTGGTTAAGCTAAGGATCTACCCTAAATTTGGAAGAGAAATTTGTTTAAGTTAAAACAAGGACTTGATTATTTGTTATTTCCTTTATAGGCTAGATTTTGTCATGAACTAGAAATTTGAAAATATAATCTGTTTGTACAACTTGTTTGGATTAAAATTAAGGATGAATTTCAAGATGGTTAAGATACTCACTGGTTGCCATCTTGGGTCGTATCCTTAGTTATGTTAGGAATAATATCTTGGTTTGGTTAAGTTGGGAGAAGCTTAAAATGATATTAGAGTCCATGTTAGATTTGGTTTGAATTCTCTCTCTCGGATGGGACCCAATCTAAATAACTTAGGATGTGACTACAATGACGTGGATAGAATTGGAGAAAATCTCTTATGACAAGGACTTTACTTGCACAATGAGGACATGTAAGCTAATAGAATTTAATCAACTTCAACTGGAGTGAACGGTTAAGGTATATGTGTGTAAGATGAAACACTGTCACAGTTCGCCTCGTATCGTGTGAGCAGTTATGAGCAAAAGTTACACTAGTCTATACAAGGACTTAAGATAAAGATTTTTAGAGGTGTACGATATGGAGGAACGTTGTGAATTAGAAAACAATTAGGGTCCGTATGTGTAATGAGTTAACTACTACCTCAAAGATGGATTTAAAATCGCTTCTTGTAAATTGATTGATTTTGAGGAACAGTTAGACTTAAAGGTTTTAAATAATGGATCTAAGGGGTTCTCTTAAAATAGAGGGGAAAATATGTTGTGAGCCAAGTTGAATTATAAGATGAAGAATCTGTATAAGAGTTTAAGTAGTACAATGTATGTTCATGTATGACTAACATTAATAATTGACTCTAATCGGAAGTTAGAAATATATGAATTTAAATGATTGATTTCTGTTTTAATTTGGAGTTGGAAGTTTGTCATATATAAGGGTCATTTGTTGTAGAACAAAATATAGGTTTGAAGATTTGTTAAGTCGGTACCTTGAACCTTGGAGGGTAAGCTAGCTGGGAGAATAGCGGAATGGAATTGATTGATATTCTAAATATGTTGCTAATGAATTTAATTGAAGGAATTGTTAAGGTTAATAAATAATTGATTGAGGAAACAGAAACAGACACAGACATAAATACGGAAACAGAAACAGACACGAAAACAAAAACAAGCATGGGAACGAAAATAGAAACATAACGGAAACAGAAACAGAAACGAATTTTTGGAAACAGATTTCTGGGAATGGATACGGATACGGATACAAAAACGGATATGAACACAGATATGGATACAGATACGGATACAGATAACAGATACAGATACAGAAATGGATACGGGTACAGATACGGATACAGAGATGGATACAAATACTTATACAGATATGGATACAGATACAAAAATGGATACGGATACAGATATGGAAATGAAAATAGAAACGGTGGCAAAATTAGGAATCTAATAGATGAAATAGTCAATAAATTAACTTAGAATTATGGAATGGATTCGACCGATGTTCCAAATCTCTTACTATGAAATTCAGTTAGGGAAATGGGGTGAAGTGAGTTGAGATTTTATACTTCACGAAGATAATGGTTGGAGCACATTAGGATTGGGCAGTGTATGGTGGTATGTTAAAAACAATGTAGGGGTAGGGGTTGGTCGTGTATATATTTTGTTAGAACTAAATATGAAAATGTACAGTGATTGTTCCCTTTCATTGGGTATTATTGATATTGGAAAAGTGAAGAATGAGTTAATTGATGGTAAAATGTTGGAGGAATTGAATTTAAGTTTGATTATACCAATAGATGGAGATTTAGTAAACTATATTGGTCGAATAGGAATCAAATGATGAAATAATTAGTAAACTATAGAGAGTGTAGGAATATAAGCTTCAATTTAATGGTAGAGTGATGAAGGAAATCAATTCATAGATGCCATGCGGTATCGAAGCGATGTTTTAAGTGAAATAAAAATTGTCACAATTGTCATGTTGTGACTTATGAAACCAGAAATGGTTGCCCCACGGATATATTTTATTGGGAATGATACGAATGAATGTGGAATCTTGTGAGTAAGGATAAGATTTTTGAGGATTAGGATCTTAGAAATGCAATAAAGTTGTTCACGTTATGGTGGTTTGACATAAATTATTTGATGAAAAGAAATAAATTTGGATGAAGATTTTTCTTTGATGACAAATGAAGTTGAAAATTTGATAACTTAGATGTGAGATAGAATTTCTACTAAGTTATGGTGCTCTACAGAAGTAAAAGAGATGTAATCTTTTGGACGTTTCGTGTAAAAGTAGGATACAAGAAGTTACGCTGAGTTGTAGATCAAAGGAATAATTACGCTGAGCAAATTTCGAGGAAGAAATTTATATAAGGAGGGAGGATTGTAATACCCTGACTTTTTATATCGAAATTTAAAAAGGATAAGTTGGAAAGTAATTGGGGGTATTCGAATTAGTCGAATAATTATCGGGGTATTACCAATGACATAATTGTTTGATTATAAATTATGAAAAATTAATGAATGATAATTATGACTAAATTAGAATGAGTATTATATTGGATAAGCAAATTAAGGATAGAAAACATGGGGTTGATATTGGGGAATAATTGAAGTGTAAGGATTTAATTAAAATTGTATAAATCGGAGGATTCGAATGCATGCAGACGAGTGCGGACGCCTGTCGACGGGAAGATTTTGAACCTATCCAATTTCTAGGCAGTTTCAAACGCACGCGGACGAATGGTCAAGACACTTCCCCTCGTCCAAAAAATAGAATTTAAACGAGGGAGTAAATGGACTGAACCGGTTTGGTTTGGCACAGTCCGGAAACAATTATGTGACTCAGTTTTAATTTTAAAGAAAAAGAGGAAAAAGAAATAATAAATTAATTGAGATTAAAATGTAAGAAGGTAACTAATTGGAGATTTAATGAAATGAGGGATTAATTGAATTAATTAATTTAAAGGAAATGGATTAAATTAAAAGGAAAAAAAGAATTAAAGAAAGGGGGAGGGGGGAGTGAACCGGTTCACCCCTGAACTAGTTTGGTTTGAACCTCTAATGAAATTGGCCTTCGGCCATTTGCATATGTTTTCTCATGTTTAATTTATCGTACATGATATTTTGATGTTTTGGTTCTATATATATTTTGGTGGATGAATCCTCTTGATGCTTTGGGTTGTTTGGGTATCAAAACATCACAAGGATTCCATAAAACCTTCTATTGCATGAAAGTTAATTGCTTGTACGTTTGACTTGGGTAATAGGATAGCTGATTGTGCTGTGTCCTTGGGTTTGAATCCCTAAACTTGATCATGGTATTTATTTGGTGTTGTCGTTTGGTTTTCCGACCGCGGACACCCTTTTTCCTTCAGACTCATAAGGTGTAGCTTTTGCCGCCTTTCTGTGGTATGTATCGGATGAGTCCTTAAGTGACCATTCTTTTCACTGATAACATTTTCATGCAGAAAACAATGTTAGCATATTTTACGATATAGCTGTTTATGCATACAACAGATTTTGATGTAGCCACATCAAGGGCCATGGGCCAATTTAATAAACTGATGAAGAGCTTTCAGTTAAAAATTCATGTACGGTAAAATGAGAAATATGATATGGTTTTTCAAAAGATATGAGAAAAATAGTTTTTATGTATTGTATTTAGTATCGATTTCCCTATTGATCTTGTCACTCACCCCTTCGACTATATTTTTTCCAAGGTTATGGTGTAAGTTTGGTGCACTGGATTTGCACGTGTTGTCGTGGGACGATTCTGGTGTCCGCTGATGGATGTTCTTTGATTCAATCCCTTCGTTATTAGTACATTTGGGATTTATTAGAGTTGTTTGTTTTAAACTCCTGCACTGTAACTTCCTCATTTATTTTTATACTATTTACTCATGTTGATCACTCTGTGGACTCAGCCCATGTTATTTGGGTTTGGGCTTAAATTCTCATTAAGTCTTCCGTATTTTTTTCGCATTTCTTTTATACCTTGGGCTGGGTAATTGGATTCTCTCCGAGAATCGGATCGCTTGATCTGACGGTTCTATTAGGCTCTTATTTGGGTCGTGACAATGTTGAATGAACAAAGCGGATGAAACTGCTCAGGTCAATTTCAGTCATAAATTTTTATATTGCTATTGTTTACAGGATTACATAAATTGCAAGCCACTTTAGGAACTGTCCAATATGCACACACCATTACTGACCAAAAGAAAAAGATGAAAATTCAAGCATTATATGAAGAGAAAATTCAGATATAGCCTCATGCTGTAGGATAGGAGGCTTCCATTGCTATGCCACACAGCCCCTCCTCTGCATCTACATCTCTTTGCATCCTTATGTATCCTTCTTCGCCCCATTCCACTCCCCAGGAGTTCTTCACCAGCCAATATTTAGTGCCATCGGAAGTGACTCCATACCCGACAGCCGTAACACCGTGATCAAGTTCTGTGCCACAGCTTCCGGTGAATACCCCACCAGCATAGAACTGAAAATCGGATCCGCTAGCATCAATGGCGACCGAAACTGGTTGGTGAGCCACCGCTTTTAGTAGCGACTCTTCACTGTTTGCAGGAACATCTTGGTACCCATTTATGGTTGCTGCATAGCGGGATTCCTTTTCGGTGTTGCAGGTTTGATCTTCGCCCACGTATGGATAATTAACTTCAGTGTTGAGCCCTTTATTTTTTATGATGAACTTGAAAGCTTCATCCATTAAACCGCCATTACAGCCTTGGTTGACACCATTGACGTCGCAGTCCACTAGCTCTTGCTCGGATAGAGAGATCAACTTCCCGTTTGTCAGCTGATTAATTCCCTCCACGGCTGCCACTGCCGAAAAAGCCCAGCAACATCCTGTATTTTGACACCCATAAGAGAAATGAATTATCGAAGGATATTTTATTAGCCTACATAAAAATCTGATACTATACCACACTGTCCCTGATCCTTGACAGGGGTTACGGCTCCTTTCTTTCTCCAATCCACCGTCGACGGCACTGCCGAGACGTTCTCGTATTTGAAAGACGTTTTCTCCGTAGAACACATATGAGCCTTGAACCTGTTTCTGGAGGCTGTGAACTCTTCATTGGTGAGGTCTGCAAACTGGTTGAGACCCAGCTTATAAGATTGGTTTGGAATGCTGTTGAATAACTCGACACGTTTTGCATTTTCCTTGAAAATCTGAAACCGCTTCTCCTTCTCCGAGTTGTCTTTGTATACTCGCCCATAGCGAGCCATCCACTCCTCGTGCTTCTCGTACATGGACGCATCTTGCAGAGCTCTAGACATAACATGGGTAGCCATTGCTCCTAAAATGAAGAGCAGAGCTAGAGAAATGCACTGGCCTTGGCTCATGAACCCCATGATTGGTGATAGACCTGATTAGAGAAGTACTGAGTTTGGATACAACTCTCGAGATTATAGAACCATTTATATAGACAAAGCCTTCTTCATCTTCGTCTCCAAACGTCTGTAGTCCTTGAAAGGGACCCTGGAATTTCAAAAAAGATTACGCGACCAAACAATTGCTCTGATTTGGATCTGCCGTCCGGCATGTTTGACGCCTAATAAAGGTTTGTTCATAGCAGGGTAACATCAACCCAAGCTTCTCATTGGGTTAAGCATTTTTTAGGCTTCGCGACCGTTAAAACGTTGGGTTGTTGTTGATTTCAGTTTATAAAATATTTCATGAAAATGCTCCTCTTTGTCTGTCTTGGTTGATTTCTTTTCTTTGGGTAACTTACCGCAACCACTGATTAAATTATGTCTTAGTTTGGAAGGGATTTGGAAAAAAAGAACTCAAGAATCAAATCAAGAACTTTGGTTTTACTCCGGTTCTAAAAATTTGTTTTTCAAAAATCAATACTGAATGGAATCAAATAGACCAAAGTCATCGGTTCGATTTACCAAATTTGACCCAAACCCGTGCCACCCCTTTTGGATTATGATGAATCCTCCTAGTGTTTAGTGTTTGACAAAGATGTCTATTATAGAAAAAGATGTCATAGTTTAAGAACCAAGTACGAAAAGAAAAAGAAAACACAAAAGCAATTTCAATCCGAGCCGACCGAGCTATACCTGGAAAGGTTTGGCTCACCGAGTCTAACAAGTTAAACAAGTCGAGTTTAACGAGTTTATCCAAAAATAATTTCAACCCGAGTCGACTCACGAGTCACAACTTAAATGAGTCGAACCAAGTTGGTTAAACGATCCTATCGAGCCTTAACGAGCTAAGAATAATGAGCAGATGATACTATAATTGGGTAACGCCCCAACAACTCTATACTGTAAACCTTTTTTCTTAAAATATGTTTAACTTGCTTTTGAAAACCTTTAATGTAGCGAAAATTTTTTCTTTAAATAAACATAAAAGATCTATGCATTTCCTAACATCTTATCATCAATTGAAACTCATTCATTTTAATTTAACCATATATACTTACAAGTAAAAAAATCCAAAAAATGTTGTTTCATCACCGTTTTTCCTTAAGTATTTAGTATACCTTACAAAACATCTTCATAAAATAGTAACTCAATGCGCACCTAACCACAGGCATACTCTGACAACATAAATATATGTCTTTTAAATTAGAAAATTGAACAGAAAACTCAATTTTCATGAACTTACAAGTCAACTCATAATACTTCATCATAACACTCCATAAAATCCTTACCATCTAATTTATAAACATCACTAACTCTTAAAATTCAATTGAACTTAAAATAAAACCCATCTTACTTTAAGAGATTAGAGATGAAGGTACAGCTCTATGTGAGTTCTTGAAGTGCCAAAATGAAGAAATCAACTTAATCTTGCTAAGCATAGGGTGGACACCCATTAGGTAATACATGTTGAGCATGTTGAGTCACCACTTGAGTTTGAAGTGTCATCCCACAACCACGCATTAGCTAATATTCATCATTAATTTTATTGAATTAAAGTTCATAAAATTTCTCATGTTGTCCACTCAAATTTCATGAATCATGTGTGACTTTTTGATGTGCCATGGATTTCTATATTCGCAACCAAGCATAAAAATTCTCTAACCATATTTTTAATGTTTATTTTGAAGGTGTTTAAAGAGGAAAGAGGATGAATTGAATTCATCAAACACCCAAATATATCATGGTATTATTCAATATATAGCAAAAGTGAAAAATCAAGCCCAAGATTGAGAGACTTGTGGTAAAATGTAAAGTTTGTGATCTAACCTTTGAGGACTATTTGGTTAGTTTCCATGACCTTAAATATTTTATATCAAAAATTGTGCTTCATGAAGATTATAGATGACATTTCAGGCTTTCCAAATGGGGTGTGTCATTAAATTTAAAGTTTGTTTGATATGCCAACAGGTTTGGAACAAAGAGCTACATTTCTGTTTAAGAGACCCAATTTCACTTACTAGGATTAAAAGCTCCAATCAATATGAGGGTCAACCTATGATGTGGCCCATGGAATTCTTACAAGATATCATTCAAAAAAGCTTTCAAATTATTATTTGGTTTGTTATTTTTTCAGATTCAAAAATTCAAGATGAAAGCACACTTAATGAAGTTGATCAACACATGTCAACACATGTGTTTACTTGGTAAATTGATGAGTAATCCACCAAAGAGGAGAAAAGGTCACAAATTTGAATTCATTCAAATTGAAGGGAAGTTCAAATTCATTTAGATTTTTAGTTAGTTAAAATTCAAGTTATTTTAAAGATTTTCTAAATAGTTTAAATTTAATTTATTTTAAATTTCAAATAGATAGGTAAGAGTTAGTTTGGGATAATTATAAGTCAATCCTATTCTTGCAAGAATTACTTTTGTCATGACTCGGAGATGGGCCTAACAGAATTGTCGGGTCAGGCGACCCGATTCTTGGAAAGAACCCGGTTACCCAGCCTAAGACATGAATTTTTATGCGGAAGTCTTAATGGGAATAATATCAAGGTCAAACCTCTTGATTTATAAAACTCTTAGATTAAGGTTCTTACCACTTGAAAACAATTTATTATTCACTTCCTCCTCTTGATTATAGGTTCAAAAGGATTCTCTTGATAATAAACAACTTTCCCTAAGGGAAAGAAGGCAATTCTCTCTTTTTCCTAACATTCTTCTCCTTTTTTTCTCTCGACCAGCACGAAAATGGTTGATACTTAGCCATTCCTCCACCTTTCTAAAGACTTCAAGGAGTGAAATGAGCATTTTGTCTTTCAAACTTTACCATTTACGATTAATTCTATGGAAATTCACCAAAATACCATGGTTAATTACTCTTAACCATACTTAACTTAAATTAATCACTTTTGCTTAGTTCTAAGCTAATTTCCATGATTACCATAATTAATCACCTTTAATTAACCTTAATCATGACTAATTAACCATAATCACACACTTAGTCAATAATCTGTAACAACTGGATCCTAATTTTTTCCGATGAATGATGTAATCAAACTTTGGAAGTGAAATTGGCATGATATATATGTACATCTTTTCTATACGCATTAAGTTGTGACGTATAACTTCGTGGGAATTTAATTCTGACAAAGACTTAGACAAAAATGCAAAAGAAATGGAGTTGTAAACTATCAAGACGCTTGCAGACGACATTGCAGATGCGAGGTGTCATCCGCAACATGCCTGGAATGTCGTCCACTTTGGGACGACTCGGGATGCCATCCGACGTCATAACCTCACTGTACTGAGGAGTTCCGGACAACTACGGACAATGGTGGATGAGGAGGAGAGTCGTTCGATTTGAATCTGTCCAATCCTCGGGCACATTCGGATGACACATGCGAACAATGCGGACGAGAACAGGATGCATCCGCAACAAATCTGTTCAAGTCTAGAGACTTTAGAACGATGGTGGACACCTGCGGACGAGGTATGGAGTCATCCGAATTGAATCTGTCCAATTCTTGGACACGTTCGAACGATTCATGCGAACAAGGACTGGCGTCCAGACCTAGATTGCGGACGGTACAGATAAAGGTGGGGACACCGATTTTCGTCCGAAGTTAGATTTTTAGCCTATGGATTTTGTCTTGCAGACAACTACGGACGGGATTAAGTCGTCCGCACCCATCCGAATCGACCCAGTTCAGCAACAGGATAAATTAAATCAAAACAAAAATGACGAGAAAACCAATCAAAACGTAGCCAACGCCTCTCACTCCCACGTTCTCGACCTACTAGAGATTTGTCCCCTGCATCCCTTCCTGCCACACGTACGAATGGTCTCCCAGGGAAGTCCATTTAGCTCCAGCTCCTTCACCTTTACCTCCATATTTTTTTTGGGTTTGGCATTCTTCTTGGAGAAGTTTTGTGTGAGTTCCTGCGTGGGGGGTTGGAGAGAGCTGCTGCTGGGAGTAAATTAACAACAAAAGGGTAAGGAGCTTTGGGTAGTTGGTGGCCATAGGAGGCCCTACACCCAAGTAAACGAGTGTGTGTTTAGCTTAAGTGTTGATTTATGCAGTATCTATGATTGTTTTCTGTTCACTATAACTTTCATGCTTTCTTTTAGTATTTGATGGCTAATATATATATCTCTGATGGATGCTGTATTTCTTCACTATTTCATTTGTTTTCTTGCCATTACCTGTACGATTTCTTCTTGGTTTGAATATGCCAATGGTTACTATGTCAAAATGAAAAGGGAGTAAGGAGAGTATACTTAAACAAATGAAAAATGTGAACAGGTCCTTGACAGATTTCTAGTGACGTTAAAGAAGTTATGATGTTAGATGAAGACTCAATGTTTCTTGTTGTGATTTGGGTGACTCAGCTGAGTATAGTTATAGTATGGTGTTAAAGTATTCAGTCTATTTTAGTTTTATTACCTTGTCTTATATTTCTGCCGCAAGCATATTTAGTAGTTCTGTTTCCTTGATAATATGAGCATATTTCGCTGTTTGTTCTCGTTATTCTACTGTCGTTATTTTAACCGTTCAAAAGCATGATTAGAGGTTAGAAGTTGCTGCTGTAATTAGAAGGTATAAAGCATGCGTTCGTTTACTGCCATTTCGTGTCAGTTGCTAATACTTTTCTACTGTGTATAGTCGTTGAGAAGCACGTTTTATTGTCAATAATTGCTGCTATATATCAATGTCATGAAGTTTGTTTACTGCCCTCATTCGATTTGTAATTTCTGCTGCATGTTATGGTATAGAAAGCATGATAAATGTTCTGGCTCGCTGTTGTATCGCTCGGATAAATGCATGTTTATATGTCTAATACATCACCGTTATAGTCGATTTAAAATATGCTTGAACGCTTACATTTTCTGCTGTCTCGTTTAGTCATTAAAAGCATGTTAGCTTCTCTTGTGTAGTCGATCTAAAAGCATGCTAGATGTTGAAATTTGTTGTTATATTAACTGCTTAAAAGCATGTTTAATCCTATTACATAGTCGATTAAAAGCATGCTTGTATGATCGTATTTCTCCTACTGATCATTCAATTTAGAACATGTTTAGATGTTCAACGTAAGATTTGCTGTTATAATTTGACGTGATTCCCTGCTGTAATTAGATGATTAAAGCATGTTTCGTTGTATGTTCGTCACTATTTTTCTATTGCATGTTAACCAATTAATAAGCACGTTATGCTATTCTATTATCGATGTTTCCTTGCTACATATAGTCCATTAAAAGTATGTTTAGTTGTTGTTTTTCCATTGTTAATTAAAAGCATGATCCGTTGAACGTATTTTTCTGTTGAGTAGTCGAATAGGATCATGTTTCGATACTCGTATTTTCTGCTACATAGTAGATTTAAAAGCATGTCTTTGCCATCTTAAATTCAACATGTATTTGCTACTATTCCTTTGGATTCACAAGCATGATTATGATTCCAATTCAACATTAGTTTACTAGTCTATGTTGTCGTTGCTTTCACTATACAAAAGCATGTTCTGATCTTGTTTTATTGAACATTACTAGTATGATTAGTTTCCCTCTCGTAGTTGAGTACCGTCATTACTTTGTCATGAGAAGCATGTGCTAGTATTAGTTTTGTTCATTGCTTATGACAGATCCCCTAAAGCATTGTCGTTTACTTTCCAAATATGTTATTTAATTTTGCTAGGTCGTTTTCACGTTAATAGAAACCAAGTAGGAGGTACCCTCTCGGGGTGGTACCCACATGCATGAGTGAGAAAAAATGCTAAGAACAAGAATGTTCGAGATGGGCGGGATACGCCCACCACCGAAGAAACCCTAACGGTGGGATACGTCGGAAGGGAAGAAACTCTAAAGACGGGATACGCCGAAAAGAGGAAGAACCTAGAAGGCAGGATACGTAGGAAAAGGGAACGAATAGGGAGTTGGGGTAGATGGGTAGTTCAGATCTAGCCTGGCAGCTAGGATACACCCTCACCAAGTCGGGAAAGGGACTAGTGCACATAGGAGGCTAGAAGCTGATCAAATTAGGTCATCTCAAAGGACAACCTCCAATCTCTAGCTCGAAGTACGAGTAAAGAACAAAAAAAAAAAGAACGTAACGAAAGAATTGGTTTGGGTGGCCCCCATTCCAAGAAGAATTAAAGAGAGAAATGCATAAATTGTTTTCCCCCATCTCCTTACTGGGCGAAAGCTCATGTCCTTACTTGTGATGTAGGTAACAAAGTGATCATGCCAGGAGTTGTGGAAGAGGTCATTCCAGTGGAGCCTGTGGTAGGTCTGACAGAGACGCCAGTGGACTAGTAGTACGACATGAAGAAATTAAAGGGAAGGGACTTAGTAAGGGGTAACATCGAATTGTTTTCTTTTCACGAACGTTAAATTTTCCTTATTGCCTTACTTGAATATTATCCGAAATATTATATAGGCCTTATTTGAAAACTCAAAACCTCATATTTTAGATTAATGTTTTTTTCAATGTCGTTTTCCCACTAGATGGTTAATCGTAGTTCCTTGTTTTCGTAAATGGAAATTTCTTGTTTAATTTCGCTTTTGCAAGCCTCTATGAATGAATCTCTTTTTTTTTTTATATATAGCTCCCTCAAATCGTAAGTAATAGTACTTCACTATTTAGTGGTAAAAATGAGCTTTTAGTAATGATCAGATTTTTTCACTCTCATTTCCTTTACAAAAAGAATAATTTTTGAAAAAATTAGCTACGAGATCTGTTTAGTAAAACTTAGCGTACTTTTAAAACGGTTAAGAAATTTGGGTCGTTACATAATCCATAAGTGATATGTGTCCCTACTCCATTGGTTGTCTAATTTTATTACATGCCCACATACAACAAAGTATTAGAAACATTTATTCTTTTGTACACTTCTCCTAATTCTCACTCTAAAGTCCAATTTAAAGATTTTTTTTTCCAAAATAGTGTAGTTTTAGACTTATCCAACTTCAAACATGAATAACTTGTATTGCATACATCCAAATCCTTTTAATCTAAAGCCAAACAATTTATTTATATGTCACATTTATGCCCTTAAAATGGTTTGAATTTATAATAATTATAACTTGTCCTATTTGCTCCAAATGGCAACTATGCTCAATTATAGAACATTTATCACTTTTGTGTAAAAATTTATATTTTAATCAATATACAATCAATTGATTCAATTTTATCATCATTTCATAGTCTAAGGTGTATACTATTATATTTATTTTTAGTTTGAAAAAATACTCTCAATTTGTTGGTTAATTTTTTCTTCAAAGTCATCTCTTAACACTTAATTACATTTAATCATACTAAACATGACTGTTAATGTTAATCATTAATTTGGACCATCACATAGATAGTTTGGACCATTCAAAATCATTGAAATATTTTTCTATGAAACACTGGATATCATGGACGAGAAAACAAACAACACTTCAAAGTTGATGAACATAAGGAAAAAACTTTATTTTGGAGAAAAGATCGTTTAATCTCCTTCAACGTCCATAATGTTGAATGAAGTAGAATGAGCTAGAAGAAGTTGGGCTAACAAATATAAAACAAGCACCTCTAGGAAGCAACCCAATATTCTATATCCTTTATTTAGTTTTCTCTCTATATTTTACCTTGCATTATATTAGTATTTTTCTCTTAAAAGTGACATTATTGAGTAACCGGAGACTTAATCGCCAATGTTGTCAATCACATTAAAATTTAGTGCGACCTACAAGAGAAGTCAACAAAAAATCTAAATAGAAAAAAAAAAAGAAAATCCCCAAAATTTCTATAATAATTTGTTGAATCCTTGATTTCTAATTACTTTCCGGTAGTAGAGAGAGTTCATAAGACTAGTATATAAAACATTAAATTTAGTATAATTTAAGAAAACTATAGTAGTTTGAGAAATTTTTAATATTTGAGGCATGCACACACACATTTTGGAATGAAATTTTTGAAAATAATTATCTTGTCCTTTAGCCACTCAATTTTAATTAATACTAGTCTTTGATGTGCCCAATTCTACATACTTTCTGTTTAATTCAATAGAGTATACAAAGTAAAAAGGAATCAAGATAAATAGTTCATTCCAAGTCATGATTTGTAAGTTTAGAAAAAGATAGATAAACATAATTTTTCGGCACCATCAAGTAAATATGAGCATAACTTTCAGGGCCACTGCTTTTCTACAAACATCTCAATTTCTATTATTTAAAGTAGGAGGTATTTGTGGGTTCTTACCCTAAGTTTACTAGATTGATATAGAATCTGATCTCTTATCAGCATCGGCTGTTGCTTGAATTGGAGCAACATATTGTAAATTCCAAAGCACATCTTCACAAGAAGGTCGACTTGTCATTTTCGGAGATGTGCATTTTTTACGAGGAAGTGGTCCACCAATTGTATCGAGGATCCTTCTCCGACATCTAGACTACCAAAGAATACCTATTGAAAAAACAAACCAAAGGATAAATGACTTCTCAACAACTACATATTGCCTTGTAGAAATTTCATAAAACTATTTCAACTTTTTCTTGGAAGAACTATTTTATTTCGTTTAAAAGCATGCATATGAAAGTTCAAGAGCAGCTGGCATACCATGCCATGTAGTAGATGTGTTTCACCCTTATTTGTTCCCGATTCAACTAGTGTGTAGAACATGGACGGCCCTTGCAACTCCAATCAAAACTGTTAGCCGGTCAGTCCAATTCATGATCTTCTCTGGGCAATTTTATGCATATAAATACAGAAAGATAAATGAGCTTACTATCAATTCATGATCTTGTCTAGGTGTATTCACATAACTCAAGCATGAACTTTTTATACTCACACATTCAACTTTCAATTACCCTTTTCTTCATTTAGCAAAATAAAAAAATTGTAGCTGAAGAACATCCACCAAAGACCAACCAAATGGGGTGGTGAAACTTTGAGTTCAAGTGTAGCCCAACTTTAAGGCTTTGAACCAAATATTTCTTTGGAAAACCAAAAACCATATAACAACAAAGGTCCCATTTCCTAGTTTGCCTCTAACAATAGTTACAATTAGAGCTATTTCTTTTCTGAGAGAGATTCTGCACAGGAAGACGATTGATGCTGATATTGTGACTCAGTAGATAAGCAATTTCCACTGAATTTAACCATTCTATTTTCCAAGGAATTGCCCAAAAAAGAGGAACATCAACATAACGAAGTTTTCCAGCACAATTAAGATCATTTTCAAGAGATCCTGTCAGCATATTGGATGTTAAATCAAGATAAGTAATGTTCGGAAAAGAAATAACAATGTTGGAGGCGGCCCGATCAAACTATTGAAAGACAAGTCAAGGTGTTGAAGCTGAACCATATCAGAGAATTCCTCTAGAATATTTGCTTGAAACATGTTCAAGCTTGAAAGATCTGTAACCAAAACTTTAGGATACTGTATTGAATGAAAAACTAAGAATCCGTAATCACACAATTAATTAACAAAAACGAAATTCAACAGTAGATTAGGAATATAATAAATATTAGAAAGAGATAAACAAATCTTTACAACGGAACCAACACCTACTAAATGCATAGAAGAATCATTAGTAGTCATAATTGATACAAATGATTTTGACAATAACGAAATAAAAAATGACTTATTAGGTGACGTATGATTGGAGGCGCCAAAGTCTAAAATCCACAAAGTGGAAGATGAATATGACTTTGACAATATGAGATGAGAAGATCAAGACATGGCATTTGACTTAAGAGAGTCTTCTATAATCTTCATGAACATATTGCAAATTCCAACTCAATAAGTTGCCAAAATAGAAATCATACATATCCCCGCAGTCTCCTAAACAAAATAAAATCAAAATGAGTAGCTCGGTAACTTTCCTGTTGTTGAAAAATAGAGTTGAAATAAGGAATGTCGGAAAAGAGAAAGAGAAAACACTGGACACCGAATTTACGTGGAAAACCCAAGACGGGAAAAAACCACGGGTATAGGAGAAATCACTATAGAAATTGGTACAACAAGCTTTGCGGCTCAAGCATATATTTATAGGAATAAAGGAAACCCTAGTCATACTAGAATTGGAAACCCTAATCCAACAGGAATTAGGAAACCTCCAATGTGGGCCAAACCAGCCTAGCCCAATAAGAATCTGGGTCACACTGAACCCTAACACCCGCAAAAAGGGAAAATTTCCAATTCAAGCAATCAAAATTGTCCTCAGACTTGCGGCAAAAATTAGACCAATAGTAGAGAACCATCCATACAAATCAAACCGTATGAAAAATTGGATAGCTCTAACGTTGAATCTCGTTTCCGTTGGTCAATTGAGTGAATCTAAATTCTTAGTTTTCTTTTCATTTACCACTTGTTATGTGTCAGACCCAAAATATCAGAAGGTGATTGAGACTGACCATAGGAGAGGTGATCTATATTTCTTGGATGAGCTTAAAGTACCGAATATTGCAGCTTCCAGTGTTGATCTGTCTTCTTTTCGTTTAAGTGCTTCTTCTTCTGACTTTTATTTATGGCACTCTCGTTTTTGTCATATTTCATCTTCTCGTTTGCAACTTTTATTTTCTAATGAGGTTTTAGGAAATTTGAAATTTTATTATATCTCTTATTATAGTGGTTGCAAGCCAACAAAATTTTTTACTTTACCTTTCAATAGAAGTGTTGAGAATATGCTTTAGTTTCCTTGGGAATAAAAGTCCACATGTGTCTAGTCACGTGTAGTTTATTTGTTTTTGAATAAATCTTTGATCTATTCAAATTAGTTTAGTCATTTGTGATCATGGCTAAAAAATAGAATCTATTGTTAGTTTGTTATCTTTACTTTTTTAAATAGTTGTTGGATGTAATATTGCAATTATGAGTTTGTGAGTTCACCTCATTTTTTGCAGCAACATCAGATTCTTTCTATTCCTTCAAAAATAGTTTTGTTTTATTGTTAAAACAACAACAAATTGGTATCAGAGCTTATACTTGAGGGACTTGTGTGAGTGAGTGTAAACATGGAAGTAGAAACAAATTTCTCATCTCTTCCTCCACCAATGTTTGATGGAGAAAACTACCAAGTTTGGACAGTTTGGATGGAGACACACTTGGAAGCTTTGGATCTTTGGGAAGAGTGGACGAGGACTATGTAGTCCCAGACCTTTAAACCAATCTAACCGTGGCACAACTAAAAACACACAAGGAAAGAAGGACAAAGAAAGCAAAGGCAAAAGCCTGTCTGTTTGCAGCAGTCTCATCAACCATCTTTACTCGAATTATTGGCCTTGAATCAGCCAAAGAGATTTGGGACTATCTCAAAATTGAGTATGAAGAGATGAAAGAATTCAAGGTATGCAAGTCTTGAACTTGGTTCGCAATTTTGAGATGCAAAAGATGAAGAGTCTGAAGACATAAAGTAGTATGTTGATCGACTTCTTAACTTAGCCACAAGAATCAGATTGTTTGGATCCAGCCTTGAAGATTCAAGGATTGTTCAAAAAATCCTTGTAATCATGCCTTAAAGGTATGAAGCTACTATTACAACTTTGGAAAATACTAAAGATATGTCTAAGGTTACTATGGCAGAACTACTTCAAGCTTTCCAAAGCTGTGAATAAAGAAAAGCAATGAGGTAAGAAGGAATAGTTGAAAGAGCCTTGGCAGCTAAACATCAAGATGATGGAAGATACAAGAAAAACAAGAGCAAGAAGAATCAAGGAGTAAAAAGTCATGAAACTACAGCCAACAACAAAGACAAGCATGGAAGCAAAAATGGTGGCAACAAAGGAAACTATCCTCCATGTCAATATTGTGGCAAGAAGGGCCATCCTCCTTACAAGTGCTGGCAAAGACCTGATGCAAAGTACAGCAAGTGCAACTAGCAAGGACATGAATTCGTGATTTGCAAGGTCAAAGAGCTGCAGAAAAATGTTAAAGCTCAAGTTGTAGACCAGGGAGATCATGATCAACTATTCGTTGCAACATGTTATACGAGTTATGTTTCATCTAAAAATTGGTTGATTGACAGTGGCTGCACTAATCACATGACCAATGACAAGGAGTTTTTTAGAGAATTGGAGGATGCAGAGTCGAAGAAAGTGAGAATTAGCAATGGTGATTACATTGAGGTAAAAGGCAAAGGCACCATAACAATAACAAACTGCACAGGAACCAAGCTAATTCAAGATGTACTTTATGTTCCTGAAATTGATCAAAACTTGATTAGTATTAGTCAATTAATAAAAAAGGGGTACAAAGTGACGTTCAACAATGGTTCTTGTTTGATTGAAGACCAACCAGGCTTAGAAATCTTCAATATCAAGATGAAAAAGAGAAGTTTTTCTTTCAACCCAATTGAGGAGGAGCATGCTGCATTCTTTGCCAAGGAAAACATCACTGAAGTATGGCACAAGAGGCTCGATCATTATCATCTTCGAGGCTTGCAGTATATGAAGTCCAACCATCTCACAAACGATCTGTCTGACCTTGATGAACAGATTCTAGATTGTCAAGCTTGTCAGTTTGGAAAGAAAAGCAGGAAGTCATTTCCCAAGATGGCTTAGAGAGCAACAAAAAAATTGCAGCTAGTACACACTGATGTGTGTGGTCCTCAAAGAACATAATCCTTATTAGGTAGCAAGTACTACACTGCTTTCATTGATGACTTCTCACGCATGTGTTGGATTTTTCTTTTTAAGTTCAAGTCAGAAATAACACAAGTTTTTTTGGAATTTCAAAGAAAAAGTTGAAAATAAAAGTGGCTGCAAGATTCAAGCTCTCAGATCAGACAATAGAAAAGAGTGCACCACAGAGGCATTCAATTTTTTTGGTGAAGAATCAGGCATGCAACATCAACTGACTGCTCCATATACTCCACTGTAAAATGGAGTTAGTGAAAGGAGGAATTGATATGTTATGGAGATGACAAGGTGTATGTTGTGTGAGATAAATTTGCCAAAGAGATTTGGGGCAGAGGCAGCAAACACTGCAGTTTTCCTTCAAAACAAACTTCAAACAAGGGCAGTCAAGGATCAAACACCATTTGAAGCTTGGTATGAGTACAAACCAACTTTAAAATTTCTTAAAATATTTGGTTGTTTGTGTTACACTCATGTTCCACATAGCAAGCTTGATAAACTTGACAAAAGAGCATCTCCAGGCATCTTTATAGCTATAACAATGTGAGTTAAGCTTATAAGATTTTTAAACCACACGATGGAAAAATTGTTGTAAGCAGGAATGTGCACTTCGTGGAAGATAGAGAATGGGATTGGAAGACTTCACCAATGGTAAAACAAGTTTCACAGCAATTGCAACTCCAAAATCAGGATGATATTGAAACACCATATCAGAATGATGATGGCTGGCAAAATGAAGTTTTTGATGATGCTTCTATTAGAGGTACTCGATCTCTCTCTGGCATCTATTACAGATGCAACATAGCAATTTGTGAACCAGAAAGCTATGAAAAAGCCAAGAAAGCTCAAAATTGGATGACTGCAATGAAGGAAGAGTTGTCCATGATAGAGAAAAACAAAACTTGGTGGCTTGTGGAGAGACCTCAAGGCAGGAAAGTAATTGGAGTCAAATGGGTGTTTAGAACCAAACTCAATGCTAATGGTTTAATTTATAAACACAAGGCAAGACTAGTGGTAAAGGGCTATGCTCAGATATTTGGAGTTGACTACCCATATACATTTGCACCAGTTGCCCGACTTGACACCATCAGAATGCTAATTGCAATTGTTGCTCAAGAAAACTAGAGAGTTTACCAGCTTGATGTAAAGTCAGCTTTCTTGAATGGTGACTCAAAGGAAGAAATTTATGTTGATCAACCTGAAGGTTTTGTTAGGAGCGGAGAAGAAGATAAGATTTATTTTCTCAAGAAGGCTCTTTATGGCCTAAAACAAGCTCCAAGGGCTTGGAACAACAAAATTGATGACTATTTGCTGAGTTTGGGATTTTTTAAAAGTCTCTCTAAATCAAGTTTGTATGTCAACCAAGAAGGCAGTGAAGTTCTTATGATATCACTCTATGTTGATGATTTGTTAGTGACAAGAACCAATTCAATACTTGTGGAAAATTTAAAGCTTGAGATCATGACAACCTTTGAAATGACAGATCTTGGCTTAATGACATTCTTCCTTGGAATGGAAATTAAGCAAAGAGAGCATGAAGTTTTCATTTCTCAAAGGAAGTATGCAAAGGAGATTTTGAAGAAGTTCAAGCTTGTAGATTGCAAAGAAGTGAGTATTCCAATAAACCAAATTGAGAAATTGTACAAAGAAGATGGTGCTGACAAAGTGGATGAAGAATTCTTTAGAAGTTTGGTGGGATGCTTGATGTATTTGACAGCAAGTAGACCAGATATTATGAATGTTATCAGTATTCTTTCCAGATTCATGCACTGTGCAAGTGAACTACATCTTAGGGCAGCCGAGGGTGGTTCAATATGTTAAAGGTACAACTGATCATGGTGTAAGATTCACAAAAAGCTATTGTGGAGGATTCTTAGATAGTTATTGTGGAGGATCAGCTGATGACATGAAAAGCACCTCGGGTTATTGCTTTAGTTTTGGATCAGGCGTTTTTCCATGGTGTTCAAAGAAGCAGGATATTGTGGCACAGTCCACTGTAGAGGCTGAATTTATTGCTGCAACATTAGCTGTTAATCAAGCAATAAGACTGAGGAAAAGTTTAACTGATCTCAACATGTAGCCAAAGAAAAGCACTGAGATTTTTGTTGACAACCAAGCAGCCCTTGCTATCTCTAATAATCCAATGTTCCATGGAAAAACTAAACATTTCAACATCAAGTTATTTTTTGTGAGAGAAGTGCAAAAGGAAGATGTGATAACATTACTCGCATCATAAGGAAAAAAAGTTGATTTTGCTTAGGATAAATGAAAATTTTAGGAGAGATTGCATGCTAAGAAGTTGTGAAAATCGAGTCAAAAATTGAAAACCAAACCAAGCCTAATCCATACGGCAAAGAAGTGTAGGAGTTTTAGGCTTTTATGTTTGACAGTTGTATGAGACTGATTGGGGGATTAGGGGAAGCACCTTCTGACGATGGACCACACGGTAGAGAACTCTGAGAGTGATCGACCAAAAAATTTCTTTAGAAATTTGTTATTTTAAAGCCACTTTCATGAGCCTTTTTTTTCACAACAGACTTGACATCTATTGTTCGAGTGTTGCTTGAAGTGTTGTGTATTATTTCCCTTTTTGATGTGGTTCAATTTTGAATGATTAAAAAGGTGGTACAATTCTCAGATCTTAGTGTCCCTTGCACAATGGTAAAGCCAAATGTCCTCTGTCTAGCCTTCAAATATACCAAAGTTCAATTCATCAAGATCCACGCCTTTGATGTCAAAGTATGAATCTTTTTTGCTCCTTTCTTTCTCATTATTTTTTGCGGATAAACTACTCTTTTTTCCCAAATTTATATTGCTTAGCTACTTAACTTTCAAAGGATTCAATTGCATATAAAATTCCCCAACTAGCATTGTAATACCTTCATGTTCTGTAAAAATATGTATGTAATAAGCATGTAGCCACAAAAATAATGTACAACTATGTTTTTTTTTTTGTCCATTATAGATATAAACAATGATAATCCAAAATCAGATTTCATCGGTTTATTTGAAATCAAAATAAAAACTTAAAGACCCTGGGGTTGACAATATCATTTTTGGTGAAAAAGTAGACAACATTGAATAGATTCGACGGTAAGTGTCACAATTAAAAGTTTGGAGATTGAGTTTTGAATCTTTGTACTAATAGTTAAGGAGATATGATGTACTTGACCTAATTTTGACTTTGTTTGTGTGGCTGTGATTTAAGGAAGTTGCAAGGGAGTAGGAGTTGTGCGCTCTACACCAACTTTTGTGTTTATGAAGGAGAGGAAGTGGACAGAGTGGTGAGTGCAATGAAGGAGGAGCTTGAAAGGGCAACAAGGAAGCCCATCCTAAGCTTTCCCACTTGATCTGGTCGCCACTTTTGCTTAGCTTCTCTTGTTAATACTATGCATTGTTTTTTGGTTTGTCATATTTCTATTTCTCCACATGGGTTATCATTACTCTTGTACTCAAAGGAAGATTATGTTATGTGTTTGATTCTACTAGAGCATCTTTGTAGTTCATAGTATTATTTTTTACTTGCTTGATGGGAAATGCATAAGAGATGTCAATAAACTATATCTACTCCAATGGGGGTGAAATTTTTTCTAGTTTGTAACTAGTGCTTGTACTCTAATCATCAATTTGTATATCATTTCTTCCTTGCTTGGACTACCCTTTAGTGTCCTTGTTATGTTGAATGAAATAAAATCGACTCATGAATTGTTTCATTTTGACACAATCATTCATCTACTAATAAAGCAAGCATGTACAAAGTTTAATCCTCAACAAAAAGTAAAAATATAGTTAGAAATATTTTTTACCATTTATTAAAAAATAATTGCAATTTAAAAAATAGAATCTACGAAGTAAACAACTCTTAGAACATCCCTAATCACCGCAAAATGAAAAATGCAAAAAACAAATAAATATTATTTTCTAACAACAATAATTTCGCCAATCATTACATAAAAAAATATAATTCACATTTAACTAGAATGAGAAGCTAGTAATCAACCAAAACTAAAACAACCTTTTGTTAAATCAAGAAAAGAAAGACAAACAATAAAAAGAAAACCAGAGAATCTGTGTTAATCGAATATGTCCAACTACTTAATCATTGTAAGTATCGTCTAACTATCTATCATCGCAGCAACAATAATATTAGCAACTGGCTATGGAAAAAGCTTCTAAGGTGTCCCAAAATGCTCAAACTATAACACTGCGTAATTTCTTGGCTAAAAGCAGTTATAATAGAAATTTACTTCAAAAGAGATTTTCTAATACCAATAATATTTTATAAACATATCAAAACATAATTTGTTAAACAATTGCGTTACTTCCTCTTAATGTAAAATATTATTAATTATTTTTTTATACAAAATTCTCATGTTATCTTTTGTGTTGATGAGACTGTCAAATAGGATGATATACAAGATAATGTTAGATTCACACGATGGAAAACACAACTCGTAATTTATGCTATTATAGAAAATTATGTACAATACTATAAATGGTACGAGAAGGAATATAAAGTATTTCATTCTCAAACTTGGCATCTTAGATGCAATTGTCTTCCTGCCTCTTAAATGTTATATCAGCTTTCTTCAGTTTTGTGGCACTTAAAAATTGAATGTGCTATAGTAAAAGTTCTACTTAACTTTTGAATCCATGTAGTAAAAATTAATCAATCAAATTAATAATCAATAAGGTGGATGTAAAAATTAATAAGGTGGATGTAAAAATTAATAATCAATAAGGTGGATGTAAAAATTAATAATATCTTCAATAAATCTATCATATGCTTCATATCATAGCCAGGTTTAACATATTGTACCAAAATAAGTGTTTCAGAAAATGTGAGAGAAAAACTTGATGGCTAGTATCATTAGGCGTGACTTCGAATCCATGACAAATTTGTATAAAATTTTGAGCACAAACAATGATATCTAGTTTTCGTGCAAAACCAAATCAAGATTGAGACACTCAAATATATAGCATACACTAAAAATATGATCACTCTTGGTACCACAATAATACCTAGAGAACATCTCAATGATGAAAAAGTCATATGTCAGCAAGATTTATGAGAATTGTTCTGTACTGAGATCACATGGTTCAACATAACAATCACGAGCATTCTATTCAACTTCTAGTATGGCATTTGTGAGTTTAAATAACATGTTTTGTTCATATTTCGATTTAGAGTTGAATTCTAAAAAATATTGTATTTTGACCTTCTCTGTTTCTCTCGTAATCTCTGAGACATAATAATATAGGCCCAAAGAAAATACATATGAGTGAAAATCTTTACGACAATGTTTTTTCAGAATTTCTAGAGCCTTAATGATGCTGCAACGCTTAGAAGGTGACACAATAAAAGCCATTTTTTATTGAAAAATAGTAACCAGCTTGCCTATTTGAATTAATCTTTCAAAAACTCTTTTATTTGCCTCATCGACAATTTCACTGTAAAAAGTAAAAGTGGCATTTTTAAGAATTACAAAATGAAAATATTCAATTGCACATTCACAACCATTACCTAATATTTCAAACAAGTCTCAATCTCTTACTAGAACCTCATTTTTACAAATATTACAAAATGAGAATATACTCATGTATATATTCACAACCATCACTTAAAATTTCAAACAAAATTCAATGTCACATTACAAGTCAATCTACAATGTGTTGTGTGTCACTCATGTTACTATAGACAACATTCACTCGACGAGCTCAAGGAGGAAGCACAGAAGATCGTTCTAGATTTTCTTTCATTCGATAGGCTTTTCAGTTTGATTAATCTGTGACCTAGGAAACCCATCGGCTTTTACTCTTCTCAGATTTCTTGTTGATTTATTTGTTTTTCCAATCTTACGTTCTAGTGATTTACATAGAAAATGTTAAATTACATTTTTCCATTATGTATACTTTACATTGAGCAATTTGTATTATGCGTAAATTATTCGAATTAGCATTTGTGAAAATAAAGTAAACCAATAAAAAGGGGATGACACACACAACACATGTTAGATTTTGATTTATTTGTTTTTCCAATCTTTCATTATAGTGATTTACATTTTCATTTTACCATTCTATATATTTGACATTGAGCAATATGCATTATGTGTAAATTATTTGAATTAAGTATTTGTGAAAATAAAGCAAACCAAATAAAAACGGAATGACACACATAAGACATTGGAGATTGACTTCTAATACAACATAGATATTTGTTTGAAATTTAAAGTGATGGCTTTGAGAATATGCACATGAATGTTCTCATTTTGTAATACTTATAAACTTTGCAAATTACCTTCTAGTAGGAGACAAATTTTTAGGTGATCGCTGTAAATATGCACTAGAATATTTTTATTTTATAATATTTATAAACGTCACTCTTACCTTTTTACAATGAAATTTTTGAAAAGGAAAATGAAGGAGCTATTGAAAGATCAATTCAAATTGACAAGCTAGTTACTATCTTTCAATCAACGATGGTTTCTACTATGTCAACTTCTGAGGATTGTAGTATCTTTAAGATTTCAAAAATTCTAAAAAGACATAGTTGTAAAGACTTTCACCCATACACTTTTTCTTTTGGCCTATATTATCATGGCTCAGAGACTAAGAGAGAAACAAAGAAGGTTAAAATGTAATATTTTCGAGAATTCATCTTCATATCAAAATCTGAACAAAACAGGTTATTTAAATCCACAAAAGTCATACTAGAGATTGAACAGAGTGCTCGCAATTGTTATGCTAAATCATTTAATTTCAATGCAAAGCAATTCTCACAAATCTTGCTTAAGGATGACATTTTTATCATTGAGATATTCCATAGGTATTATTGTGATATTGAGGGTGTCCTTATTTTTAACATATGCTACATGTTTGAGTGTCTTGATCATGACTTGGTGTTGCTCAAAAACCAAATTCCATGGCGTGCTCAAACTTTTGTACAAATTTATCATGGGTTTGAAAAATGACACTAGACGTCAAGTTTTTATCTTGCACATTTTCCAAGCACTTATTTGATATCACATGTTGAACTTGGCTATGAAACAAAACATAACTTAGATTTGTTGATGATATAGTTCATTTTTATATTCACCTCATTGAACAACATGAATTCAAAGACCGAGTGGAAACCCTTAGTACAAACCACTCAATTTCCAAATGCCACAAAACTGAATAAAGTTGGTATAGTATTTAAGAGGTGGGACGACCACTGTATCTTAAATGTCAAGTTTGAGAATAGTATATTTTATATTCCACTTCTTACCAGTCATAGTATTACAGTCACAATTTTCTATAACCTCATAAGCTACCAGCAGTGTTTTCCAACAAGTGAATCTAACATCACCTCGTACGCTGACTTTTTTTGACCACTTCATCATCGCAGAGGATGAAATGAGAATTTTATATAAAAATAAAATAATTGATAATTTTTTGCATCTAAAGGAAGCATCACATTTGTTTAACAAATTGTGTTTTGATACCTTCATAAAAAAACTATTGGTATTAGAAGTTTTCTTTAGAAGTAAATTCCTATTGTAATTATTTTTAGCTAAAACATTATGTCGTGTTACAGCTCGAGCATTGGGGGGCACTTTAAAAACTTATTTATCTTGTAGTTGCTACTATCATTGTTGTTGCAACGATAATTCAGACGATATTTACGCTGATTACATAGCTGATGGAATGTTGTGCTTAATTACATAGCTAATGGATATTTGCAATAAATGTTAGGCTTAATTACACTTCATTGGAAATCTATTGCATTAGTTACATAGACGATATTGCGTGTGTACCATAAGTCTAACTAAAATGCATAACCCTGCTTGTGTGAAATGTGAAGAAGTTGGACTCTAGACTGTATATTATGTGAAATGTGACTTTGGATTGTATATTCTTAATTATTTTTGCTAAATTAAACCGAAAGAACCAAACCACCAAACCGATCTAAAAAATGAGTACAAAACCAAAAAACAGAACCAAAAACATAAAAATTAATGCCATGAAAAAACTGAACCGAAACTGAAACCAAACAAATTAGAACGGAAACCGAAGTTCAGTTTTTGGTTCAATATTTCACTATCCTCTGTTCGCTTTCAGTTTTCCAAAACCAAAACCAAAACCAAATAGAATAGGTTTGATTCTAATTTGGACAAAAACCAAATCGAACAAAACCGATTCCACCCCTAAATTCAAATAAATATTTAGCGCGAAATATCAACTGGAACTCCATTTGACAAAGTGCTAATCATAAAATTTTAATTGCATCATCAACGATCACAATAAATAATGAACACTTGCACAGTTGTAATAGTCTAAAGTCATTGAAAATAATTATTCCAACCAGATTATCATTTCACTAATTCAATGTAAATTATAAGTTTTCTTGCAGTCCAATTGCACATTCAATTTTGGAACATGATGTCATTCCGCATTATTATAAATAAGCCTTATTCTAAAAACCACTTTGTATCACACTTTTGAAATAAGAAAGGGGTATATTAATGTGTTTAAAGTGTATCGACATAGCAAAGGAACAAAATTGATAAGGTTGAGTTCAACTTTGTATAGGCTCCTACTAAAGGAACATGGATGACATATGCAAACAAAAAACATGATAAAACCCCTCTAACCAGACAATGGGCCCTTATCTATGTAGACACACAAGTTGAATCTCTAACTATGATGTTACAGTTCAACTTCAGTGAAGCATTGACCAATCTAAAACAATCTAAGATACTAATCGAGTGCCTAATAAATAATAATTATAATTAGTATGAATTGGATGATTATTGTAACCATTGAGTAATTAATGACATAAAGTTAGTAATCAAAAGGGACGAAAAAAGAGTGGGGAGGTTGTGGTATTTTGTAGAGAGATTTCAAGATCTCGAAAGCCTGAAAATGTCTCTTAAGTGTTCTTTCTATGAAAAGGATAATTTACAGTGTAATTGTTGCATTATATCCAGTGTAATTGTTGCATTATATCCATATTACTCACATAGAATTGTTGAAAACTAGTGTTAGACCTCCAAATTTGAATGAGCACAAGTGGAAACACAACCAAGGATATCAAATTGAATATGGTGAAATTCTACTGGAAGAAACCAAATCAAATAAAGAAGATTCATACATAAACTCTCAAAGAATAAAATAGAGTAGAATTACAGGTTTACTAGCCACTTCAGTCATAAAAAACAAGCACCTCCTTCTTCAAATTTAACTCAAACAGGTAATTACCTAAATGAAGAAAAAACAGATCCATGTACCATAGATTCAGGAGCATGGATCATATGATAGGTTTGTCTAATCATTTTATAACTCATAAACTTTGTAAATAGTAGAAGAAGAAAAGACAACAACTAGAAAATCATGAAATTAGGACTGCTAATACAAAATAAAAATAAAATAAAACATAAAAAACTAAAAATTAATAGATGATGATGTCTTCGACGGTTAGTGAGGCTTGATAAGCACAAGTTGAGAGTGAGATAATAAGAGAAGAAGTGAGGATAAATTAGGAAATTAAAAAGATGATGTAGCATAGTTAGTTATTGTAATAGAGAGATTACTTGGTTAAATATTAGAAATGTGGGAAAGAATTAGAAGTATTGAATAATGTCACTTAGTGTTCTTGAGGGAGATTAGATTTAGGTTTTCGAATTTGTGATTTTCTAGATTTATGGTTAGGTTTAGAGATAATTTCTGAATCTTAAAATTATTGCTAGATTCATGACTAGTTCTTTCAAATTCTTCGAGTTCGTTGCACAACAGCACACCCTAGATTCCAAATGAAAATCAATTGGTCGATGTGCTAAAAAATGACTTCCAAATAAAGAACTTCAAGCAATCTAAGAATGCAAGATGTGTTCAATCCAGCTCAAGGGGAGAGTGTTGAAGATTTCTTGAAATATTCCAAAATTGTCACCTAGCATTATGATAGGTCATCATTACCATTTACAATTGTTGGAAAGTTAATAATCAGAGTTAGTTAGTTGGAATGTTAAATAAATGTGGGAGAGGCCGTTTTTCAATTAGTTGTTAATAGTTGTAAGCTAAATCTATTATATAGAGACTCAGTGTAGGGTATCATGAGAATTGTGGAGAGGTTACTGGCTAGTAAGTGTACTTCCAGAGTAGATTGGGGAAAAGTGAGAGTGGTAGTGTGGGATCTGATTGTATCATTTTTTTCCATTCTTTTCTAAAGGTCTTGGAGCTTATCAATTTGCTATCAACGCAGTAGAATCCTAGGGGGAAAACCATGGATAAAAGAAATTTGAGCAATGAGGAGAGATAGAATTTCTTGCTTTTTCGAGTCAAAATCTTGAGGGGTGACTTTTTGGAATTGAGAGATATTTTAGCATTTACAAATTTTCTAACGTAGAGAAATTAGAGATGCCAATTGATTGTTTTGAAGGTTCCGCCAAAAATTAGTATCAATGGGAGAGCCGACGACCTTTCTATTCATGGGGAGAATTAAAGAGGATATCGTTGGATTGATTATGCCATCCCAAGAATGGAACCCAATGTAATAAATTGGTAAATTTGCAGCAGGAAGAATATGTTGACAATAGGTGGAAAAATCAGCTGGACAATGGTCAAAAACCATACTAGTCCGACCTAAAAATGCAAGATGGACAGAAACCAGTCATTGATAAAGAGGGAGATAGGAAATGCGAATGTTGCAAATTGGCAGGAAAGAATTGAAGAAATGTTATGGAGAAGTGATGTAAAAAGAAGGGTAGATGCTATAATTGAAAGATGGGATACTTTTGATAAAAGCCAGGAAAGTAACCATCGAAAGGCAAGGAGAAAAGATCTCCAGCGGTAAGTGTTGACCCCAGAGAAGGAAAAGGACATGACATTAGAAGCAGCGAATAATTAACTTCATCGAATAGGGAATAATACTTACAAAGAAGATGGGAAAATCAAATTGAAGATTGTTGGGAACCCAGCTAGTCCGACATAAGAACGCAAATTCTAAATAGAAAATGGAAAATGGATACAACAATTGATTACTTTTCGGGAAGGACAAATCTGCGAGAACAAGAAAAACCAAACTCGGAAAAAAGAACTGTGCCAAAACTAAGGGTAGAAGAGTTATCATCAACTAATTGCGAAGAAGGATTGATGGGATATAAAATCTATAAGAAAATGTGTATGGAGGAAAATAAATTGGAGTGTTCATCAAGTTCGAAGGATACTGAAATATGCTTAAACCTATTTAGGGTAACATAGGGGGTTGAAGGGAAAACTAAGAAAACCGAGGAGAAGAGGAAAAGGGACAGAGCCGAGAAGAGAAATTTGAGCAAGATAAAGTAACAGAAGATTGTATTAGAAGTACAAAGAAGCATAAATTCTAGTTTGGGCAAGCAAGAAATGGTGCCTGCGGAAGTTTGGGAAAAATGGGTTATAGATGAAACTGAATCTTCCCAGAAAACAAACTTTGATGGGTCCTACAATGAACAAGAACCAGTGAAAAATGGTTTACAAGTGTCGGCAAAGCAGCTCAAAGAATCCAAAACAGTTTCGGACCAGTTGCTGTTCCTTGACGGCGACAGACCAATATTCTTTGGCGCTCCATTTCCCGTGAAATCGGGAGGCGGTGGAGTTTGGATTGGGAAACTCAGAGGGTTTGATGAAGGAGTGTTTTGGTTCGGAAATGGTGAAGAGGGATCGGCAATGGCTTGTTCATCGGTGGTTTACTGGAGGTGGGTCGGTTGATGGTAGGGGGGAAGAAAGGGTTACAACAACTCTAACCCAAAATAGCCTAAAAAGGATTATTGGATGAAGACGAAAGGATTATCAATTTGGGGGAGCAAGTGGGTATAGTGGCTAAGCATACGATTAAAGTTTGGGAGAGTGAGGAGGAAGACAATATCTTAACAAAAGGATTTGAGAAACCCTAATGCAAGAAAACTTCCCTGGAAGAACAGCAAAAGCAAGGAAGGTGACGGTGGACAGATGTTCAAAAATTCTAACAGCAGAGGAGAGACGAAATAATGCAAATGGGTCACACTAACCAATTTTGTCCCCTAGCGATTCTATGTGCGTTGTCTTCAAAAACAGTTAAATTGAGTTTTTTTTATTGGAAATTTAATTTTAGAAATAATTTGATACTAAAAAAATCATTTTCCATTAGCATTTTGAAAACAGGTTAGATTTTAATATGGTTTTCTGAAATTGATTCTATTTTGGTTTCGATGATAAATTTCTGTTTAGGTTTTGCTTTGAATAATGGATTGGGGAAATGTTGTGGTGATAAATTCTTGCTCCTATTTTTACAGAGTGTCTTGTGCTAAGGTTGTTCTGACTTATTAGTTGTGTTTCTTTTTAGGTTTGGGTTTCCACTGAATTGATTTTGGATTCCAAGTTTGTTCTGTTGAATGGGTCTAGGTTTTTCATTTTAGTTACTACCTGTAATACACATGAAAACTATTGCACTGCTGAGGAATCTTGCTCCGCTGGTTGAACTTTGTTCTTGATTTTTTTTTTTTTTTGCTTTGATAAATAACGTCGTGGATTTCTTGCCCTGCGAATATAGGTTTGTTTCTCTTTGTTGATAGATAATGTTAGAGAGAGTAATCTGCTAATATGGGTTTATGTTCCTTATTTCCGATCTGAATTTACAGACGTTGTTATGGTCTTGGTTTTGTTGCGTTGTTTTTACTTTTCTGACGTTGTTATGGTCTTGGTTTTGTTGCGTTGTTTTTACTTTTCTGCCATTAGGCATTATGGAGAATTAGTATTTTGTTGGTTAAGGTTCTATTCTACATCTAGGGTACTAATTTTGGATATCTGTGCTAGGGTGATTGTGTTTTAGTTCCTTTTTTAATAATTGCCTCGATGAAAATCTTAGCAAGGTCATGTTCTATTGTTTTGACTTTTTGTGCCCTATAGTTTTTGTTTTGCTGTCTTTGAATGATGGGTTCCAAATTAGTTGAGTTCATTTGTTGCATTGAGGATTTGTGCTTGGATTTGTTGTTGAGATCTAAAGATAATGATTTTTGGATTCCTATTTTTATTGGTTGTTGAGTTGTGAATTTATTACAGTAGGAGAAGGATGTTCAATTTATTGTTGTCAATGATATTGGTTCTGTTCTGATGGAAGAAAATCTTGTGGGCATACCTTGAAATTTAAGCTTCCTATCTTTGCTACTACCTCTTATCTGAATGGCATTTGGGGAATAATGTCGAAGAATGAAACTATTGCTTGTGACTATTTAAGCTTTCGGTTTTAATAATGAAATTCTAAGGATTGTGCTCTTTAGACCATGCCTATTTTACACTCTAGGTTTGTTGATTAAACTTGAAAATTGTAATATGCTCACTGTTTATTTATAAGAACACGAGGAGGGTAGTTTTGGTTGCTATTTGTTGAGAAATATTGTTCTCTGTGATTTTGATATGGGTAATTAAACTGAGGATATAATGCTATGCTTAGGGTGGTATTGTTATTTCTATTGGAACTTATCATTCCTATTAAAGCCTTGTTTATGTTGGTGAACGATAAGGTAAGGGATTCTGTTGGGGTTCCTAGATTTGGTTTTTGGTTTGGGACTCATGGTTGTCCCTAGAAACAGTCCTAAATTACAGCCTTGATTTAAACTTGTCTATTATCCCCGTTATGATTGTTGGAATGTTCATACCCACGTTGTTATAGGTTCTAGAGATGTTAGTGGTTTAACTTTCGCTTACGATAGTGCGTGGAGCTAGTTTGTCGGTAAGCGTGTCATGGTTATCATCCAGGTAGGGATATTTATACTTTCTGCACTGCATCGCATCATGGTTTTTAAAACTATTATTTTGTGGGATACCGCATCTGAAAACTTGACGGGGACTATTCAACAGCACGTCAGTTTTTTTACGTATACGTATGTTTTCTAATGTTTATATTGCCTACATGGTATATTATTGATATTTTGTACATATTGATGATGTGATATCTGTGCATATGTGTTGGAAGCATGAATCGTCTTGAAGCTTTAAGCACTCTAGTGCTAAAGCATCACGAGGCTATTTGGTGACATCTTTTACTGCAAGAAAATAGGTTATATGTTACATAGATTGGGAGGATGAATCCTCTTGATACTTTAGACACTCTAGCACTAAAGCATCATGAGGTTATCCACTGAGATCTTCTACTGCAAGAGATTTGATATGTACATTGGGACGATGAATCATCTTGATGTTTTAGCCACTCTAGCACTACAACATCACGAGGCTATCCCCGTGCAATGTTCTATTGCGTGGAAATTGGTCGTTTACATGCGAAATGGCAATGGGACATTTATGACATGTCCTCGAGTTTCAAGCCCTGGAAGTGAAAAAGGGGGATGGGGCATTGGTGACTTTTTCTTGGGTTTCTAGCCACGAAAGTTAGAAATGAAGATGGTAAGGTGATGATGCTTCCATGGGTTTCGAGCCCCAATACCTGGCCAGAGTATTTGTCTCACGGAGATGGCAGGTTGTCAGTAGCAGAGATTAGTCTATCCTAGTATTGTTCCGTTTGACGGGTGACATGACAACTCGTAGCTCTACTCATCGACAATCCTCGTCAATTTGAAAAAAAAAGTTATTTTAGTAGAGAAGCAGTCTATCGTGAGCAACCTCATCCATTATAGTGATTATACGGATTGTATCGGTGCTGGTTACGGCTCGTCAGCAAATGCAAGCGATTATATGAGCTGTATCAGCTCAGAGCTTCGCTTGCTGACAACTTGGGTGACGTGCTAGATCTTGGGATCGCCGTCATTGGTATTCTCTTCTATCTCATGAGGCGTTGCTCTCAAGAGATGGCCACATTTCTGTGGCGTGTGTCGAATGAGTCCTTATGTGACCATCCTATTTCATTGATGACATTTTCATAGGGAAAATGATGTTGGCATATTTTGCTATATATCTGTCTATGTATAAAGTGGGTTTTTGGACAAAGCCACATCGAGGGTCATGGACCAGTTTTATAAAATGATAAAGAGGTTTTGAATGTTTAAAATCTATGTACGATAAAATGAGAAGCATAAAATAGTTTTTAAAAGATAAGAAAAATGGTTTATCATGCATTGCAACTTTCCTACTGAGTTTGTAACTCACCCCTTAAACTATTTTTTCCAATGTTAGAGTGTAGGTTCGGTGCATGAGATTTGCAAGTGTTGTTGTGGGACGATGCCGGTGTTCCCTGGTGAATGTTT
Source organism: Begonia loranthoides (assembly GCA_022433065.1). Lineage (NCBI taxonomy): Eukaryota > Viridiplantae > Streptophyta > Magnoliopsida > Cucurbitales > Begoniaceae > Begonia > Begonia loranthoides. The sequence continues at coordinate 7,251,027 of CM039477.1, read as the reverse complement.
GTTGGTTCAACCCCCTTGTATCCAATACATTTGGGTTTTTTAGTTTTTGTGTTGTTTGATTTAATTTATGCATAATACTTTTCTTTATTACGCTATCATGACTTGATCTAATCACTCTATTGATTCCAACTCATGTGATTTGAGTTTGAGCTCGATATTAATTCTATTAAGTCTTTTGCATTCTCTTATGCATTGGGCTGGATAACCAGATCCTCTATGAGGATCAAGTCGCCTGACCCGATAGTTTTGTTAGGCCAACCTCTTGGACGTGACAGTCATTCTTAGGGGCAGTTGGGCCTTTTGCAATGATCATTTGTGGAAGTCCAGGCTTCCAAAGAGAACATCTGTAAAAGTAGTCCAAGCTTCCACAAAGGACTTATACGAAAGCTGTCATGACTTGGAGGCGAGCCTCGTAGAAATGTCAGGTCAGACAACTGGATCCTCAAAGAGAACCTGACCACCAAGCCCAATACTAGATTGTCAACAGGAACATTATCATAAATTTAAGCTCAAACCCCAAAACAAATGAGTTAGAGTCCACATAGTGGTTAAGTAGAGTTAAATTAACGTAATAATAATAAAGACAAAAAATACTAATGCAGGATATAAAACCATTCAGGTTAAGTAGAGTTAAATTAGTGTAATAATAATAAAGACAAAAAATACTAATGCAGGATATAAAACCATTCAATACCATACGGTAAATTTAACAAACTAATACAAGAAATATAAATCCTCATTTAGGAAAACAAGGAGACACTAAGAGGAAACCCAAATCTAAAGTAATAACTTCTCGGATACAACACTTGACCACCATGATCTAAACCTAGGATGGAGAGGCTGTTGGAGTGAGTGATTAACTCAATAAGAAAATTTATACTATATGCAATGCATGAGAAAACTTATTTTCATTCTTTTTTTAGAAAACCATAGTTTAATGCTTCTTCTCATCGTACTTGGGATTTCAAGTCATTTTACAAATCACTTCACCTTTTAATTTAAATCCGGGTTCATGAACCACCGATGATGCTTTTTTCAAAACATTTTTTATTCATAGACAACTATATAACGAAAATAGGCCTGCATAATTTTCAATTCAAAATCATTCTAGGGTCATGCAAGAACCAATATGGCCTTTCACATAAAAAAGTAGCAATCTGTCAATAGCAACACCTCATAAGTCCAGAGGAAAAAAGTGCCTGCAATTTGAAGACTAGACAACAAAAACATTTGTAAAGTCAAATAACGGATAAGATTACTTACAATGGATTACTCAGTGGTCTCTGAGACTGAAAACAAGACATGGCTGAAGAAGCTGAGTTTAGATTGCTAAACTCATACCCTATAATACACATGGCGCAGTCGACTTGCCACAACAACAATTAACTCGAAAAGATCCACCAGTTGATGAGACATAACTACGATTGGTGAGATACAACACACTCGACCCAAACAACTCAACAATTGAAGAGACATGGCTAAAGTCAATCGAACATGACTACAGTTGACAAGGACCACCTAGTGTCGATAAGACACTCTCACAGTCAATTGGGACTACACAACAGCCAACAAGACTTTGTGACGGTCAATTGACACCATACAATGTTAGTAAGACACGACAATGGTCAACAGAGACCTCGCAACAAAAAGAGACCTCCCAACAATCAACAAGACACGACACTGGCCATCCTAGACTCAACAACGGTCATCAGGACACAGTTGCAATCAATCGAGACCAAGCAACAATTGACGATCCACCTTATGGTTAATGGAGACCATATAGAAACCCGAAAAGGTATGGAAAAAACCATGGTCAAGAGTTCATTGAGGCACATGGCATCAAGAGATGAAATTTGACCAAAAACGTTTTGTAGCAATCCACCAATCCATAAAAGTGGACGACCGGCTTGAGTAAAAACTTATGAAGTGGAACACCTATGCGACCGCGAATTTCCATACTCGCACAGATATCCAACGCAAACATCTCACACTTTTGAAGATACCTAGAAGCATTCTACAGTCAATCGAAACTCCCATGCGATCTACCAAATACAAGCTACTAAAAATAGAAGCTCTCAAACACTTTCCTAGTTGACCAAACCCAACAAGTGGTTGATCGGACACAAGTCATTTCAAATAGAGAGCCTATAGGACAAAACTACAATCGATCGGATCCAACTAGTGGCCAACATGGGAAATCTTCCCAATTCAAAAACCATGAGGAAACTCACATTTCTTCACCGATTTCTGCTTGAATCAGCTTAAATCCCTGCACCAACACTAAATCTACAACAATAACACATAAACAACCAAAAGATTTGAGTTCCAACCTTAAATTAAAAATCAACACAAACAAGAAATTCCAAACGAAAAAATGAAGTTAGAAAACAACTTATTCGCGAAACTCCTTCACAAAAGTTGGAGGTCGGGATGCAATGAATACAATCCTAGTCATCAAAAACCTTCTACATGACACTCAGTTCAATACCTCTCTCTGTCTCACTCCCCCTTCACACAGCGACTCCAGGAATGATCCATTTAAGAAATTTTTTTTTATAATTTTATTATTTTATTTAATACATATAATATAAATTAATTTATTATAAATATTAAATTACACAATACTCAACAAAACCTAGAAATAAAGGAACGACAACATGAACTTATCGAATATAATCCCACAACTTCAGGCCATAGGGAAACACTGAAAGCACCAATTGACCATTGAGTGAACCCTTCACACGTGGCCGATGACCCACAACACGTTGCCAAAATCTGGTCAACATAAAAAATAAAAAATTTGAGCTCGATGAAAGAAAAGTATTACTCATAAAAATATAAAATCTAAAAATTACAAATTTTATAGAAGCAGTTTGGGCTTTCGCAATGATTATCTGTTGCCATAGCCTAGGTGATTGCACGATGAATTTTAATGGAAGATTTCATCATCCAATTGTCATTTTCCCTTTAACTTAAATTCTTAGTCTTGATGTAAGAACTTCCCATTGTTCCTAAAGTTCTGTTTGAGATATTTTGTTATTAATCCTTTAGTTTGGATTCTAAGTACCGGTGTAGAATCCATCCATTTTTTTTCCTAGTGTTTTGATTTAGATTTTGACGTTAGTTTCGTTTTAGGTTCGAACAATGTTTTTTATTTTGATGCATGATCTCGATAGTCCGTTCTAGCTGGTTGGTAAGAATTTCTTCATCAATGAGGTTGGGGTTTCTCTACCATACTACATTGCATCATGGTTTTCAAAACCCTTTATTTTGTATGTTATCATATGTATAATTTGACATGTGATGTGTAATAGCATGTCAGTTTTTAGACTATATGTACTCAAGTTTTACACGTTTACTTTATGCATATATGGTTTTTCATCATTCTGATATATGCATATGACGAATGAACCTCCTATTGTCTTGGGTTGTATTGGGTCCCCACAACCAAAGCAAGTAGAGACGTTTTCTTACACCTTCTACTACGTGAAGGTATTTTGTTTGTATGCTTGATTGGGTAAATGGAGAATGATGGCGTGTCTTTAAGTTCAAATTCCTAAACCTGGCCATAATGTTTTGTTGTTACTTTCAATACATGATTGATTGGTATTCAAAAAATCTTTTTTTTCACTTATATGATAGGCTGGATTTCCATATCGTCGTCATTCATTTTACGTGCCATGTGGGCTTTTGATGTGTAAGGGTCCGTGAGTGATGTTTTTTTTTTGTAAAATTTCTTTGTACGGAAAATGGTGGAGACATTATTTTGTGCAGCTACCGATATATGTAGCCACGTTTTTGAGACCTTCCCCTTTGATGGTTGGTAAAGTTTGTTTTCAAAATGATAAAAAAGTTTTTTATGAATGTAAATTGATGCACTGTACTTTTCCATTGGTTCACTATTTTTTAAAATAAAATGATAAAACTAATTTTTATATACATTTGGGAGTTAGTCACTCACACCAAAGACTCCATTCTTTCCCAAGTAAGAATCGAAACATCCAGGACTAGCAATTGCAGTGAAGATTTCTTTGCATTCCATTCTTATGAGTGATATGTTCTTTTTCCTTGTGAGAATTATTTATTTTCTTTGGTTTGTTAATCTATTTGAATGGTGTTGTTGACTCTTTATTTTTTGATAAGTTTTTGGTAACCAATAGAGTTTTAGAATAGGTAGTTGGGTTTTTTTTTTTTTTTTTTTCCAGAAAACTGGATCGTTTGACCCAAGTTTCTGTTAAGTTTGCCTGCAAGCCTGCAGGAAGTCTAGATTCTGAATGTTGAAGGAACAAAGCGGCCGAAACAACTCAGGTCAGTTTCAGCCATAAACTTTTTATATTGCTATTGTTTACAGGATTACATAAATTGCAAGGCCAGTTTATGAACTGTCCAATATGCACACACCATTACTGACCAAAAGATAAAGATGAAAATTCAAGCATTATATGAAGAGAAATTCAGATATAGCTTCATGCTGTAGGATAGGAGGCTTCCATTGCTATGTGTTAGAATCCGGGCTTGTCCAGGACATGTTGTCTATGGCCGCCCATGCTAGAGTAGTTTTCTTTCTATTTATGGAAGTTCCTTTGTATTTCTTTTATTTCTATTTTTGGCAAGTGACTCCTCACCACCATAGCATGTTTACTCCTACCATGGTGGGAATGGTCCAGAATGCTCTTTAGGGGGAGAGGCATGACTGCACGTAGACCCCCTACCTAATGTAATTTGCTGACAATCAATGATAAAGCTTTTTACATACAAACTATGCTTACTATGCTCAATGACGCTCTTTTCGATTAATCTCGCTTGCTTACTGCTCGCTCATTAGACACAAAGCTCGTTCTAACGTCGTGGGCAATTGGTGCTGTTGACACACTTTGTAGGCTGACTCGTTGTTCCCCCTAACAATGAGTGCCACACGGTCTTTCTTAAGTCTCTTGAAAGTAGGACCGTGACAGTTGGTATCAGAGCCCAGTTGGCTCAAATCGCAAGAAAGCATGCCGAAAAAGAATTTGCTAGAAAAAACAAGCTCGTCGATGGACCAGCTCGAACGGCTAATCGATATAGAAGAGGAGATGAAGTATATCCAAGAAATCCCTGATAACATTTGTTTTCTAGAGGAACGAATGAAGGAAATGTCTGAATTTCCTGTTGAGATTGCTGCTGTTCATAACCGAATAGACACCATCCCAATGCAAGAGCTGATTGATCGGGTGGAGAACCTCGAATCCCGACCAGAGAAGGGAAAATGGATAGAAAGTGGAGAGAGCTCCACAAGTGCTATAGTCGGGGTCCTGGAGCGTGTTGAAGAGATCGACCAAGCTCATACTTAACTATCAAGCACCGTGATTGGCCTAATGAAAGACTTCAAGACGATGTTTGAATCCCTGAAAGCTGAGATCGCTGAAATAAACATCAAATTGAACGTCACTATGAGAGCCATTGGAAACCAAACTCAAGCTTCAAGTTCGATTGAACCTAGTTGGGTGAAAATCCCAAAGCCAAAACCCTTTGGGGGAGCCCGCGATGCCAAGGAAATAGAAAATTTCATCTTTGACATGGAACAATACTTCAAAGCAACTAAAACTGATGATGAGTCAAAGGTGACCTTGGCCACGATGCATCTTACTGGAGATGCAAAACTTTGGTGGAGGTCAAAATACAATGATATTTGCAATGGTGACTGTACCATCGATACTTGGGAAGAGCTCAAAAAGCAGCTGAAGGATAAGTTCTTTCCTAAAAATGTTGAGTTCAATGCACGTCGACTGCTGCGAGAACTAAAACAGACTAGCAGCATCCGCAAGTACGTTAAAACGTTCTCAGGTCTCATGCTAAATATTCGAGACATGTCAGAGAAAGACAAGATCTTCACCTTCATCGAAGGACTGAAACCGTGGGCTAGGACAAAGTTATATGAATAGAGAGTGCAGACCCTCTCGAGCGCTCTTGCTGCTGCCAAACGATTATTCGACTACTCCAATGAGAATCCTAGTCAGAAAAAGAATCCTCCTAACAATTCAAGCAATACAAAGTCCCCTAGACCAAACCCGAGCGCCGCTGAAAGAAAGCCGTATGTCGTAAGAGAGGGCCAAGAGACATCGAAGGGAGCTAATTACCAATGACCAACAAATAGGCCTATGTCCTGTTTCTTATGCAAAGGACCATATCGAGTGGCTGAGTGCCCCCATAGATCTGCATTAACAGCTCTACAAGCGTCGATTACTAACGACAACCCAATAGAAGAAGTTGTCGAAGTAGAAGTTGCAGAAGTTGCAGAAGTTGGGACAGTGACGTTCTTATCAGTTGTTCAGCAACAGTGGATGAGTTGAAAAAGACCCCCACTAAAGGGCTCATGTATGTGGAGACCCTTATCAATAAAAAAGTTGTCCAAAGTACTATGATTGACTCGGGAGCTACCCACAACTTCATAACAGAAAAGGAAGCGCGCCGCTTGGGCCTAAAACTGGAAAAGACCACTGGTAAGATGAAGACAGTGAATGCAAAAGCAATCCCCGTGGTTGGGGTCGTAAGAAGAGTCCAATTAAAGCTCAATTCGTGGTTGGGACCAGTCGATTTTGTTGTGGCTAAGATGGATGACTTTGATACTATACTTGGGATGGAATTATTGATGGAACACAAATTCATCCCCATTACCCCTGCAAAATGTTTGGTGATTACAGGGAGCAACCCAACAGTAGTTCCCGCAATTCTCAAACAACCAAGCCCCAGTAACATATGATCTCGGCTATGTAGTTTAAACGAGGATTGAAGAACCAAGATCCAACCTATGTTCTTATCCCCTCGATCATGGAGAAAGGCAAGGAAGATGTAGTGCCTTCAGAAATTATGGAAGTACTTGAAGAATATAAGGGTACTATGACTGAATACTTACCGAAGTCACTACCTCCACGCAGGGACATAGATCATCAGATTGAACTCACCCCAGGAACTAAACCCCCAGCAAAAGCGCCCTATCGAATGGCCCCACCTGAACTGGCAGAACTAAGAAAGCAATTAGATGAAATGCTTGAGGCAGGGTTCATCAGACCTGCAAAGGCACCATTTAGAGCACCTGTGTTGTTCTAAAAGAAGAAGGACGGTAGCTTACGCTTGTGTATTGACTATCAGGCCTTGAACAAAGTTACTATTGAGAACAAGTATCCCATCCCACTCATCACAGATCTTTTTGATCAACTGTGCAAGGCAAAATATTTCACAAAGCTCGACTTGCGTTTAGGTTATTATCAAGTCAGGATTGCAGAATCTGACGAGCAAAAGAGTACTTGTGTGACCAGAGATTGAGCTTTTGAATTCTTGGTGATGCCCTTTGGACTGACAAATGCTCCCGTGACTTTCTGCACTCTAATGAACCAAGTATTCCACGAATTTCTTGATAAATTTGAGGTGGTATACTTGGATGACATCGTGGTCTATAGTGAGAGCATTGAAGAACATCAAGTTCACCTTTGTCTAGTCTTCGAGAAGCTGAGACAGAATCAGTTATATGTAAAGAAAGAAAAGTGCTCCTTCGCTCAGAAGAGTATTGGGTTCCTTGGCCATATTATTGAACAAGGCCAGCTTCGCATGGATGTAGACAAAGTCAAGGCAATCCAAGAATGGAGAAACCCCACTTCAATTACAGAATTGCGTTCCTTCCTTGGTCTCCCAAATTATTACCGGCGGTTTGTAGAAGGATTCTCCAAGAAGGCAGCACCTCTCACCAAACTATTAAAGAAGGAAGTCCCTTGGGAGTGGAACCAAGAATGCCAAACAGCCTTTGCCAACTTAAAAGAAACTATGATGCAAAGTCCAGTTCTGGCTCTAGCCGATGTGACTTTACCATTTGAAGTTGAAACTGATGCATCTGACTTTGCACTGGGTGTATAAGAGATAGCATTCAAAATTGTCTATAAGACAACCCTACTGCTCGGGCTATCATGCAATTAGTATAGGAAAAGAAGACGCGACAATTTTGGATCGAAGAAGACCTGCTATTAACCAAGAGAAATCGCCTGTACGTGCCACGGAATAATGATCTATGGCAAAATCTATTGAAGGAATGCCACGACACATTGTGGGCTGGTCATGCAGGATGGCAAAGAACGTATGCCCTACTAAAGAGGGGATATTATTGGCCTCACATGAAAGATGACGTGATGCAATATACCAAAACCTGTTTGGTATGTCAGCAAGACAAGGTGGAAAGGGACAAAGTGCCGAGTTTGCTAGAACCATTACCGGTGCCAACGAAGCCTTGGGAAAGTATATCTCTTGACTTCATCACCAATATGCCACCTTCAAACGACTTTCAAGAAATCTTGGTGATAATCGATTGGTTTTCCAAGTACGCTACCTTCATAGCTGCCCCAAAATATTGCTCCGCAGAGATGACAGCGCAATTTTTTTTCAATAATGTTGTGAAATTATGGGGGATACCTCAAAGTATCATTAGTGATCGAGACACCAAATTCGCAGGAGCCTTTTGGGTAGAACTATTCAAGCTGTTGGGATCTAGCTTAAATATTTCATCTAGTTATCACCCCCAAACGGATGGTCAGACTGAACGCTTTAATAGCTTACTGGAAGAATATCTGCGGCACTTCATCAAGACCAACCAGAAGAATTGGCCAAGTCTGCTTGATGCTGCACAATTCTGTTTCAACTGTTAGAAAAGCTCCTCTACAGGAATGAGCCCATTTGAAGTTGTTTGCGGAAGACAACCAACTATGCCGCACACCCTCGATCATCCATACTCAGGGAAATGCCCAAAATCCTACAACTCTCGAAAGAGTGGTGACAAATTACTGAGATAGCTCGCGCCTACTTGGAACGAGCCTCTAACCACATGAAGAAGTGGGCAGACTTGAAGAGACGCCCGCTGGAATTTAAAGCTGGAGACCTGGTATTAGTGAAACTCTTGCCGAAACAACTTCGTTTCAGAGGTCAGAGAGACAAACCACTGGTTCGAAAGTACGAAGGTCCAGTCCAAGTCATTGAAAAGATTGGACGGGCATCCTACAGAGTTGATCTACTAGCGTGGCTTAAAATCCACTCGGTGATCCATGTCAGGAACCTAAAGTCGTATCACCAAGACAAAGAAGATCAGGAGCGGAGCAACATCACCAGGCCAGATATCATCCTTAGCAGATCAAGGCATCCAAACAAAGTGGAAGAAATTCTAGTAGATCGAAGTGTCAAGACAGGCCGCCACCTTCACACAGAGTATCTTGTCAGATGGGTGGGACTTGGAGATGACGAATTTACTTGGGAGAAAGCCGAAGACTTGGAAGATGCTACGTAGAAGATTGAAGAGTTCAAGCTGAAGACAAGTTGACGAGGGCGTCAACAGCTCAAATGGGGGGAGGATGTTAGAATTCGGGCTTGTCCAGGATGTGTTGTCCATGGCCGCCCATGCTAGAGTAGTTTTCTTTCTATTTATGGAAGTTCCTTTGTATTTCTTTTATTTCTATTTTGGGCAAGTGACTCTTCACCACCATAGCATGTTTACTCCTGTCATGGTGGGAATGGTTCAGAATGCACTTTAGGGGGAGAGAAATAACTGCACATAAACCCCCCTAGTTAATGTAATTTGCTAACAATCAATGATAAAGCTTTTTACATACAAACTATGCTCACTATGCTCAATGACGCTCTTTTCGATTAATCTCGCTCCCTTACTGCTCGCTCATTAGACACAAAACTCATTCTAATGTCATGGGCAATTGGTGTCGTTGGCATACTTCATAGGCTGATTCGTTGTTCCCCCTAACAACGAGTGCCGCACAATCTTTCTTTAAGTCTCTGAAAAGTAGGACCGTGAAACTGGGCCACACAGCCCCTCCTCTGCATTTACATCTCTTTGCATCCTTATGTATCCTTCTTCGCCCCATTCCACTCCCCAGGAGTTCTTCACCAGCCAATATTTAGTGCCATCGGAAGTGACTCCATATCCGACAGCCGTAACACCATGATCAAGGTCTGTGCCATAGCTTCAGGTGAATACCCCACCAGCATAGAACTGAAAATTTAATCCGCTACCATCAATGGCGACCGAAATGGGTTGGTGAGCCACTGCATTTAGCAACGAATCTTCACTATTTGCAGGAACATCTTGGTACCCATTTATGGTTGCCGAATAGCGGGATTCCTTTTCGGTGTTGCAGGTTTGATCTTCACCCATGTATGGATAATTAACTCCAGTGTTGAGCCCTTTATTTTTTATGATGAACTTTGAAAGCTTCATCCATTAAACCACTGTTACAACCTTGGTTGACACCATTGACGTCGTAGTTGACTAGCTCTTGCTGGGATAGAGAGATCAACTTCCCGTTTGTCAGCTGATTAATTCCCTCCACGGCTGCCACTGCCGAAAAAGCCCAGCAACATCCTGTATTTTGACACCCATAAGAGAAATGAATTATCGAAGGATAATTTATTAGCCTACATAAAAATCTGATACGATACCACACTGTCCCTGATCCTTGACAGGCGTTACGGCTCCTTTCTTTCTCCAATCCACCGTCGACGGCACTGCCGAGACGTTCTCGTATTTGAAAGACGTTTTCTCCGTAGAACACATATGAGCCTTGAACCTGTTTCTGGAGGCTGTGAACTCTTCATTGGTGAGGTCTACAAACTGGTTGAGACCTAGCTTATAAGATTGGTTTGGAATGCTGTTGAATAACTCAACACGTCTAGCATTTTCCTTGAAAATTTGAAACCGCTTTTCCTTCTCCGAGTTGTCTTTGTATACTCGCCCATAGCGAGCCATCCACTCCTCGTGCTTCTCATACATGGACGCATCTTGCAGAGCTCTAGACATAACATGGGTAGCCATTGCTCTGAAAATGAAGAGCAGAGTTAGAGAAATGCACTGGCTTTGGCTCATGAACCCCATGATTGGTGATAGAGCTGATTAGAGAAGTACTGAGTTTGGATAAAACTCTCGAGATTATTGAACCATTTATATAGACAAAGCTTTCTTCATCTTCGTCTCCAAACGTCTGTGGTCCTTGAAAGGGACCCTGGAATTTCAAAAAAGATTACGCGACCAAACAATTGCTCTGATTTGGATCTGCCGTCCGGCATGTTTGACGCCTAATAAAGGTTTGTTCATAGCAAGGTAATATCAACCCAAGCTTCTCATTTGGTTAAGCATTTTTTAGGCTTGGCGACCGTTAAAACGTTGGGTGGTTGACAAAGATCTATTATAGAAAAATATGTCATGGGTTAAAAATCAAGTAAGAAAAGAAAAAGAACACACAAAAATTGCAAGAGTTAACAAGAAAAATCCTTTGATGATGGGTGTTGCTCAAGATCGAATTGATAGATTTTCTTTCATAAATTCTAGTTCTTTATGAATTTTTTTAAGTATTTTTTTTTTGTTATGTTTTTATTTGTTCTATTCAAAGATGAGAAACGAGCCGACGAGAGTGAGTCGGGTGGAGCCTAAAAAGGCTTGGCTCACCGAGTTTAACAAGTTAAACAAGTCGAGCCTAATGAGCTTGTCAAGTTAAACGATCCTAACGAGCCTTAATGAGCTAAGAATAATGAGCAGATGTCAGATGATACAGTAATGGGGTAACGCCCCGACAACTCCGTATTGTAATCATTTTTTATAAAACATGTTTAACTTGCTCTTAAAAACTTTTAATATAACGGAAAATTTTTCTTTAAATAAACGTGAACGATTTGTAAGTTTAGAAAAAGATAAATAAACATAATTCTTCTGCACCATCAAACAAATATGAACATAACTTTCATGGCAACTGCTTTCCTACAAAGATCTCAACTTTGACAGCCCAAATGTTATGATCTACAAATTCATTGTATTCAAACCTTTAAACTACAATTTCTTGAATATCACATCTTATATTAGCATGGCCTCCTAAAATTCGACCTGCCTGTTTTTTTGGTAATTCTAACATCTACTCCTAAGTTTACGTGATTGATATAGAATCTGATCTCTTATCAGCATTGGCTACAGCTTGAATTGGAGCAACATATTGTAAATTCCAAAGCACATCTTCACAAGAAGGTTGACTTGTCATTTTCGGAGATATGCATTTTTTTTGTAGAGCTGACTCTCAACAATGACTCTTACGAGGAAGTGGTCCACCAATTGTAGGATCCTTCTCCGAACATCTTGACTACCAAAGGATACCTATTGAAAAAAAAAACACCAGAGAATAAAATGACTTCTCAACAATTATATATTGCCTTACAGAAATTTCATAAAAATATATCAAATTTTTCTTGGAAAATCTATTTTATTTCGTTTAAAAGCATGTGTATGAAAGTTCAAGAGCAGCTGGCATACCATGCCATTTAGTAGATATGTTTCACCCTTATTGTTCCCTATTCAACTAGTGTGTACATAATGCACGGCCCTTGCAACTCCAATCAAAACTGTCAATTGGTCAGTCCAATTCATGATCTTCTCTAGGCAATGCATCCCCAATCAAAATACAGAAGACAAATAAGCTTACTATCTATTCATGAGCTTGTCTAGGAGTATTCACATAACTCAAGCATGAACTTTTTATACTCACTCATTCAACTTTCAATTACTCTTTTCTTCATTTAGCAAAAAAAATTGTAGCTGAAGAAAATCCATATAACAACAAGGTTTTGTACGAAATATTTTGATAAACCTCTTGTAAGGTTTGCATATGCTAGAACGAAAAGTAAGAGTAGTTGTTAACTAATTATCCAATTACCCCTCTAACTGTCCAATGTAACTGATTTACAGAAATAATAAATAGTTCAGGAAAGGGGGTGAGGGAGCTAGTTGAATAGCAGAATGTAGGTGTAGTGTGGTAGAAGATTAGCTGCTGCTATGTAATATGTTTTCAAGAAAATAAAGAAAGTGTTGTGGAGTGACACAAGGGAATCGCTGGTTTGAGGGAGACGATGGGTCAGGATATGGCACACTTACGGGAGCAAATGGCGTGGATTCTTACCCGGTTGGATGAACAATGTGTCGGCGGAATAGTAGAAGCACCCAGAAACGCTTTGATGGAACGAAATATGGGGGAAGGTCATCAGAGACAATTTCATATCAAGATTATTTTCGTGAAAATTGGAACTTCCGGTGCTTAGCGGAGTAGACCTAGAAGGGTGGTTATTTAAGGCAGAGCGTTACTTTTCAATTAACCGTCTGACCGAAGAAGAGAAACTGGAAGTGGCAATGGTGTGTTTTGAAGGTCCAACTTTAGCCTGGTATCAATGGTAAAGTAATGAAAGGCCTTTTCAGAGCTGGATGGTTCTTAAAGATAGGATAGTGGACAAATTTGCTCATTATAGAAATGGAACTGATTGCGAGCGACTATTATCCCTAAAACAGGAATGTATTGTCGAAGAATACCGAACAAAGATCGAGTCTATAGTTTCAAATCTTTTTGGAATTCCTGATAAAGTGTTGTTCAATGCTTTCTATAATAGTTTTAAAAGCAAAATCAAAGGAGATGTTCGCTTAATGAGACCAATGAGATTAATGGATCTGATGCATTCTTCACAAGTATTAAAAGACAGGAATTTCTTACTTAAACCAGAGAAAGGCAATACAAATAAGGTGATAGAGAAGTCATACGCTGAGAAATTCAATTGAAATTCATTTCCCAGCAATAAGAACAACTCCAGAAGTGATCAAGTGATATAGCCGCAAGCAAAGAATTATGAATTCAATAGAAGGAAATTAATAGATGCAGAGATTAAAATGTATAGAGATAAAGGTCTCTATTTTAGATGTGATTAAAAATATGTGTTTGGTCATCAATGCAAAAAGAAAACACTGCAAGCATTAATGTTACAGGATGAGGATGAATTATATGAGAAAAAGAAAGTAGAGCAGGAGTCTGCAACAGGTGATGATGAAATTATCTCTGATCAGGTGAAACTCTCTTTGAATTTGGTAATGAGTCTAACCAATCCAATAATTTTGCGGTTGTAGGGAAAAGTGAAAGAAAGGAGGGATATTGTGTTAGTCGATTGTGGAGCTACCCATAATTTCATTGCTAATCAATTGGTAGAAGAGTTGCAACTACCAATTACTTCTATAAGTGTATATAATATACAATTGGGAAATGGGGAAGCTATCCAAAGCACTGTCATCTGTAAAAGAGTATTGTTACAGTTGTTCGAGTTGAAAGTGCTAGAAGAGTTCTTATCGATTAATTTGGAAAATTAAAAAGTGATTGTGGGTATGCAATGGTTGGAATCGTTAGGGGACATGAATGTGAATAGGAAGATGTTAACAATGAGGTGCAAATTAGGGGACCGGATGATGTGCATCCAAGGTGATTCAAGCCTATGTAAGTTTAAGATATCTACGAAGGCAATGGTTAAAATAGTGTGGAAGGAGTTATTGCACTCTTTTGAACATGTACTCAATCTTCCAGAAGGATTACTTCCTGTTAGATATTTTGATCAAGCTATAAGTTGAAGGTTTTGTGCAAATTATAGAGCTTTAAATCATGAAACAATCAAATATCGTTTTATCATTTGTGTAATAGATGAGTTGGTGGATGAATTGAATGAGGCTTACATTTTTAATAAGCTAGATTTAAAGTCAGGTTATCATCAAATTAGAGTCCGACGAGAAGATGTACACAAGACAACTTTAAGAACTCACAAGGGCCATTACAAATTTTTAGTAATGCCCTTTGTCCTTACTAATGCCCCTTCTATTTTTCAGTCATTGATGAATAAGGTGTTTCACCAATATCTTCGGAAGTTTATACTAGTATTTTTTTATGATATTTTGGTGTATAGCTCTTATATGAATGAGCATTTAGAGCATCTTAAAATAGCTCTCCAAATTCTGTCTACCCAACAGCTGTATGTGAATAAAAAATGTTCTTTTGCACAACAAGAATTATAATATTTGGGATGTATAGTGTCTAGAAAAGGGATAACTGCTGACCCATCTAAAATCTTTGAAGTTCAGTTCCGCATACCACCGCAGACAAACGGGCAATCCGAGGTAATTAATCGAACCTTGGAAGCATACTTATGTTCTTTTACGAGACAGAAGCAGATTGCTTGGTGTTACTGGTTATCGTGGACAGAATATTGGTATAAATCTTCATATCATTATTTGATCAAAATATCGCCTTTCAAGCCTATTTATAAACGAGATCCCCTGTCAATTTTGCTATATGATACACAAGATGCTTCATCTCTTTCATCTCTAGATGCTCAAGTTACAGGAATGGGATGATATTTTGGAGCCTTTAAAGATGAATCTCAATCGGGCTCAAACTCTTATGACTTCAGTAGCTAAGAGTATTTTTACATAAGGAGAGTTATGAGTGCTTTAGTTTTCCTTTTTCTTCCATAGAGTGAATGCGTGAGGAGTGAGAGCAAGGGAGAAAACTTTGGTTTCCTAAAGAGTGAAAGTGCACACTGCTGTTTTTGGAATGGCTGTAACCGTGAGGATTCTTCAAGTGAGGTAAGAATAGGATACGGTGGCTAATGGAAGCCCTACATCATGGAAAGTTGTTGGTTTTCTTGCTGCCTATTTGTTGATTTCCTTGCTGCAAATTGTTGATTCCTTGCCGTAATTGTTCATCTGCTTGAAAAAAAATTTAAGATTATCTGGAATAATCTGTTGTGAATAACTTGTTGATTTCTGCCTGGATAATTGCTATAATTTTTGAGTAAGTACGCTCACATTAAGTTGTTAAATCTGCTGCAATTTTTTGATCTGTTTGGGAACAAAAGAAATTTAAGATTTTCTGGACTAATCTGCAGTGGATAATTTGTTGATTACTTTCTCGAAATTGTTAATTAATGCTGTCAAAGCCACTGTCATGTTTTGTTGGAATGGTTTTCAAATTTTGCCTTGAATACTTATTGTCATTATGTTGCTGTGAAACGAAAGTAAAAACTGACAATGATAGATGATGAAGAAATTGAATTATAATTGTGAAAAACTCTCTGTATATTATTCTCTGGTTTTGTGAACTATCTTTGTCAATGAAATTACCCTCTGTTAAATACGCATATACATTGCCTAGTTAGTTAGTATAATACCCCGATTTTTTTTATGGATCGACTATTGGGGTATTACCAAGAACGTATTTATTAAATTATATATTATAAAATTTAAACGTAATCAAAATAACATAAATATTAATTAAATTAAATGATAATATATTTGATTAAGATAAATAATTAAGGTAGTTCTTGATATATAAAAACATAAAATAAAATTAAAATTTAAAAGTTTTAATAAAATAAAAATTAAAAGGGAAAGGAAGAAATGGCATTTGCCATTTTCTTCCCTTCTTCGCTAGAGGCAAGACCGAAGGGAGGGAGAGAGGCGATGAGCGATCGGAGCTCGCAACGACGAAAGAAGAACGACGAACGGCAAACGGCGGATGACGACGACGAGAGGGCTCGAGTGTTCGACGTGGTGGCTGGCGTCGTCTGTGCGAAGCTAAGGCTCGGATTTGGGACTCCCACGAAGGTGAGGCGATTCCGACGATGGGTCCGACGGTGATTTCAACTTCGTTTTGTGGTAAGCTAGTCGATTCCTTCCTTCCCCTTCGTTTTCTGTTGATCGTATATTGACTGGTTTCTAGCAGGTTGGGCTGTGATCGGGTGCTCTGACTCGTGTGCATCGAATCGGATTAACCCGATTTGGGTGAGCTGTCCATTGTCAGAAAACGAACCTTCCACTTTGGCCCTCCCTTCCAGTTGTGCTCTGCCGACACTTGATGGGGAGCACATTCAATGGGATTGGTTGACAAATTGGTGAGCCAGACAGTAGTAGACAGTTGACAAATTGAAGACGTTGTTGGGTTTTGTCTTCTAGCATAGGCAGATAAATGGAGTATTGAGAGCGAGAGGAGAGGACAGAAAGAGCTTCTCTGGTTGTGGAAGGTCGAGACATAGTTGAGCAGGAAGCTTGGAGCTGTGGCTGCCGGAGCTATTACCGAAGCTGGAGCCTGCTGTCGAAGAGCTGAAGCTGCTGATGTTGGGTGAGGAGTGCTGCTGTCCAGCCATTGAGAAGCTTCTGGAGCGGGTGGTTTGTCCCAGTTTTGGTTCGTCAAATGGTAAGGAATTGTAAGTTTTGGCAACTTAAGCCCTACCCACAAGTATAGGTTGAGACTATTGATGTGTTCTTTGTTTGTTTTCTAAATTGTGTATTCCTTGCTTGTCTTTCAAGGTTGAATTCTTGTTGAATATGTTTTCTTATTGAACTCTTGTAGTTAGTTTAGTGATTGTTTTATAGTATGCAACTCCATTTGGAGTTTGGGACTGGTTAGATTAATTTTGAACATGATTTATGTTGATTTCTCACCTTTAGTATTTGTGCTTCAATTTTTATATTTTCTTTAGTAGTTGTGCTTCAACTCATATATTTTGTATGTGATACTACTTGTTAAATTGATTGATATTCTAGTTATTGAAAGCACGATACATTGTACTAGTTCCTTAGTTTTAATTTAAGCATAATAATTTAAGTAATTTAGTTAATTTCAAATCAAGCATGCTAAATGGTATTAAGTTATTCAGCTTTAATTTGAGCATGCAAAATTGTAGTACTTGTTAATTTGCTTAGTTGCATGAAAACCATAATAACTTGTTAATTACTTGTTTTTAAACTAAACATGAAAAGTATAGTAATTGTTGAATTGTTTAGTTTTAATTTAAAACATGATAAATTGTATGAGTTGCTTAGTTTGATAAATTGTGTAATTTGCTTAGTTTTAGGTAAAGCATGATCAATTGTATTAATTACTTAGTTCCGTGTTAATTACTTTCAAAATCATGAAAACGGTTAGTTTAATTTTGTTAAATGTTTTAAATGAAGTGATTGTATTTCCGTGCTTATTGCCATAGTTCATTCCTTGATAAATTGGATTGTAGTTCAATGATGGCTTGTAGAGATTGATTCCGTGATTGTCTGTACAGATGAATTCTATGGCATCTTGGGTGTTTATTTGCATAGATTGCTTGCTAGAGTCACTAAGTGAAGGGTTCATGGTCTTAGAAACCCTTAGGAAATACTACGGCTGAGTTGGTATTTATGATGTGAGAAGAAAATGATTAATAAAGTACGTAAGGGAATTAGCGACCGGGTTAATGGTTCGGATCTAATCGGTAGACTCGGTAAACCAAATGTAAGAACTTCCTGCCCATGGGATTGAAAAGCTTGTCTACTCTAGGGTGTTAGATGCCGAGTTTCCCCCCATTGCCTGCTAGGGTTCTCTAATCTCCCAACTCGATCCACGAGTTATAAGATATAATAATGAGTAAAGAACGGTTTGATGGATTCCTTTCCGACATAACTAGTTAGAGGCATTTGTTGTATTTTGTTTGTTTTTCAATTCCTTACTAAGTCTTTTTAGGCTTACAGTGTCTACTTGTGGTGTAGGTGTTCGTGATAATATGCTTTATTTAAAAGAGAAGCGGTTGATAAGGAATTTACACGGTCGAGCAACGTGGTTGGCAAAGTTCAAAGCTAAAGGTTAAAGACTTAATGGTAAAGAGCAAAAGACTAAAGAGCAATTAGTTTTGTAATTATAAATGTAATTTAGTTATTTCTAAAATAGTTTATTTAAGCTTCCACTACGTTTTGAAGGAAAATGATTTCTACTCATATATATTCATGGTTTAAGTAACGATTATAAGAGAGAATTTAACGGTTCGGTTTTTAGAAGAAGAAGACTCTGATTTTAATTGATGACGTTTTAAATCGTTGTTTTTAGAAAGTTTTGAATTTATCGTATTTTTAAAGGAAAAGAAAATCTGGGTCGTTACAGTTAGCATATAATTTGGTATCCATTAAAAACATATAAATTGCCCGTTGTTAATTGGGATATGAATTTTCTTCTGCTAAACTATAAGTTGCTCTCTATGAAATTATCCTTGTTAATTGATGTACGAATTGTTTCTTATAATTAATGTATGAATCGTTTCTTATAAATTATTGATAAAATGCTAAAAAATGAACATGGATTATTTTTTCTAAGAATGAACTGTTATATCACTGCTTTCATAATTTCTTCGATATATCTTGTTATGAACTGCTTTAATATTTTCTTTGATATATTATGTATACTATTGTGGACTGGATATTCTATTTACTATTGTGAACTAGATATTTTATATGCTGTTGAGGACTGGATATGGCATGACATTTATGCTTCATAATAGAACTTATGAAAATGTGGCATGTGCACGACATGATTAATGAAATGAATGAATAAACGTAAATGAGTCTGTGAAGGTTTGGGAGATAAAGTGTCAGTTTTTTGTGGTGACACCCCTGATGGAAAGCTCGCCTCAAGTAGGGGTCGAGTGTCAGTTAAGCCACAAAACAAACAAATCTATCTATTCTCTTGTTCCAGAAATTTCCAACGTCTGAAAGAAAGAGATTGGTGATGCTGGTGTCACCCCTGATGGATAATTCGTCTCATGTAGGGATGGAGTTACGGTTTAGCCACACAGACCAACAGATGTATCTTTTATCTAATAACGAAATGAAATGACAGAAAGGATGAGTTCTTTTATAAGACAGACTGCACATGATATTTCTTTGTAAGATTTAGTTTCATTATTTTACCCGTGATGTAAATGAGTGTAATGAGATCAGTGTTACTGATGTGGAAGAAGAAACATTACCTATTAAGCTCTTAGGTTATCAGTCAGATTCGACTTGATGAGTTATGACTCACGAAAATTAACACCAATTATTTTCAATAATTAATTATGGTTTTAATATTGGTAAATGTTTTGTAAACTATGGATTGTTGTTTAAAACTATGGTTTGAAAATTATTCTGCTTAATCCTCTAATTTGACTTTTTAACACACGTTTTTAATGAATGAAAGAAAAAAAATTATGGTTACAGCGCGTTCTATTGATATTGTAATCTGTTTTCAAGAAAATAAAGAAAGTGTTCGTACCATATTTCTTTGGAAGAATGAGAAACCGTATAACAACAAATGTCCTCGAAGCATAAAATATAGAGATAAAATAATAAAGAATGCAAACCAAAATTGGAGTAGCAGTTTAAGTAATTAACAGAAGAGTCATGTAGAAAAAATAGTAAACCAATATTAGCCCCAAAATATCACATCAAACTTTCACATGAAAATAATCTCTTAAAAAGTCCCTCAATTGGGATCTATTCATAGTTATATAATGCAGTTCAGTACAATATCTGTGTTATCATTAAAAGAATAAGCTCTTAAGAGGATTTGATTTTTTGTGGTATACCTTCCCTGTTGAGCCTTCTCCCAGTCAACGTTAAAGGTCGACATATTGGAGAAGCTTGGCCCCCCATCTTCACAAATTGATCTATAAATCCTATAAGGCCAAGTTGCAAAACGTCAAATTCTCATACCAACAAACAGAGGCACAATTCAACACTAGTTGTTGCACCCAAAAGATAACAATTGAAATAAAGCACTCACTGGCATTTGCAAGAACTTCAGAAGAAACGTCAGTTGCACTGCCTTCGGTAACCTATTTGACTCTGAATTTTCCACGTAAATAGTTTTTTCTTCTTCTACAAAAAAAGAGAACACCTAAACCAAAGGCACTATATTTAAAATAGCTCCACTAATAATAGTTACAATTATAGCTATTCCTTTTCTGATAGATTTGTCCTTCACGAGACAGATTCTACACAGAAAGACGCTTGATGCTGATATTGTGACTTAGTAGATGAGCATTTTCCACTAAATTTGACCTTTCTATTTTCCAAGGAATTGCCCAAACAAGGGGGAAAACCACCCACTTTATTTGAAATATCAACATAACGAAGTTTTCCAGCACAATTAAGATCATTTTCAAGAGATCCTCTCAGCATATTGGATGTTATAAATCAAGATAAGTAATGTTCGAAAAAGAAAAAACAATGTTGGAGGCAGTCCGGTCAAACAATTCAAAGACAAGTCAAGGTGTTGAAGCTGAACCATATCAGAGAATTCCTCAGGAATATTGCTTTAAACATGTTCACGCTTGAAACAGTTCATCAGACTTGCAGCCAAAATCAAACCAACAGTAGAGAACCATCCATACAAATCGAACCGTATGAAAAATTGGATAGCTCTAACGTTGAATTTCGTTTCCGTTAGTCAATTGTGTGAATCTAAATTCTTAGTTTTCTTTTCATTTACCACTTATTATGTGCCAGACCCAAAATAAAATAAGGTGATTGGGACTGGCCATAAGAGAGGTGATCTTTATGTCTTGGATGAACTTAAAGTACCGAATATTACAACTTCCATTATCGATTTGTCATTTTTTCGTTTAAGTGCTTCTTAGGACTTTTATTTAGGACACTCTCGTCTTGGTCATATTTATCTTCTCTTTTGCAAATTTTAATTTCTAGTGAGGTTTTAGGAAATTTGAAAATTCATTATATCTCTTATAATGGTGATTGCAAGTTCGCAAAATCTTTTACTTTGCCTTTCAATAGAAGTTTATCTATTTCTCATGTCCCATTTGATCATATTCATTCTTATGTTTGGGGACTCTATACTATAAACACTAAGGGAGGATCAAGATATTATGATCTTTTATTGATGATTTTACTCGGTATTGTTTGTTATATCTTATAAAACATCTATCTGATTTTTCAAATATTTTTATTGAATTTCATGTTTTTGTAAAAGTTGAACACTTAATGGATATCAAGTGTTTTTGCTAGGGTTTAGGTGGGGAATATACATCTAAAGTCTTCTCCTATTTACTCACTTTGGATGGCGCTCATGAGGACTAGGGCTCCTCAGCCTCTTCAACCTTGTCATTCTACATGTATTCGTAAGTCTACTAATTCGCTTGATTTTGCTTCCTTAGTTTATTCTACCTCCTTTGTCTTTTGTTTAATTTCTATTTACCATTTTGTTGAGCCCATGTCCTATAAAGAGGTCATTCGCGATCCCTTTTGGCAAATTACGATAGCTAAAAGATCTACTATTATACATCAAACTCATAATTGAGACTAGGTACCTCTTCCACCAGGCAAACGTGCCATTAGATCTCAATGGGTCCATTGAAAGATATAAACTTTGATTTGTTGCAAAAAAATATTCTCAAGAGTATAGTATGGATTATGATGAGACATTCGCTTCTATGGTAAAAATAACCACAGTTCACTCTCTTATTATTATAGTGCCCAATCAACGATGGGTTATCTCACAAATAGATGTTAAAAATGCTTTCTAGAATAGAGATCTTCAAGAAACGGTGCCCAAAAATTTGTGGAGCAATGATTTAAGGAAGTTGCAAGGGAGTAGAAGATGCCCGCGCTATACCAACTTTTGCGTTCCTGAAGAAAGGAGAGGACATGGACACGGTGGTGAGTGCAATGAAGGAGGAGCTTGAAAGGGCATCAAGGAAGCACATCCTAAGCTTTCCCACTTGGTCTTGTCTCCACTTTTGCTGAGCTTCTCTTGTTAATACTATGCTTTGTCATATATCTATTTCTTCAAATGGTTTATCATTACTCTTGTACTCAAAGGAAGATTATGCTATGTGTTAATTCTACTTGAGCATCTTTGTAGTTCATAGTATTATTTTTTACTTGCTTGATGGGAAATGCATAAGAGATGTCAATAAAACTATATCTTCTCCGATGGGGGTGAAATTTTACTAGTTTGTAACTAGTGCTGGTACTTTAATCATCAATTTGTGTATCATTTCTTCTCTGCTTGGACTACCCTTTAGTGTCCTTATTATGTTAAATTAAAAAAAATTGATTCATGTATTGTTTCATTTTGACACAATCATTCATCAACTAATAAAGCAAGCACGTACAAAGTTTAATCCTCTACAAAACATAAAAATATAGTTGGAAATATGTTTGACCATTCATTAAAAAATAATTGCAATTTACAAAATAGAATCTACGAAGTAAACAACTCTTAGAACATCCATAATCACCATATATGAAAAATGAGAAAAAATAAATAAATATTATTTTCTCACTACAATAATCTCGTCAATGATTACATAAAAAATATAATTCACATTTAACTAGAATGAGAAGCTAAGAAAAAATATAATCAACCAAAACTAAAACAACCTTTTGTTAAATCAAATAAAGAAAGACAAACAATAACAAGAAAACCAAAAAATCTGTGTTAATCAAATATGTCCAACTAGTTAATCATCGCAAGTATCATTTGAACTATCTATCGTCGCAGCAATAATAATAGTAGCAGCTACAAGAGAAATAAGTTTCCAAGGTGTCTCAAAATGCTCAACCTATAACACTACAAAATTTCTCAGCTAAAAGCAATTATAATAGGAATCTATTTCACAAGAGATCGTTTGATACCAATAGTATTTTATAAACGTATTAAAAAAAATTTGTTAAACAATTGGGTTGCTTCCTCCGAATGCAAAAAATTATTAATTAATTTATTTTTATACAAAATTCTCATGCTATGCTTTGTGTTGATAAGACGGTCAAATAGGACGATATGCGAGAAAATGTTAGATTCACAAGATGGAAAATGTTGCTAGTAACTTATGAGATAACAGAAAATAGTGCCTATAATACTATAAATGGTACAAAATGAGATATAAAGTATGTCATTCTCAAACTTGATATCTATGATGAAATGGTCTTCCAGCCTCTTAAATGTTATACCAACTAAAGGTTTCTACTTAACCTTTGAATCCATGTAATTCAATGAGGTTGATGGAAAAACTAATAATATCCTCAATAAATCTATCTTATGGTTCATATCATAGCCAAGTTTAACATATGGTATCAAAACAAGTGTTTCGAAAAATGTGAGAGAAAAACTTGATGGCTAGTGCCATTAAGCGTAACTTCAAATCCATGACAAATTTATATAAAATTTTGAGCACAAACTACGATATCTAGTTTTCGTGCAAAACCAAATCATGACCAATACACTCAAATATGTAGTATACGCTAAAAATGAGATCACTCTTGGTACCATAATAATACCTACAAAAAATCTCAATGATGAAAATGTCATATGTCAACAAGATTTATGAGAAATGTTCTACATTGAGATTACATGGTTCAACATAACAATCACGAGTGCTCTATTCAACCTCTAGCATGACATTTGTGAGTTTAAATAACATGTTTTGTTCAAATTTGATTTAGAGATAAATTCTAAAAAATATTCTATTTTAACCTTCTCTGTTCCTCTCACAATCTCTTAGACATGATAATATGGGGTAAAAAATGCATAAGTGTGAAAATCTTTACGAGTATGTTTTTTCAAAATTTCCAAAACTTTAAAGATGTTGCAATGTTTAGAACGTGAAACAATGAAAGTCATTTTTGATTGAAAAATAGTAACTAACTTCTCTATTTGAGTTGATCTTTCAATAACTTTTTTATTTGCCTCCTTGACAATTTTGCTATAAAAAGTAAAAGAGACATTTATAAGTATTAGAAAATGAAAATATTCAATTTTATATTCACAACCATTACCTAATACTTCAAACAAATCTCAATGTCTTACTAGAACTTCATTTTTACAAGTTTTACATAATGAGAATATATTCATGTATATATTCACAACCATCACTTAAAATTTCAAACAAAAATCAATGTCGCATTACAAGTCAATCTACAATGTGTTGTAAGTCACTCATGTTACTATAGACAACATTCACTCAATGAGCTCAACGAGAAAGCACAAAAGTCGTTCTAGATTTTCTTTCATTCGATAGACTTTTTAGTCCGATTAATCTAGGTTCTAGGAAACTCATCCGCTTTTATTCTTCTCAAATTTCTTGTTGATTTATTTGTTTTTCCAATCTTACGGTTTAGTGATTTACATAAAAAATTTTAAATTACATCTTTCTATCATGTATACTTTATATTGAGTGATATGCATTATTTCTATTATGCGTAAATTATTTGAATTATTATTTGTGAAAATTAAGCAAACAAAATAAAAATGGGATGAGGCACACAACACATTGTAGATTGTGATTTATTTGTTTTTTCATTCTTTCATTCTAGTGATTTACATTTTCACTTTTCCATTCTATATATTTTACATTGAGCAATATGCATTATGTGTAAATTGTTTGAATAAGTATTTGTGAAAATAAAACAAACCAAATAAAAAAGAGAAGACACACACAACACATTGTAGATTGACTTCTATTATGACATAGATATTTTTTTTTTAAATTTAAAGTGATAGTTTTGAGAATATGCACATGAATATTCTCATTTTGTAATACTTATAAACTTTGTAAATTACCTTCTAATAGGACATTGAGATTTGTTCAAAATTTTTAGGTGATACCTATAAATATGCACTTGAATATTTTCATTGTGTAATATTTATAAACGTCATTCTTACTTTTTTACAAAGAAATTGTCAAAAAGGAAAATGAAGAAGTTATTGAAAGATCAATTCAAATTGACAGTGTAGTTACTATCTTTCAATCAGCCATGGTTTCTACTGTGTCAACTTCTTGGCATTGCAGTATCTTTAAGATTCCAAAAATTCTAAAAAAATGTAGTTGTGAAGACTTTCACTCATACAAGTTTTTTTTGCCTATATTATCATGACTCAGAGACTAAGAGAGAAACAAAGAATGTTAAAATGCAATATTTTCAAGAATTCATCTCTATATCAAAATCTAAACAAAACATATTATTTAAACTCACAAAGGCTATACTAGAGATTGAACAAAGTGCTCGTGATTGTTATGCTAAACTATTTAATTTCAGTGCAAAGCAATTCTCACAAATCTTGCTTATGAATGACATTTTCATTATTGAGATACTCCATAAGTGTTATTGTGATTCTAAGAGCGTCCCTATTTTTAGCCTATGCTACATGTTTGAGTATCTCGATCACGACTTAGTGTTGCTCAAAAACCAGATTCCATGGTGTGCTCAAAATTTTGTACAAATTTATCATGAGTTTAAAGTCATGTCTAATGACATTAACCGTCAAGTTTTTATCTCGCACATTTTCCAATCACTTGTTTTGATGTCACATATTGAACATGGCTATGAGACGAAGCATATCCTAGATTTGTTGAGGATATAGCTAATTTTTACATCTACCTCATTGAATGACATGAATTCAAAAACTTACTGGAAACCCTTAGTATAACCCACTCAATTCCAAATGTCACAAAACTTCAGAGAGTTTATATATTGTTTAAGGCAGAACGACCACTTCATCTTAATTGTTAAGTTTGAGAATAGTATACTTTATATTACACTTCTTACCATTCATAATATTACAATCACAATTTTCTATAATCTCATAAACTACGAACAGTATTTTCCATTAAGTGAATCTAACACCACCTCACATGCCATCTTTTTTGACCACTTCATCAACACAGAGGATGACACGAAAATTTTGTATAAAAATAAAATAATTGATAATTTTTTGATACGTTCATAAAAAAATTGTTTCTATCAAAAGTTCTTTTTAGAAGTAAATTCTTATTATAATTGTTTTTGGCTAATAAATTGTGTGGTGTTACAAC
The DNA here is from genome assembly GCA_022433065.1 of Begonia loranthoides. NCBI lineage: Eukaryota > Viridiplantae > Streptophyta > Magnoliopsida > Cucurbitales > Begoniaceae > Begonia > Begonia loranthoides. Next base: position 7,224,549 of record CM039477.1, on the reverse strand, counting down.
TCAAGCATTATGGGACACCTTAGAAACTTATTTATCTCGTAGCTGCTATTATCATTGTTGTTGCGACGATAGTTCAGAAAACATTTGGCCTGATTACATAGTTGGACATGTTCGATTAACACAGATTCTTTAGTTTTCTTTTTATTGTTTGTCTTCTTTTTTTCTTAATTTAACGAAATGTTGTTTTGGTTTTAGTTGAATATATCTATGGCTAACTTCTCATTTTAGTTAAATGTGAATTACATTTTCTATGTAAATGTTGAAGAAATTATTGGAATGAGAAGATAAAACTTAATTATATTTTGCATTTTTCATTTGCGGTAATTATGGAAGTTCTAAGAGTTATCTACTTCATAAATTCTATTAGGTAAAAGGCAATTGCTTTTTAATGAATCGGTAATATATCTCTGACTATATTTACTTTTTGTAGAAAGATTAGACTTTGTAGACATTTGTTTTATTTGTAGATGAATGAATGTGTTAACATGGAACAACGCATGAGTCAAATCCATTTTATTCAACTTAACAAAACAAACAATTGGTCACATTAAGAACACTAAAGAGTTGTCCATGCATGGAAATGCAGGGAAGAAATACAATAGAAGACTATAAATTATAAGTGAAATTGTTAAATAACATCATAAGTTAAAAATTTAATGGGATGTACTGTGTTTATGAAGTTAGTTGTGGTAGACATTTCCTATCGGACAATACTTGAAACCCCTATTTGTAAATAAAATCAAGTTGTGTAACGACCCTAAATTTCATCAGGTTGTAACGACCCTAAATAAAATCAAGTTGTATGAATCTTTTTCCAACAAATCGTCAAGTTGAGTTTTTAACTCCTTTAATTCAACAGGTGTCATTCTGTATGGGGCTTTAGATATTAGTGTTGTTCCAAGTAAAATATCAATGTTGAATTCTATGGCCCTTGTTGGTGGCAAACTTGTTACGTCAGTCGTGCATTGCTAACACGATCTTGTCAGCTTCGAGTTCTTTATTTCCAATAAGAACATTACACCTTCACATAATAGAATTTGCAAACATTACAGTGGCAAAAAATGTAGATACTCTCAACTTATATTCTAGAGGTGTTGGTATTTTTCCTAATTTCTTAAAATATATAAAAGATATGAGGAATGGGTTGCTCCAGAATCAATCCATACATATTAAGGTATACTTGAAATTAAAAACGAACTAGTCACAACAAATGGGTTCTCTTCTGCTTCCTCTTTGGTCATGGCGAAGACTTTAGCAATTGTCTTGGTCTGATCCATGGCATTCATAGAACAATTGTTGAAGTGTTCTATCAGATCGCACTTAAAACAAGTTAGTACTTTTGCAGGACATTCTCTAGTGTGAGCTTTCCTACATGTAGGATATGTAGGAATAATGGACATCCTCATCTGATTTGTCAGCTCCCTCTTGATAAACTTGGAGGTTCCTTTTGCTTATCCATGAGTAAATAGCCTCTTAGATCCAGCCCATTGCAATTGTGGGGGCTTATTCCATAGTTGACTAGCCTGATTGAACCTTCTTCTATTTTCTTGAGCCTTGATGACCTTCTACTCTCCTATCTCTACACTCAAGGTCTTTTCATCAGAGACAGCAAATAAAGTGTTCTTTGTAATGAGAAGGCTGACATATTTGAATATCTCTGCTCTCAACCCTTAAACAAAACATTCACCCTTAATACTTCGGTATTAACCATGTGAGGGGCAAAAGAAGAGAGTTGTTCGAACTTGTACATATAATCTATTACACTTCCAATCTGCTTCAGGGCTATGAATTCTTCCATATTTGCTTTTCTCATAATGTCAGCGAAATATTTATCATAGAATGGCTCTTGGAATTTATCACATGACATGGTAGCAACTATAACGACCCCAAATTTCATTTTCCCCAAGTTATAACGACCCCAAATTTCATTTCCCCCAAATCTCATAATGTATTATTTTCATTAAGTCCCACCAGTAACAAACCTCTCTTCTAAACATGGAAGAAGATCAAACCACATTTTTTGCCTCTACAATCTTAGCAAGATCAAATATTTCACTAATGGTTTTGATTCAATCCTCAACAGATGTCATAGGGGGTTCCATCTTTTGGAATCTTTCAAAGTCAAGATCTACTTGTCGAGGCCTATTAATGACTTGGACTTGGGCTTGGGGTTCAGATTGGGCTTAGGCCGTAACATTAACTGTTTGACTAACTGATCACTTTACCTAAACTATCTCTCGATCATATCCATTATTCGATTGAGAATCGCATCACGTTCAACATTATTTCTTCTACGATTTGTCATAAGTCTACATCACAAATGTTCATTTATAAAATCTATTTTTGAATATTTTGAAATTTTAATTATTATTATTATTATTTATTTTTTTCAAACAAAATTTCAGTAAGTAGGGATTTATCATAATAAAAGTAAAGTAGAAAAGAAATACTTACTTGCTGATTGACAATCTTCCTCATGCAAAGAACCAAACGGGTAGTCTACAGAATCATTAAAGCTCTGATACCAGCTATAACGATCCCAAATTTCATTTCCCCCAAGTTATAATTCCTAAAATTTGTCCCCAAATTGATTTACAATCTATGTTTAATTTGGTTGTTATAAATCATAAAGTACAAAATCTCAAAATTATTATTTAAGGTGGAAACATTTAAGAAAATAGTTATATTTATTAGCAAAATAGTTTAAGGATACTTATTAATTAATTTTACTTTACTAAGCTTTGTAAATCAAAACATTACTAAACACTTATTTAAAACATCATTAATTAAAACAGAATTTATTCAATATCCAAATACAACCGAAAGTTATTCAAATTACCTTAGTAAATTAATAGTAAGTAAAGTTTATTTTAAAATATTAAAATTGAAATATAATAAAATTTAAATCTCTTACCCATCATTTAAATTGTCAATATCTCCCTCTGTATGCTCTTCTACTTCGGAAAAATTCTCGATCAACGTCAATTCATCTTCATATAAAAACTCACCTACATCACATAACTATATGAGAGATGACTTAGTAAGTAAAAACAACATATGCATATACATCTTAATTTCATGCATTATCAAATTTTTATGTTTTAAGCTATATACTGGTTAGAAGTCATTTTTCAACTTTATCATGCGTTCAGACTTTCATTAACTATCTCATAACCATGCATTCAGACTTTCAGAGAACCAGCGGTTTCTTACCCTCATAAAGTATATCGGTCATCTCATATCATGTTTTCCATCAATTCTATCAATTTCATGCATTCATGCTCTCATACATAATTTCCTATTTATTTTATCTTTTAAATATAATGTGTCAATACATAACATTGCATATCGAAATTAAATAATGAAAATAATATACATCTTGTGATGTAGGACTTATGGCAAAAACGTTGTAAAACTGTTTTACTTACCTAGATTTCAAGAGAGTAAAGGATTTAGGTATTCCAGAGTCTTCAAATAATCTAGCCTACCAAAATGATTTAGCAATTAATTTCTTTCTTAAAAAAATAATAATCCTTGAAAGAAATTTGGACAGAAATAAGTTATTGATAAAAATCTTAAACGGGTCAAAGTTGAAGTCAGATTGATCTAGAAAATCTTAAGAGAATTTTGGGTTGAAATTGAAACGGGTTGGGTTTGGGTTTGGGTTTGGGTTTGGGTTTGGGTTCGGGTTCGAGTTCGGGTTCAGGTTCGGGAAAGAGACGGAGTTCCGAGAGAGACTCCTCTTTTTCTCTCTTTCCTCTAGGCAATTAACTCTCAATAAGAACACTCACTAGCTCTCAAGAAGACTTTCACTCACAATACGCAAAAACAACATAACATACCTCCCTATTTATAGGTTTTATTTTCTCATTTAATAATCATCAAAATAGAGCAATCACTCATCAAAGTGGAGCAATCACTCATCAAAGTGGTGTCTATAAATTATTTCTAGAGTGGTTAAGTTGGGTGGAAATTCAAATTTTTTATTTCAATAGAAAGTTAAATTTGAATTTCAAAAATCTAAACCCTAGTATGTTACAAGTTGTAGGCTTTGAATTAGTGTTGGTTTCTAATTGATGTTGTGACCTACACTTAGTTTTAAAGAAGAAATATTGGCAACAAAAGGATGGGTAAACCAAACCATCTTTTTCCCAATATTATTATTAAATTGCTGGTAGGATTCCCAAGGGACTTGGAAGTGTATATTTGTAATGAAACATTTCCATTTCTTTAATCCAATGTGAAATTTTTGCAAGCAACGCTAAGAAAAAGGAAGAAATTACGGATAATACCACCCCATAAAAGAAACAAAACAAGCAAATCTATTGTGTGCGTTAAGTCAAATAAATATTGAGCGCAATATAGATTACAAGTAGAAATATCAACTGGACCTCCATTCAACAAAGTGCCAATCATAAAATTTTAATTGCATCATCAAGGTGATCACAATAAATAGCGAGCACTTGCGCAGTTGTAATAGTCTAAAGTCATTGAAAATAATTATTCTAACTAGATTATCATTGCACTATTTCAATGTAAATTACAAGTTTTTTCGTAGTCCAATTGCACATTCAATTTTGAAACATGATGTCATTCCACATTATTACAACTAAGCACTATTCTAAAAACCACTTTGTATCACACTTTTGAAATGAGAAAGGGGTTAGTTAATAGTGATGGTAGGACATCTGAAGCGTTTAAAGTGTATTAACACAACAAAGGAACAAAATTGATAAGGTTGAGTTCAACTCTGTATAGGCTCCTACGAAAGGAACATGGATGACATATGCAAACAAGAAACATGGATAAAACACCTCTAACTAGACAAGGGAACTTATCTATGTAGACGCACAAGTTGAATCTCTAAATATAATGTTATAGTTCAAATTAAGTGAAGTATCAACCAATCTAAAAGAAATCTGAGATACTAATCAAGTGCATAATAAATAATAGTTATAATTAGTATTAGTTGGGTGGTTACTGTAACTATTGGATAATTAATAAGATAAATTAGTATTTAAAAGAAACGGAAAAAGAATGGGGAGATCATGTTGTATTTTGTAAGGAGATTTCAAATTCTCGAAAGCCTAAAAATGTCTCTTAATGGTTCTTTCCATGAATTTCATCAAATACACTTGAAGAAAAAAACAATATGAAAATAGATGATACCACTAGTGTTTCTATGGGGTATTTTCGCAATCATTTGGTGCATTATTTCGTGGGTCCTCTAAGGGAATTAGATGATTAAATTGATTGGTTGCTATGGAATTTGGACATTCTTGTAAATGTTGTTGTAATATTTGTTTTAGTCTGTATAAAAATCGCTCAAAGGCTAGATGTTCCTATCGAAAGTATCCTTGTGATTCAAGAGTTGCATCACTTTCTTCTAATAATCTATTATCTAGCTCTTGAGGGAAATCTGCTAGATATTTATCTAAATAATTAATAAAGTATTTCACTTCTTTTTTATCAAGAAAATTAATGAATTCCAATTTTTCCATAATGACATCGTATATTTCTTCTAACATTTTAAATTTTTGTTATTAGAATATTTCAGATTTTAATTTGTATGTATAAATATTTTATTTTAATTATCTGGGTATAAGTCAAAATAATCATTATCTACTAAATATTCATTAAAATAGTAAATAAGATAATCTAGAAGTTGTGCTAGATATATATTATTTTCCATTTGTTGTATGTTTTCGTAGTCAAGTTTAGCTCCGTATAAGGATATTTTATTTTAATTTCTTTTAGTGCTTAGTGATCTAATAGTAGTTTTTAATGATTTCAATAGTGGTTCTTCTTGATCATTTTCAGGTGATCGTGAGACTAAAGGAATGGATTTTTTAATATGTAGTGGTGGTAATACAAGCGATAATCTAGGAAATTCATAAGGCACAAAATTACTTGTTTCTGAAAACGATTTACTTCTTAGGTGTTTTCTGTCGTCTGTTATGTATTTTGGTTCGAGTCTATGTAAAAGTGATTGTGAAGGTGTTTTTAATTTTAATACTGGTTTGAATAATTCGTCTATAAATATTCTTTCATCTCGTTTAAATGCTGAGCTGTGATGACTGTTTGTTAAAGCCTAGTTGATTTGATAAGTTATAGTAAAAGGACGATTGTTATTTTTCATAAAATTATCTCTTTTTAGTTCGTATCTTAATGTAATGGATCTACTCAAATCTTGATCTTGTAAACTTAATCCTAATTGAATATTTATGTTGAACATTATTTTTCCTTGTGAAAGATTTCCTTGTCCTTTTGCGGTAATACAGTCCTTATTGTTTATTAATCTATCATCTCGTATTTCTAGTTCTAGAGGAGAATTAATTTCTTCCATAAAAGTGCTTTTAAATAATAATTGAATAGTACTACAGTGAATATATGATATTTTTAGGCGTTCAGATGGTTCCATTTTCTTTATTCTTTTATAGATTTGATTTTTATTAATAATAGGAATAATAATGTCTCCTTGAGTATATTCAATAGGGATTGTTGCTTCTCCTACGATTATTCCATATTTAATAATATTCTTTCTGGATAATCTATGTTTTAGTAATTCAAAGATAGATATGTCAAAATTATGCTTCTTAGTTAAGGACAATTCACTCTTTCTTATTTTTTGTAAATCAATAATATTGTTACACATGTATCCTAAATTTGTTTCTTCTTCATATGATTCGATTATGTTATTATTTATTTTATTAGTATTATTAATGATATTATTACTAGAAGATGAATACTCTGACATAAAGAAAATATACCTGATATATTTCTTGGATTGATAATCTTGGATTGATAATCTGCTAGTAATCTTGATAATATGATGAGAATGATCCCTCCAGAGTATTACCTCAAGGATCGTGAGAGTATTGACAAGAGACTTATATCAAATGCTCATTCATAACACTCTGTGTATCCTCGAAGGAGAACACACTTATTTATAGGAGATGGTCAGCCTCCTTACAAACCCATAAATCCTAGAGGAATATATTCCTCGGCACACTTGCTATTTACCTTGACATAAAGCTAAGGGAATAGATTCCCTGACTCTTACTGACATGAAAAAAGGAAAGTTGCAGGGAATATATTCCCTGAATTACAACTTTCTTTTTACACGATTAAGACATAAAGCAAACACAAACAAACAAAAGTACAATAATTTACATACTATTGCAAACTTTAATAATTAAAGTTTACATTATTGCTTGTCTTCTGGTGATTGTCTTTCGAGATTCCTTCTGATGATGATTATTGTGATGCTGTAGCCATGTGATTTTTATTAGTCAAGGAGATGATAAGTTTCTGAATGGCTATAGTCACATCTGATTGAGGATTCTGTTTTCCTTCTTTTAGCTAACTTTTCTTTTTCTCTGAAGAATGCTTTGCATGATGATAAATAGTCATTGTACTTTTTATTTTCTTCGTAGGAAGCTCTGGCTGAAACAAATTTTCTGATGGCGTTGATGATTACTCCTTCGCTTGCCCATCTGTTGCTTCTTTTGGCCATTGAGATTAAGCAGTCAATATAAACGACTGCGTTTTAATGAATCAACTGATCTAGATCTATTATCTCAAAAGCTGATATTCTGACATCCTTGATCTGTTTCTTTTCTGTAGACTTCAAATAGTAATGTCTCTGGCTAATTTTTTGATATACTTCGTCATGCTTTCTCTTAATCCATAAATAATCACAGAAAAGTCTTTGTTGTTCTCTACTGGGAGCTTGAGAGTACTCTGCATAATCAACTGGATCTGATAGTAGTTGTATTATATCCGCTCCAGTAAGATATTTGAATCTCCATGATGTCTCGATGGTGGGAATCTTTATATTCATGATCTTGATATTGATTAATGCGATTTGATATATTTAATAATGAGCGATAGCTCCAATAAGAGTAATAATTTGTTCTTTGAGCCTAAGCTCTGATAAGAGTAATGATACGTTCTTTGAGCCTAAGCTCTGATAAGAGTAATGATACGTTCTTTGAGCAAAAGCTCTAATAAGAGTAATGATACGTTCTTTGAACAAAAGCTCTGATAAGAGTAATGATTCGTTCATGTATCATGATTCTCCTGAGTATAGATGCATACCTGATGTGTTCTTGTCTTATTTCCATTCTCTGGTTAATGTATCTGCAAAACAGTTCTTTTCGGATTTTATGTATTTAATATATGGTTGATATTGATGTAATTGTAATTGCCATCGAATTAATCGTCCCTTTTTATAATCTTCTTGCAGTTTATATTTCCAAAACCTGTTACATATTTTGAATATGTTCTTAATTCAAACCTTGTTCCAAATCAGCAATCATTATTTGCGTGTCATGTATTTTTCCATTTAGGTCCATAATTTCTTTTTCTATCTTAATTAATTTGCACTGATTTTCTATTATGATATCATGAGTATCCTTGATTTTTGCTTTAAGTTTATAATAATATTGTGTTAGGAATTCATTAGTATTAACTACATTACTCTGTATGTCTTGTAAATCGTCTGTATTATGATGAATAATAATGTAAGATAGAATTTCCATGATGTTATTTAAAAGAGCTTTAATTTTAGAATTGTCTAGTGTATCTGGTTGGGATTATTTACTTCCTATAGCGTAATGGGTTCCCATAGGTAGGTTTTTGAGTAGAATAATCATTTTTTCTTGAAATGGTAGTCTTGATAAACTACTTAATTATGTAGTTAAGGTTCTAATGTGTAAATTGCTAACTTGTAACTTTTCGACGTTGTCGATGTTATTCATGGTAATCTTGCTTGCTTAATTATCAGGTAATCTAGTAGGTGGTGCATTTGCGTATCTGATCCTAAACATTGGTTCCTCTCTATAACATTCTACAATACACAAAAATAAAATTATAAGTGTCAATGCTAAAGGTACAGTAATTAGTATGATGATGATATAATCCATTATAAGATAGTTCAAATGATGATTAATTATATTTCAATATTATGTATATATTGGTCAAGAGAAGTTGGTGGAGCACGGTTTAGTGTTCTGTTAGTATTTATTGGTTCCTTTATATAGCATTCAGCAAAATGACTAGAAATAATAGCATAGTGGTAAGACTATTATAATAATTGTATAGTCCATGATTGGTTACTTGCTACAGTGTTTCTATAGGATGCTACAGTGTTTTTACTATTCCACCCCCTCGGGTGTGATCACTTGATTCATCAAAACGCAGCCGTTTATATTGACTGCTTAATCTCAATGGCCAAAAGAAGCAACAGATGGGCGAGCGAAGGAGTAATCATCAACGCCATCAGAAAATTTGTTTCAACCAGAGCTTCCTAAGAAGAAAATAAAAAGTACAATGACTATTTATCATCATGCAAAGCATTCTTCAGAGAAAAAGAAAAGTTAGCTAAAAGAAGGAAAATAGAATCCTCAGTCAGATGTGACTATAGCCATCCAGAAACTTATCATCTCCTTGACTAATAAAAATCACATGGCTACAGCATCACAAGAATCATCATCAGAAGGAATCTCGAAGACAATCACCAGAAGACAAGCAATAATGTAAACTTTAATTATTAAAGTTTGCAATAGTATGTAAATTATTATACTTTTGTTTGTTTGTGTTTGCTTTATGTCTTAATCATGTAAAAAGAAAGTTGTAATTCAGGGAATATATTCCCTGCAACTTTCCTTTCTTCATGTCAGTAAGAGTCAGAGAATCTATTCCCTTAGCTTTATTTCAAGGTAAATAGCAAGTGTGTCGAGGAATATATTCATCTAGGATTTATGGATTTGTAAGGAGGCTGACCCTCTCCTATAAATAAGTGTGTTCTCCTTCGAGGATACGCAGAGTGTTATGAATGAGCATTTGATATAAGTCTCTTGTCAATACTCTGACGATCCTTAATTTAGATTTTGATCAAGCTAAAAGTAGGATCCTTAGTGAGGAATCAGTACCAAACATCGAGGAAACATTTTTTGCTATAAGGAAGAAAGCCAAGTACTGTAGTTGATTAAAAAAATGAAAAAAAAATCGATATCATGATCACAATGTTCATGAAATCTCTGCATTAATTACTAATCCAAGAGAAAACAATGCAACTACATGGCAATGGAGAAGCAATGTTGAAAAGGATAATTTACAGTGTAATTGTTGCATTACATTCATATTACTCACATAGAATTGTTGAAAACTAATGTTAGACCTCCATATTTGAATGAGCACAAGAGGAAACACAAACATGGATATCAAATTGAATATGGTGAAGTTCTACTGGAAGAAACTAAATCAAATAAAGAAGATTCTACCGTAAACTATCAAAGAATAAAATAGAGCAGAATTACAAATTTATTATCCTATTGCATCAATTAGAGCAGATTTACAGGTTTACCCAAACTAAGCACCCCCTTCTTCAAATTTAACTCAAACAGGTAATTACCTAAAGTAAATGAAGAAAATAGATCCTTGTACCATAGATTCAGGAGCATAGATCATATGACAGGTTGGTCTAATCATTTTATAACTCATAAACTTTGTTCAGATTACCAAACACTCAAAGTTGGAAAATGGTTCTTTAGTATGGGATATAAAAAACTATCAAACATCCTTTGATGGGAAGATGATTGGAAGATGATTTAGAATAGAAGCATATAAGAATTAGAAGCTTGGAAGAAAAGGATTGGAAGATTGTTGCCATTTTCAATAATAATCATCCATATTATCAACATAATCTTCCCTTCAAGTTTCAATACATAATTTTAAATCATAGAAGTTAACATGACCGTTGAAGAAGAAAAGACAACTAGAAAATCATAAAATTATGACTGTCAATACAAAATAAAAATAAAATAAAATATACATAACTAAAACTCAATAGATGATGTCATCAACTGATAGTGAAGCTTGATAAGCACATGTTGAGAGTGAGATAATATGAGAAGAAGTGAGGGTAAATAGGGTGATTTAACATAGTTACTTATTGTAATTGGAAGATTACTTGATTATATATTAAAAAAGTGTGAAGGAATTATGAATATTGAATATTGTAGCTTAATGTTCTTGAGGAAGATTAGATTTAAGTTTTCAAATTTATGGTTTTCCAGATTCGTGGTTAGGTTTAGAGTTAATTTTTGAATTTTAGCATAGTTGCTAGATTCGTGACTTGTTATTTCAAATTCTTTGAGTTCACTGTGAAAGAGCACACCCTAAATTCCAAATGAAAATCAATTGGCCGATGTGCTAAAAAATTACTTCCAAATAAAGAACTTCAAGCAATCTAAGGATGAAAGTCGTGTTCAATCTAGGTCGAGGGGAGAGTGTTGAAGATTGCTTGAAATATTCCAAAATGTCACCTAGCATTATGATAGATAATCATTATCATTTACAATTGTTGGAAGGTTAATAAAAAGAGTTAATTAGTTGGGAAGTTAAATGAATGTAGGAGAGACAGTTATTCAATTAATTGTTAATAGTTGTAAGCTGAATCTATTGTATAAAAACTCAGTGTAGTTGGAAAGAGACATCATGAAAATTAGGAAGAAAGTGTACTTCCAGAGTAGTAGGGGGGAAATGAGAGTGGTAGTGTGGGATCTGTTTGTATTTTTTTTTTCTAATATTTTCGGAGGGCCTTTCAGCTTATCAATTTGCTATGAGAGCAGAAAAATCCTAATACAAAAATGGGGCAGAAGAAGAGCAAGTATGAGTGTTTCAGCTTGGTCAATGTCTACTGTGAGGAGCAGCTGGCGATAAAGTTCAAACTGGAAAGTGGACAACCACTGCTTTGGTTGTTGGCCCTTTTATTTGTAACCCCATTCTCAGTTTTAGAGCAGTAGGATTTTCTATTTATGACCCAACACTTCCGCACGCAAGAGTTCAAATTTGCAATTTATTATAACTCAACTCAAATTACGGCACATCATAGCCCTAGGAAAGCTCTGTCTCATTACTGATGACATATGCCCTAAAGAAGGATTTAGGTAAGCCTTTTTCACTTACATGTATCCCAATAAAGTTTGGTTCTTGGACAGGAGGTGATAAAAATGGAAATCCTTTTGAGCTAGCAAATGTTATTAAGAATGTTTCATTTCTTTCTAGTTGGAGTTGGATGACTATTGATTTATATTTTTAGGAAATCGAGAATCTAAAGTTTGAACTTTGCACGGATCAATGCATTGACCAATTAACAGGATTGAACTATGAAATTTTAGAAGAAGAAGCTTCTACCACACCAGCGTGGAATCTATTTGTATTTTTTCTTACTATTCTTTTATGAAGGTCTTTGAGCTTATCACACTACCTAAATCTTCAAGATAAATATGTGGTTTTAGAGGTACACAAATCAGGAAAACATTGAATGATTCTTCCTAAATACACTGCACCTCCTTAAATGAATATTTTCTATCTTCCTTCTTAACAAAGTTGCCATTGTAGTTAGCATTACTAAGCAAGGTTTACTCATTTAAACTTTTCTTAAACTATTTTCCATAAAGATTATTAAATAAAACATAAATTTTTAAATTTACCCCTAACCAAGGATTAAGCTCCTAGGATGTCCATTCGACATATACACTCAATAATAGTGGTTCAACTTAATTCATAATTTTAGCTAATCATCTAGCTATTTGTTCCATCTGTTCCCGATATGTGGAAGCATTACTGGGTAATTGGACCCTCCACAATTGAAAGAAAAAGAAAATTTTATCTAGCATTGGTCGTCGAGTGCTAGGTTTGAAATTAATGAATTTATTGATGCCCTAATTCAAAAATAAATAATCACAACTAAAAAAAATGTCATTTTTTATCCTCGTTCAAATGGATCCTTCGTTGCCGCACTTCTAGACAAGAAAGAAAAGCCAAAAAGATATGAAAACATTGAGCTCATATGACCCCAAATTCACCTCTAAGGAAGTTGAACTTATATATTTTTTAAAAACAAGTTAGAGAAACTTAGAATCAACTCTTTGTATGATCTCTACATAATTAAGTCAAACCTTTTAGGGAAAACGTAGAGTAATGGAAAATGTAGGGAATGCAACGAGAGTTTGTAATATTTTTCAATTAAAAAAATCAATTAGGAAAAGATTTCCACCCTCGATTCTGTGGGAGCATTTCGAGCTAGGGAAGGAAATTCTTTCTTTCCTTCCCCTATGCTCCATCATTTTAGCAGAGGGCGTTTCCTTCCCTCCCTCACAAAATTTCTCTTTGCCTCCCTGCCTCTCTTTATGCTCTCTCGGCAAAAAACCTTTGCTAAAGCATCACAAGGATATTCGATAACATCTTTTACTACAAGAAGATGGGTTATACGTAGACTGAGAGAATGAATCTTCTTGATGCTTTCGGCACTCTAATACTAAAACATCAAGAGGTTATCCCCTGAGATCTTCTACTGCGAGGAGATTTGATAAGTACATTGGGACGATGAATCCTCTTGATGTTTTAGGCACTCTAACACTACATCATCACGAGGCTATCCGTGTGCAATGTTCTGTTGCGTGGAGATTGGTCGTTTACATGGGAAATGGTGATGGGGCATTTAAGACATGTCTTTGGTTTTCGAGCCCCGTAAGTGAAAAAGGGGGATGGGGCATTGGTGACTTTTCCTTACGTTTCGAGCCATGAAAGTTGGAAATGAAGATCGTAATGACGCTTCCTTGGATTTCAAGCCCCAGAACCTGGCCAGGGTATTTGTCACACGGAGATGGCAAGTTGTCAATAGTAGAGATTATTCTATCCTAGTACTGTTCCATTTGACGAGTGACGGACTACTTGTAACTCTACTCATCGGCAATTCTCGTCAATTTGGAAAACAAAATTATTTTAATAGAGAAGCGGTCTACCGTGAGCAACCTCATCTGTTACTGCGATTATACGGATTGTATCGGCACTAGTTAAGATTCGTCGGCACATCTGAGCGATTATATGAACTGTCTCGGCTCGGAGCATGGCTCCCTGACAACTCGGGTGATGTGATGGATCTTAGGGTCGCTGTCATTGGTATTCTCTTATGTTTCATGAGGTGTTGCTCTCGAGAGATGGCGACCTTTCTATGGTGTGTGTCGGATGAGTCATTGTGTGACCATCCTATTTCACTGAGGACATTTTAATAAAGAAAACAATGTTGACATATTTTGCTATATAATTGTCTATGTATAGAGTGAGTTTTTGGACAAAGCCACATCGAGAGTCATGGGCCGGTTTTATAAAATGATAAAGAAGTTTTTAATGTTTAAAATCCATGTACGGTAAAATTAAAAGCATGAAATGGTTTTCAAAAGATAAGAAAAATGGTTAGTCATGCATTACATTTAGTATTGACTTCCCTACTGAGTTTGTCACTCGCCCCTTAGACTATTTTTCCCATGTTATGGTGTAGGTTCAGTGCATGAGATTTGTAAGTGTTTTCGTGGGACGATGCCGGTGTTCCCTAATGAATGTTTGTTGGTATAATCCCCTTGTATCCAGTACGTTTCAGCTTTTTTGTATTGGTGTTGTTTGATTTAATTTGTGTACAATACTTTTCTTTGTTATCTATCATGACTTGATCTAATCAGTCTATAGACCACAACTCATGTAATTTGAGTTTGGGCTTGATATTAATTATGTTAAGTCTCTCGCATTCTTTTACGCATTGGGCTGGATAACCAGGTCCTCTATGAGGATCAAGTTGCCTGACCTGGTGGTTTTGTTAAGCCAGTCAATGGGACGTGACAATCATTCTTAGGGGTAATTGGGGCTTTTGTAGTGATCATTTGCGGAAACAGTCCAGGCTTCCAAAGAGAACATTTGCAGAAGAAGTCCAGGCTTCCACAAAGGACATTTTTAAAGCTGTCATGACTTGGAGGTAGGCCTAATAGAAAAATCAATTTAGACAACTTGATCCTCAGAGAAGACCTGACCACCCAACTCAATACTAGATTGTCAGTAGAAATATTATCATAAATTTAAACTCAAACCCCAAAACAAACTAGTTATAGTCCATATAGTGGTTAAGAAGAGTTAAACGTTAGCGTAATAATAATAAAGAAAAAAAAATACTAATGTAGGATATAAAATCATTCAATACCAAATGACAAATTTAACAAACTAATACAAGAAATATAAATCTTCACCTAAGAAAACAAGGAGACACTAAGAGGAAACCCATGTATGAAGTAACAATACCTCAGACACCACACTTGACCACCACTATCTAAATCAAGAATTGAGAGGTTGTCGGGGTGAGTGATTAACTCAAGAAGAAAATTTATATTATATGCAATGCATGAAAAAACTAAATTTATCTTTTTTTAGAAAACTATGGTTTAATGCTTCTTCTCATCGTACTTGGGATTTCAAGTCATTATACAAATCACTTCACCTTTTAATTTAAATCCAGGTTCATGAACCACTGATGATGCTTTGTCAAAATGTGTTTTATTCATAGACAACTATATCACAAAAATAGGCCTACATAATTTTCAATTCAAAATCATTCTAGGGTCACACAAGAACCACTATGGCCCTTAACACAGAAAGGTAGCAATCCGTCAATAGCAACACTTCATAAGTCCAAAGGAAAAAAGTGCCCTCAGTTTGAAGACCAGACGACAAAAACATTTGTAAAGTCAAATAACAGATAAGATTACTAACAATAGATTACTCAGTGGTCTCTAAGAGCGAAAATAAGACATGGTTGAAGAAGCCGAGTGAAGATTGCCAAACCCATACCCTATATTACACACCGCATGGTCGACTTGCCACAACAACAATTAACTCGAAAAGACCCACCAGTTGATGAGACATAACTACGATTGATGAGATACAACACACCCTACCCAAACAACTCAACCGTTGAAGAGACATGGCTAAAGTCAATTGAACAATACTACAGTTGACAAGGACCACCTATTGTCAATAAGACACTCTGACAGTCAACTGGGACTACAAAACAGACGACAAGACTTTACAACAGTCAATTGACACCACACAACGTTAACAAGACACGACAACGGGCAACAGATACCTCGCAACAATCAACAAGACACGTCACTGGCCATCCTAGACTTAACAAAGGCCATAAAGACACAATTGCAATCAACCGAGACAAAACAACAATTGACGATTCACACTAAGGTTAATAGAGACCACATAGAAACCCGAAAAGGAATGGAAAAAACCATGGTCACGAATTCATTGAGGCGCATGGCATCGAGTGGTGAAATTTGATAAAAAACGTTCTGTAGCAATCCACTAATCCATAAAAGTAGACTACCGACCCGAGTAAAAACTTCCCGAGTGGAACACCTATGAGAATGCAAATTTCTATACTCCCACAGATATCTAGCGCAACCATCTCACGCTTTCAAAGATGCCCAGAAGCATCCTGTAGTGAACCAAAAACCTCCACGGGATCTACCGAATACAGGCAACCAAGAATGGAAGCTCTCAAACACTTTCCTAGTCGACCAAACCCAACAAGTGGTCGACTGGACACAATTCATTTCAAATAGAAAGCCTCTAGGACAAAACTACAATCGATAGGACCCAACTAGTGGCTAACATGGAAATCTTTCCAGTGCAGAAACCATGGGAAACTCACATTTCTTCACTGATTCCGACCTGAATCAGCTGAATTTTTGCACCAACACTAAATCTACAACAATAACACAGGAACAACCAAAAGATTTGAGTTCCAAGCTCAAATTCAAAATTGACACAAACGAGAAATTCCAAACAAAAAAACGAAGTTAGAAAACAACGTACTAACGAGACTCCTTCACAAAAGTTAGAGGTTGGGATGCAACGAACACAATTCTAGTCATCAGGAACCTTCTACATGCCACTCAATTTCATACCTCTCTTCGTCTCACTCCCCCTTCGCACAGCGACTCCAGAATGGAAAGAAAAACTTTCCATTAAGAATAAAAAAATTATAATTTTATTAGTTTATTATATATATATATATAATATTAATTTATTATAAATATTAAATTAAACAATACTCGACAAAACTTATAAATAAAGGAACGACAACATGAACTTAATGAATATATTCTCACAGCTTCAGATCATAGGGAAACACTGAAAGCATCAATTGACCATTGAGTGAACCCATCACACTTGGCCGATGACCCACAACGCGCTGCAAAAATTTGGTCAACACAAAAAAGAAATTTGAGCTCAATGAAAGAAAAATATTACTCATAAAAATATAAAATAAAAAAATTACAAATTTTATAGAGGCAGTTTGACCTTTCACAAAGATCGTCTATTGCCATAGCCTAGGTCACTGCACGATGAATTTTAATGGAAGATTTTATCATCCAATTGTCGTTTTCCCTTTAGCTTAAATTCTTAGTCTTGATGTAAGAACTTCCCATTGTTCCTAAAGTTTTGTTTGAGATTTTTCGTTGTTAATCCTTTAGTTTGGATTTTGAGTCCTGGTAATGAATCCATGGAATTTTTTCCATAGTGTTTTGGTTTAGATTTTGACTTCAATTTCTTTTTAGGTTCCAACAATATTTTTGATTTTGATGTATGTTCCCGATAATGTGTTCTAGTTGGTAGATTAGAAATTTGTCGTCATTGAGGTAGGGGTTTCTCTACCGTACTACCTTGCATCATGGTTTTGAAAACCCTTTTATTTTGTATGTTAACTGTAAAAGCCATGTAATTTTTAAATAAGCAATTCCACGTGTAAATTTTTGCGTTAAAATATGTCATAACGTTGAAAAGTTTACCCAAATTATCACGTAGCGGCCACATACGCACATTTAGTCAATGGGTCAAATTAGTGGAATTAGAAATTTTCAAATGGGAAGTTAAATTAAGTAACATAATTGAAGACCAAAAATTTAAGTTATAACATTATTGGATGAAGCTCAGAATAAGTCGGATTAAGAGAAAATTATTTGATGTATGGTATGTATGGTGATGTCTAAGGTCATTTATGTAATTGAATGAAAGAATTAAGATATGAGATAAGAGAGAGGTAGAGTGGAGAAAGAAAATAAGTAAGTGGAAAATAAAATTGGAGTGAAGAAGGGAAAAACACGATATTCCGAGTGGACGACATTGGCTTTCGAGCGTTCGAGTAGTGAAGACCAACAACCCTGCACTCTAAGCTAGGGCTTCAGCTTGGTTCGAACCCTGGTCTCCGGCAATGACAACACAGTTCCTAACCGAGAGGCTCCACTTCTACAGCTTCCGACTCCAGTGAGTTAAGACAGAACACCGATTCTATTTTTGGCTTTGGTGAGAGATGTAACGACCCGTTATTTTTCCAAGTTTATTTGTTAACTTTCACAATTTGTCATAAAAATTTTTCATTTTACATTTCACAACTAATTTACTATAAAATCTATTATCAGAGTAAATGAGCGAGCTGACATAAGTAGTTTTCAAAATCCATTTAGATATGTACCAAAAAGTTTATAAAATAGTCCGATTATAGTTTTCAAACCAAAATAAGATAGCCTAACTATTACTTATACCAAAATACCAGTTTTCAAACCCAAAGTACCAAAATAAAACTGTGATGACCCACAACAAACAGATCAAAGTGGCTGATAGCCTAAGGTATCGTCCTGGAATGCCTCCTCCATGACTTGATTATCATTAGCAAAGACATTACCTACATTATGGGGGAAAACAATTAGCCTAAAGCCCAGCAAGAATCAGAATGAAATGCAATGTATGTTATGCATGACCATACAATGTAATTAAACCAAGAGTGACATACACCCAGGGCCATGAGGGAGAACCGGTTACTCCACAAGGGAGATATATCCATCTGGGGTGTTCCCCATGTCGGTATTCACTCTTTTGTTATGAGAACGTTGGAGATTTCAGAACAGAAGACAATGAACCCTCGATCCCATTTAACTAACCTACTTTCTATCTAATCATTCCATTGTGAACTTATCTTTGTATCAATCCATTGTGAACATATACTAGTAATGGGATGTCATTGTTTTCCCAAAATCCCACATGCCTATTTATATAGCTTTATTATGACATGCAAGTATGGAAACAAGTTCATAAGTCCTAAAATGATGCATGTATGTCAACAATATAATTGAAAAGAAAACACAAGTATTGCAAGTGAAAGGCAATAACCTAATATACATGCTCATAACTGTCACAACCAACACTTAATATAATATGAGGAATTTGCGTCACATATGTTTATCCAGAACTGTAACTATAACACTTTTATCATTAAACAAGACTAAAACAGGAATAAATTAGTAACAAGAGGCATTACGAACATAACACCACAACTACCGTACTTCCATCATTGAACATAACCAACTAGCACATGATGGATAATTATTATAATTTCTATGAATTCCACAACTTATCAACTTATTATGGACGTTCATATCAACTATCAATTCCCTAACCGAAAATTATTTCATGCTTTAATTGCTTAACAAAAGCTTATCTTCTAACATTGCCTCTAACATATCTCATTCAAAAATGTAAACTTATTCAAATCATTAATCACTGGACAAGGTAAAGAAGTAATTTGCAATCTGTCCCACTGAACCTTTTTCCTTACTAATAACATGATATCCTTTTTACATGAATCATTCCTACTACATTAACTAGGTTCACTTTAGCAATACAGCATAACAACATGCTTATACTTGTCTGTAACTTGAATTAGTGCTTAACAACTCAAAGAGTATCAACATAGAGAACATCCAATGATTTTAAAAGCAATAATCAAACAAAAACCCCGCGATGTAGGGCCTCCTCTGGCCAACTACATCATTCCAATTCTTACCTCAACTTTTGTAGGATTCCAACTCCCAAACTGTACCACATCTTCACAACAATACACTGTCCTCAATCTCCCAGAGCAAAATTACACACAGGTATCCAGAGTAGAAATCAACTAGTTGTGTTTAACAGGACTCACCTCTTCTTGCTAGGTCACTTAAACAAAGTACACCACAATCAGCTTGCAAATTATCCTCTATATACGTCACCTCAGCGACTTATAAAGAAAGAGGGGAGGGACTTTGTGCGACACGTATGTTGGAAGGGACAAAGCCGCGTAGAGTCGCTTCCCATTCTCAAGGGAAGGAGTCTAACCCTCTAGAGCTAAGCAATCCTTCACCGCACACCTGAAGACGTGTCACCTTGGCGAAATTGAAGAGAAATCGACGAAAAGAAGAGAGAGAGAGACACCATATTTAAATGGGTTTATCGGATAATTTTGACCTTCTGGATGCGGTGAAGCTGTCTGCATCACATCCGCAGTCATCCGAAGTTAGTTTAGGATGAGAAAATACATCCTTAGTCACTCTTTTGTACCGTCCGCAAGCCATATTTGGATGATGTGAGGCGTCCGCATGACGCATCCGCAGGCATCTGAATGTGTCCAAGATTAGGACAGATTCATTTTGGAAGCCGTCCGTCCTCGTTCGCTGGCATCCGTAGCGTCCAAAAGTCCCCAGAATATAGACAGATTCAAAACAGATGGCCCTACTATCATCCGCAGCATCCGTAGGCATCCAAACTTTGACAGCCATGAGTCTGGGGATGCCAAATGTCATCCCAAAGCATCCTAAACTCCATGTTATGTGTTTTTCTTTAACATTTTATACTTAATTTCATTTGCTAGACCAACCCATATAGTTTTAACATAAACAAAACCATATTATTGCATAACATGATCTTACCACAATGTAATACATGGATTACACGGTAATTTTACTTTTGGGACATTACAAGATATTTCTGTCTTGGTTCTGAAATTTGCCATGATGCATAGTTTGATTGATAGTTTTATTCTAGATTGAATGATTTCTCCGTTGGTTGAGTTGTTTGTTTCAATTCGATTCATTGCTATCGACAATAGGTTCTAAATATAGCTGTGATTTTGATTTGGACTCATGAATGGTTGTTATTGGATCTCTGTGTGGATTTCAGCTTTGATTGATGCTATGTATGATTTACAATTATGGAACCGTGAAGAAAAATGAAATTTGTTGAATGTATTGGGCTAATGTTCATGGACTGTTGATATTGGATTGTGCTCTCTGTTCTCGGTTATGCTGTGATTTTGATGGTTGTTAGTTTGTTTCTGCTTGAGACATTCAGTTTGATTGTTTTATTTAAATTTTAGGATATTCCTAATTGTTCTTTGGGTTTGGTTATTAGTTTCTGAATTTACTTAGATTTGTTGGTGGATAAGTGAAGTGTTGAAACTGAAAAAGTAATGAGTAATTGCCTTGTTTCGTTACGACGGATGTTTGACATTTGTGGATTTAGAGATCCTAACTTGGTTTACTATTTCGAATGATGGATTTTAATTGTAATTGGAGGTAGATAATCCAAGGAGTATGAATTGAACTTTTGTCTTAACTTTTGTCTTAAATTCTATATTAGTGGAATTGAACTTTCTATACCTTTTGTATTGCATTGCATCCCGTTTTCAAAATAATTATTTTATGGAATACCACACTTGAAAAATGACGGGGATTGTTCAACAGCAAGTCAGTTTTTATTAGTAGTATGTTTTCTTCACGTTTAATTCCGTACATGGTTTGAAAGTATTGTTCATATAATGGAAGATGAATTCTCTTGATGCCTTAGGCACTTTAACGCTAAAGCATCACGTGCCTATCCCCTTTGAAACCTTATGTTGCATGAAGGTTGATTGTTTGATGTGCGAAAACAGAACATGACATTGGTGACGTGTCCTCAGGTCGAGAGCCCTGGAAGTTGTAAATAGGATGGGAGAGTGATGACGTCTCATTGGGTCATAAGCCTCTAAACCTGTCTAGGATTTGTCTCATGGATCAGACGGTTGTCAGTCGCACAGGTGGCGTGACGGCTGAGTTTTCTCGTTAGCAACCCTCGTCCATTGGGGGCTTCTAAGTATCTTATCCATTAAACAAGTCTACATATATAGCGAGCAACTGTATCTGTTTTATTTGATTATACAATTATATGAGTTGTGTCGTGCAGCTTGGTGCACCGACAACTAGGGTGACGTGCAGAATCTACAGATCACTATGATTGTTCCTGCCTCATAAGGTGTTGTCATTGACGGGTGACCACCTCTTCTCTGATGAGTGTCAGATGAGTCATTGAGTGATCATTCTTTTTCACTAATGACGTTTTTGTACAGAAAACAATGTTGGCATATTTTTACAATATAGTCGTCTATGTATATAGCAGGATTTTTATGCAGCCACATTGGGGCCTATGGGCCGGTTTGATAAAATGATAAAGAGTTTTGAAATAATTTAAATTCATGTACGTAAAATGAGAAACATAACCTTGTTTTAAAAAATAGAGAAAAAACCAGTTTTGCGTGAGGTGCATGTAGTATAGCTATACTTTACTAAGTTAGTCACTCATCCTGAACGACTCGTCCCCCAAACCTTCAGGTGAAGTCAAAAACAGTTGAGGATTAGAAGCTGAAAAGTTCAGACATTTTGATTTGAGCGATTTATAGTTATTTGGTGAGGAAATTGACATTTTTAATGGTTATGTAAAACTTAATACTGTTAGGTTGGATTTCTTGCATAGTATTTGGATTTCATTTTTAATTTATGTACTGTTATTTTCTCGTAATCTCTACTCAGACCTAGACCCATATGCTTTTGGGCCAAACTCAATATTTATAAGTCTTCCGCTCGAACACACACCTTGGGCTGGGTGATCGGGTTCTCTACGAGGATCGGGTTGCCTGACCTGGCAGTTTTGTTCGCTCCGTCTCCGGGTCGTGACAGAATTTTATGATATTAGAGCACAAAGTTCTGAATTCCTAAGTAGTGATCACTCGAGAATTTAATGATTGAAGGTAAGTTTTATTTACTATGCACCAGTCAAGTATTCTAACCAAGTGAGAATTTCTTTTCTCTTAATTTTTAAAATTCCGCCGAGGAGGACAACTTATGGGCTATCAGAAGAGGGTGCTTCTGATCTCAATGTAGCAATGATGGATAGTTTGCAGAACTTGACTAGTAATAGTTCTGCACATGAACATGGTATTACGAGGATGATGTGTTTCCGGGAATTTGCTAGATTGAATTATGTAATATCCCAATTTTTCGTATCGAAAATAAGGATAGTTGAAAAATTAATTAGATATAATTAGATTATTTAGATAATTGTTGAATATAAAATATTAATTGCTGGAGAAAGTAATTGGAATGTGCTCGGACAATATGTGAGTACGTTAAAAGCAAGGTGAAGTTATAATAGATGTATGTTGATGGTACCAGATGTAACGAAAAGATAATGTAAGTTAATTAACATTGTGCCAGATGACTGTCTATGATGTGAGTAATTATAATTCTTTGATAAAATTGATTGATGAATGTAATAAATAATAGATCATACTGGAATTGCTTGGGATTTGTTGTAGGATATATGATTGTAACTTTTGGGGGAGTAAAGAAACAGAGAAGACTCTGCCTAAATTTTTATAAATGAGAAAAAGGAGAGTCGGTTCTAGAAATGGAGAAGAATTTACAGGCACTCCAAATTTTGAAAATGTTCGAAGTGGGGATTACTAGTTATTACTTGGAGAAATTGATGACCAATCAGTGGAGTGTCATGAGGTTTAGTTATGATGTACAGTCGATGGAGTGGGAAGATTTTATCGAGGTATTTAGGGATAGTATAGTAGTCGTAGACATTATGAGTCTATGACTGTAGCCTTTTATGAGTTGACCTAGGGTTAGCAGTCAGAGAACGATATGAAATCTTCATTGATGCCTAGTACTCCTCTGGGTGTCTAGAGTGGAGTAGTATCTGTGTGCAGAGCGGTCTGTACGATGATCGTTGACTGCAAGTTTTTAGCAGATCTGGTTGTTTTACCCATGAGTCAGTTGATGTGATTCTAGGTATGTATTGGTTGAGGAAGTATAGAGCAACTGTGGAATGTCATCTAAAGTGAGTTACAATTATTTCTAAACAAGAACAAGTCGTTGTTTATTGTAACGGTCCTAGTGCGGTGATGACCAATTCTATTTTGCGGGCATTGTTTAGGTGGTAGCAGTGGACTAGAGTAGTATGAAAACCTTTGGTCGGTTGATATTGGGGTAGAGACCGCAGGCTAGGATCTAGATGTTTTGGTTGTGAGAGAGTTCCAAGATGTGTTTCCTGATGAGCTACCAGGATTGCCTCCAGACCGTGAGATCGAGTTTCATATTGATTTGGTTCCGGGCACTACCCTAGTTTCTATTCCTGTGTATAAAATGGCTCTATGGAGTTAAAAGAGTTGAGGAAGCAGTTGAATGAATTGATAGATCAGTGATTTATTCAGGAGAATATCTCATCATGGTGTGCTCTAGTTTTGTTTGCCTAGAAAGAAAATGGTTTTTTGATACTCTACATTGATTATCAAAAGTTGAACCGGGTTACCGTAAAGAAGAAATATTCCTTGCCCAAGATTGATGAGTTGTTTGATCAGCTTGGTAGATCACAGTACTTTTCCAAGATTGATTTGAGATCCAGTTATCACCAGATGAAGATTCGGGAAGAAGATATCTTGAAGACAATTTTTAAGATGAGATATGGGCATTTCGAGTTTCTAATCTTACCTTTCTGGTCGACTAATGTCCTAATAACTTTTATGGATTTCATGAACTAGGTTTTCAGACCCTATTTAAATTGGTTCGTCGTGGTGTTTAACGACGATATTTTGATTTACTCTAAGTCTCGAAGTTAGCATTGAGAACATCTTCAGATTGTGTTACAAGCCTTGAGAGATCACTAGTTATATGCCAAGATAAGTAAATGTAACTTTTGGATGTTAGAGGTTAATTTTTTAGTGCATATTGTTTCATGAGATGGAATTGCGGTAAATCTTGTCAAGATCGAGACAGTTTTACAGTAACAGCCTCTGAAAAATGTGTTAGAGATTTTCAGTTTTTTTTGGTCTTGTCGCTTACTATCGGCGATTTTTGAAAAAGTTTTCTTTGTTAGCATCACCATTGACGTAGTTGATTCGAAAAGGGGTACGATTTTAATGGGTCGACCAATGTCAGAGTGCATTTGAGGAATTGAAGAACAGACTAACAAGTGCACCTATCTTGATAGTACCTAATAGTGAGTAGTCTTATGCAGTATACGGATGCATCGGGAGTTGGGCTTGGTTTTGTCTTGATGCAGCAAGGTAAAGTTGTTGCTTACGCATCCCGACAGTTGAAGCCACATGAAAGAAATTACCCAACACATGATTTGGAGCTAGCTACTATTATATTTTCTTTAAAGATTTGGAGGAGTTACTTGTATGGTTCAAATTTCCAGGTGTTCTCGGATCACAAAAGTTTGAAGTATCTTTTCACTCAGAGGGATTTGAATTTGAGATAGCGAAGATCTAGAGGACTATGATTTCAGTCTAGAGTATCATCCCGGAAAAGCGAATATAGTCGCCGATGCTTTGAGCAGAAATCCTTAGGGATCACTTGCTTGTTTGGTTCTCGACAAGCAGAAACGCATCTATATTTATTGGAGATTATAGTTTACAATACTATGAGTCAGGTGATATAGCTTTTGCTTATAATGCGGTTGCCACACCATCTTTGCTTCAGAGAATAAAGCAGCTACAACAACAAGATGAGTTAATCCAAGAGAAGGTTAAATGGCTTGGAAATGGTGAACAACTGGATAGCTGGAAAGTCAATGCTGAGGTAACAGTTCTCTATTGTAGTAAGGTAGTAGTAATGAGCCTTCTAGAGTTAGGGTAGATGATTCTCACTGAAGCTCACAAGTCGAGGTTTGCTATCCTCCCAGGCAACACCAAGATGTACCATGATTTGAAGCGACAGTATTGGTGGGTGGGAATGAAATGAAACATAGCTGAATTTGTGACGAGATGCCTTACGTGTCAACAGGTGAAAGCCGAGCATCAGAGACCAGCTGGATTGCTGCAGCCATTGACTATTCCAGATTGGAAGTGGGATAGGATCACCATGGATTTCGTTACAGGTCTTCCTATGACTCAGCAGAAGTTGGATGCAGTGTGGGTCATTATGAATTGTCTGACCAAGTCCGTTCACTTTATACCGATCAGGATGAACTTTTCTTTATCGAAGTTAAGTCACCTCTATGTTGATAACATTGTTCATCTCCATGGCGTTCCATCGAGTATTGTTTCAGATTGTGATCCAAGATTTACGTCAAAGTTTTGAAGGTCATTACAGAAAGCTTTGGGTACTGAGTTGAATCTTAGCACTACCTA
Organism: Begonia loranthoides; assembly: GCA_022433065.1. NCBI lineage: Eukaryota > Viridiplantae > Streptophyta > Magnoliopsida > Cucurbitales > Begoniaceae > Begonia > Begonia loranthoides. The sequence continues at coordinate 7,198,379 of CM039477.1, read as the reverse complement.
TCATCCTAAGATAGATGGACAGTCGAAGAGGACTATTCAGATTTTCGAAGATATGCTACGATCTTGTATCTTGGATTTTGGTGATAGATGGATAAATCATTTGTCGTTAGTGGAGTTTGTGTACAACAACAACTATTAGTCTAGTATTGGCGTCTCTCCAAATGAGGCATTGTATGGGAGACTATATCGTTCTCCACTATGTTTGGCTGAGACGAAAGAGAGAATTACTCTTGGGTCAGATATGATTCAGGAGACTACAGACATGATCAGGGTGATTAAGCAAATGCTTAAGGCAATGCAAAGCTGACAGAAGAGTTACGCATATCTAAGAAAAAGAGAAGTCGAGTTTGACGCAGGAGACTGTTTTTTTGGAGGTTCGACTGAGGCGTGGTATCAGCCACTTCGGGGTGAAAGGCAACTTAGCCGTGAGATTCATTAGCCCGTTCCAGATTGATGAGAGGATTGGCAACGTGGCCTATCGGCTTGATCTACCTCCCCAGCTTGGGTACGTTCATAATGACTTCCACATATCTCAATTGAGGAAATATACACCAGATCCGTCACACGTCATTTCCTGGATTGACGTTGCTATTCAGGAGGATACATCGTATGAAGAAGAGCTAGATTGAATACTTAGTAGAGAGGTTTGAGTACTCCATCGTAAGGAAATTCCATTGGTTCGCATGTTGTTAAAGAACCACACCAAGAGGGAAGAGACATAGGAAGTTGAATCCGACATGGCGCGCAAGTACCCTCATGTTTTTATATGTAGCGGGTTTTATTTTTTATTTCGAGACAAAATTTTTTTTGAGGAAGTTAAGATGTAAAACCTATGAAATTTTTAAATAAGAAATTCCACGTGTAAATGTTTTCGTTAAAATTGGTCATAACGTTGAAAAGTTGACCCAAATTGTCCCGTAGCAGCCACGTACGCACATTTGGTCAATGGGTAAAATTAGTGGAATTAGAAATTTTCAAACGGAAAGTTAAATTAAGTAACAAAATTGAAGAGCAAAAATTTAAGTTATAACATTATTGGACGAATCTCAAAATAAGTCGGATTAAGGGCAAAGTATTTGACGTATGGTATTTATGTTAACGTCTATGGTCTTTTATGAAATTAAATGAATGAATTAAGATATGAGATAAGAAAAAGGTAGAGTGGATGAAGAAAATAAGTAAGTGGAAAATAAAAATGGAGTGAAGGAGGGAAAAACCCGACATTCTGAGTGGATGACTGTTGGCTTTGGACGTTTGAGTAGTGACAACCAACGACCCTGTACTCCGAGCTAGGGCTTCAGCTTGGTTTGAACCCTGACCTCCAACAGTGATAAGACAACTCCGAACAAGGAGGCTCCACTTCTCCAGCTTCTGACTGCAGTGAGTTGAGACAGAACACCAATTCTATTTTTGGCTTCGATGAGAGATTTCTGTCTTGGTTCTAAAATTTGCCATGATGCATATTTTGATTCATAGTTTTGTTCTGGATCGAATGATTTCTCCGTTGGTTGAGTTGTTTGTTTCAATTCGGTTCACTGCTTTTGACAATAGGTTCTGAATATTGCTGTGAATTTGATTTGGACTCATGAATGATTGTTATTGGATCTTTGTGTGGATTTCAGCTTTGAATGATGCTGTGTCTGACTTACAATTATGGAACCGTGAAGAAAAATGAAATTTGTTGGATGTGTTGGGATAATGTTGCTGGCCTATTGTTGCGACTTGAGAGGTGTAAGTTGTTGAATGTTGATTTTGGATTGTGCTCTCTATTCCAGGTTATGCTGTGATTTTGTTGGGTGTTAGTTCGGTTCTGCTTGAGAGATTTAGTTGGATTGTTTTATTTAAATTTTAGGATATGTTGACGTGGTCTTTGGGTTTGGTTATTAGTTTCTGAATTTACTTAGTTTTGTTGGTGAATAAGTGAACTGTTGAAGCCGAAAGAGTAATGAGTAATTGCCTTGTTTTGTTACTGCTGATATTTGACATTTGTGGATTTGGAGATCCAAACTTGGTTTTCTATTTTAAATGATGGATTTTAATTGTAATTGGAGGTAGGTAATCCAAGGAGTATGAATTGAACTTTAGTCTTAAGTTCTATATTAATTGAAGTGGAATCTATCAATATTAAAGAAATGAGATTTTGGGATATTGAAAATGTTTAGGTGGTTAAAGTTGGATTTGAAGTTTAAAGAATGTTTTAAGATAAAGTTGAAAAATTTATTGGGATTCTTTACACATTGGTTGGGCTCTGTATAGGACCCCCGCTTATTTCCTATAATTTAATTATGAAATTCTTGCATTTATACCTTTGTCAGGCTTTAACAATTTTGGCAAGTGTGATACGATTCCCGAGGAGACTGTAGCTCATGGTACCAAGAGAGATCACTGAAGAGGTAGGGATTTCTATACCTCTTCTATTGCATTGCATCGCATCCTGTTTTCAAAATAATATTTTGTGGAATACAACACTTGGAAAATGACGGGGACTGTTTGACAACACGTCAGTTTTTATTACTAGTATGTTTTCTTCACGTTTAATTCCGTACATGGTTTGAAAGTATTGTTCATATAATGGAGGATGAATTCTCTAGATGTCTTAGGCACTTTAACGCTAAAGCATCATGAGTCTATCCTCTTTGAAGCCTTCTGCTGCGTGAAGGTTGATTGTTTGACGTGAAAAAACAGAATGGGGAATTGGTGATGTGTCCTCAGATCGAGAGCCTTGGAAGTTGTAAATAGGATGCAAGAGTGATGACGTCTCCTTGGGTCGTAAGCCCCTAAACTTGGCCATAGTTTGTCCCACGGATCAGATGGTTGTCAGTCGCTGAGACATGGTTAACCTAAGAACCATTTCTTTTGATGGGTGGCATGACGACTAAATTTTCTCGTCGACAACCCTCTTCCATTTGGGGCTTGTAAGTATCTTAGCTGTTAAACAAGTCTACATATATAGCGAGCAACAGTACTTGTTTTATTTGATTATACAATTATACGAGTTGTGTCGTGCAGCCTGGTGCGCCGGCAACTCAGATGACGTGCGGAATCTGTAGATCGCTGCCATTATTCCTGCCTCATAAGGTGTTGTCATCGACAAATGACCACCTCTTCTCTGAAGATTGTCAGATGAGTCATTGAGTGACCATTCTTTTTCATTGATGACGTTTTTGTACAGAAAACGATGTTGGAATATTTTTACGATATAGTTGTCTATGTATATAGTAGGATTTTTACGCAGCTACATAGGGGCCTATGGGCTGGTTTGATAAAATGATAAAGAGTTTTAAAATAATTTAAATTCATTTATGGTAAAATGAGAAACATAAACTTGTTTTCGAAAATAGAGAAAAAAACCAATTTTGCATGAGGTGCATCTAGTATAGCTATACTTTGCTGAGTTAGTCACTCACCCCAAATGACTCATCCCCCAAAACTTCAGGTAAAAGCAAAAGCAGCTGATGATTAGAAGCTGAAGAGTTCAGACATTTTGATTTGAGTGATTTATCGTTATTTGGTGAGGAAATTGACATTTTTAATTGGTATGTAAAATTTAATACTATTAGGTTGGATTTGTTGCACAGTACTTGGATGTCATTTTTAATTTATGCACCATCATTTTCTCATGATCTCTACTCTGACCTAGCTTCATATCCTTTTGGGTCAAACTAACTATTTATAAGTCTTCTGCTAAAACACAAGCTTTGGGCTGGGTGATTGGGTTCTCTACAAGGATCGGGTTGCCTGACTTAACAGTTCTTTTTGGCCCTTCTCCGGGTCTTGACATTAACATATATAGAATTGGACATGTCTTGTGTAATTTCATGTCAGTTTTTAGACTATATCTACTCAAGTTTTACATGTTCCCTTTATGCATGTATGGTTTTTCATCTTTCTGATATATGCATATGATGAACGCAGCTCCTATTGTTTTGGGTTGTATCGGGGCCCCACAACCAAAGCAAGTATAGATGTTTTCTTACACCTTCTACTACGTGTAGGTATTTTTTTTGTATGTCTGATTGAGTAATTGGAGAATGATGGCGTGTCTTTGAGTTCAAATTCCTAAACCTGGTCATAGTGTTTTGTCATTACTTTCAATACACGATTGATTGGTATTTAGACAATTCTTTTTTTCACTTATATGATGGATTGAATTTCCACATCATCGTCATTTGTTTTACGTGCCATGTGGGCTTTTGATGAGTAAAGGTTGATGAGTGATGTTTTTTTTCTGTTAAATTTCTTTATACGGTAAACGGTGAAGGCATTATTTTGTGCAACTACCTATATATGTAGCCATGTTTTTGAGACCTTCCCCATTGATGGTTCGACAAGTTTGTTTTTAAAATGATGAAAAAGTTTTTGATGAATATAAATCCTTCATCGACTGCTTCTTAATCTGTTCGTCATTTTCCCTCGTACTTGTTCCTACATCTCAAGTAGTAACCCATGAGCCCAACGTTCAATAAGTGATAATACCTAATATGCTACATGCACATGCTTTGCCACTTTAAAACTGTATACAGTTTCTCTTTATGTTCTCTTTCTTTTATCTTTTATCTTTTATCTTTTATCTTTTCTCGTTTACGTACTTTCTTTCCATTTCTGTTTCTATTCCCGTTTCTGTATCCGTGATTGTACGTGTTTCCGTATCTATTCCCATGTCTGTTTCTATTTTCGCTTCCGTAT
>CM039477.1:7177458-7193194 GCA_022433065.1 Begonia loranthoides | reverse complement strand
AAATCTAAAAATCAAAGGCATCCAAGGCAAGGAACTAGGAAATTTATTCGGAAATCATTCAACCCATTATCCAAAGTAAAAACTCACTGCAATATAGAAGCAAAACAGGGCAATCTAGCCAAGACTCTAACAATAATCAAAACAGGATTAACACGACTGATTTCCTCCTCAATGGCAGCTAGCAGTACCGAAAACAACAATGAACCCACATCACTTAGCACACATACACTCTGTAAAAAAAGAATAAGAGCAGGAGTTTAACACCACAACCTTATTCTCGGGCTTCAACAACAATGATAGTAGGCAAGAACAAGAAAGCAAAACAAGGGTTCCAAAATTATTAGGACAGGTTCTTACGGTCAAAACCGTAGCAAGAGCAGGACAAAATATCGGAAATTTTCCATCCCAAACAGCAGCAAAATGGAACTCAACCAACTGAAACCCAAATCGGGCATAAAACAGGGGAAATTGTTCACTACTCTGCGGGAGTTCTATCACATTCAACATTTTAACATAACTATACCCAACCACAAAGTAAGAACGAGGGAATGACCAATTCAGCCGAAGCCTAACAGGATTCATAATAGAATAGAAACAAAACAAAAACAAGAAATCGGAGACCCATCACTAATGCAGAGTCCATTAATCAAAATAGGGGTTCAAAAATCAACACTGGTTCACGCATTACTCACCAGAATAGACGAAATGGCGGAGGAAGGCCCGAACGGAGAAGCCCTAGCTCTCCCGAACTCCCTGCCTCCAATCGGACGACGAAATAAACCCCGCAGTCGAAAATGCCGACCACCCACAGCCTCCGCCGACCCCTGCTCGAAATGCCCGAGCGCTCTCCTCCCCGGAATCGCTCCCGACTGGCTGAAGCTCGTCCCTCTCCCGCTCGTCTTCTCCTCCCTTGTTCACTTCTGTCTTCTTCGAAAATCAGATTGTATATACAAAAAAAAATATTAATTTTATAAATTTATATATAATATAAAATCTATATATTATATAAGTCCAACTCAAATCCCGTTTTAGAATTCGATTAGTTTAAAATGTCGATCCAAAAAATTTCTTAACCAGAATAATTTACTAAACATTTTCGAAAAAAAATTCCCGCTCGGAAAAAACTAATTTGATCACTTTTTGGAAAATTGCACACATCACTGTTAGGCGACAAAAATAAATCAACTCTTCTATATTTGATCGAAATTTCGCGAAAAATTTATAAGTGGCATTTTTAAAATCTCAGATTTTAGAACGTTTACTTTCCTCTGTGGAATGACATCATTTTACGTGGGAGAACGACAGACAATGAGAAATGTTTATTAGTAATCATGTTATGTGGAGGAAAGTAAACAATCTGGGGTGGAACAATAAACTAGAAGTTTTATATTTAGTATTGACGTTCCACAGAGGAATGTATATAGTTCCGTCATGAAACGAAATTGAAATGTTTAACGCTTAACTTGACAACGACGTTTGCGGTGTCTATTTCCTATAGTTCAATGTTTAAGTTGTTAACAAAAATATTTTAGTGGTTGACTTGTCATTGATCACAAAGTACAATGATTGATTTGTTAATTTTCCTATGTTTTAATACAACATTTAGTATTATTTAATTATACAAAATGTAATTTAAATCCTAATGTTTGAAGTTATTTATAAATTATATGTTAAACTATGTTTTGGTAAATCAATCTTCCACCTTTCAACTATCAGTAATTTCAGTTATGTTTTCAATTTATCCATTAAATTTTGCAGGTATATACTATGAATTCGATTTAATGATGTGTTTTAACTTGATTTCTAACTATTTTTATGCTTTTTAACCTATTTTCCAAATCTATCAATATCTTATCTCGAGTTTTTCAAACTTTGTCAATCGCGCGATAAAGTTTAAAATCGAGTTAGAAATCGAGGGAAGCATTAGAAATCACATTAAAACACCTTATTAAGATATAGTATGTAAATAACTCTAAATGTTATTGTCTAAATTGCACTTTAACCTATTTATTTTTAGGTAAGGTATAATTTTGCTCCTGATTTTAAGGGTCAGTTGACCAGAGCAAAGATATTGGCCAACAAAAAGATTGAAGAATTACAAGTAACGGTCATATAGCGGTCGACTAAAATGGTTAAGTGGTCAACCACCCAGCAGCTTGACTAAAAAAATCTATAAATAGAGAAAGACTCCGAGAGAAGATTATTGTGAGCAAGCTGTCAAATTCAAAGTGCTGCAAAATTATGCAACTTTTTGAGCCTTCATACTATTGCTTGAGAGACAGCACTCTTGTCTAATCATTGGCTTTACCCATATTGAGAGTGAGGGTTTGTTGTGTTAAATATTATAAATGAACAACTGGTTGTTGCGTGTGAGTGACGTTGAAGTCATTGTAAGGAACGATTGACGTCTGAAAAGGTCAATCATTTGTAACCAAAAGTTAAAGTGAAAAGATCTTCAAGGAGAAATCTTGAAGCGTTGACATATGCATGTTTGGCAGAACCACATCACCAAATGAGTTTGTATCCCTCTTATCATTATCTTTGATTACATATTTTGATTGTGGTTAAATTTTAATATTTATTGAACTTGCATTAGATCACTTAACATTTCTTAAATAGCTAAATTATTTTAATCACTCTAAATTATCTCCCTCCCTCCCTCAAAAACATAGTTTATTATATCAATTGTTCATGATCTTGTAGTACATAGGTTTAATTGCAAATTACTCTTTATTCTTTAACATAAATAGTTAGATAAATTATAAATTAAACCTTGAACTCTGGTGTTTGTTCAACTTAAACACTAAATTTTTATAAACAAAATGAACCTTATACTTTGCATCATGAACAAAATGAATCTCTTACCGATTTTTTTGATCTTTCTCATTTTGGTTCCAATTTAGTTTCAGCTATAGAGTTTTTCGATTTAGACTCAGTTTGAGTTGAATTGAACTCAATTTTGTGTTGGTTTAGGCTCGGTTTGGGCCAATTTTAGTTAATTTGGTTCGGTTCTTTCATAATTTTTAAAATTAAAACTAAAAAATATATCAATATTATACCATCGGTTTGATTTCGTTATAATCTGAGCAAAACTGAGTAGATTCTAATTTGTTCATAGTGAAAAGTTCCAAATTTATTTTGTTAAAAAGAGTTCAAGATGTAAGTTAAATGATCTCTAAAGATTGATGTTCATTTTGTTCAAAAACAAATTTAGGGTTTAAGATAAATAGGCTTTCAGAGCTCGGGGTTTACTTTGTACTTTACCCTAAATAATTTTATTATTTTAACTACATTACGTATTTTGGGGGGGACAAAATGAGTTTGGTTCGACTCCAGTACAAGTGTGAATTGAACCGACCAAGTTTAGTTTCTAAGTTTAGGAGTTGAAATTGAATCCAACATGGTTCAAAATCGAACTAAAACTAAGCTTGGTTTTTAAATTTTGCTTAGTTTGTTTTTTGGATATTTTGTTCTTCTTTTGTTTTGGCTTGATTCTAGTTGATTTGGTTGGTTGTTAGTTTTTGATTGATTTCACTTATTGTTCTTAAAAAAAATTAAAAAATCTCATGAAACTAAAGGTTTTGACTAATTTTTTAATATAAGAAGTGACAATTAAAATCGGTTATAATAGATCTAGTTTTAAATTTAATTTTTTCAATATTGAACTTGAACTAAAATAACTCAAAAAATTTTAGTGCAGTTCGATCAGTCTCGTGCAATTGAAGAGATTTCACCCATATAAATTATATTCACTTTAATTTGACCAACTAAAAAAATACTCTTAATTAACAATCTTTTGATCAATTACGTTAAAATATTTTTGTGACATTTAAATATATTTTAAATAAAATTAACAAAATAATTAAAGAAAAAACAGGTTTAACATAGAGAAAGGAAAATGAGGGAGCATCATTCAGCAAGGACTATGGTGAGGCGGCCCACCCTCGCTCCCTTTTTAGCCACGGTTCTCTCCTTCTTCCTCAAGTTTTGTGGGCCCTTGGAATCTCCATCTCCTGCTTCTTTACGTTATTGTTCTGTGCAGAATTGTAAGCCTATTTTAATTTTATATTGTAAAGTATCTTTTATTTATTGTTAAATTATGATAAATTATAATTATTAATAGAAAAATTAACGTTACATATTTTATAGTTTGAGATCAATAACAAATTAAATCTTGAAAAAAAATTATAAACAATTAAAATCCTAAATTATAAAAAAAAAAGAACGACGCCAACCTCGCAGTCACATTTCTCATCAAAATTTGTCAATGTTAACATCCCAGTTTCGTTAACATGAAAGACCGTTGAACGGAGATGTCCAAGCAGCAACAACGAAGGTCCTGCAATGACGAGAGATGTCTCAGACTAATGCAACAAGGCAACAAAGGATGACAATTATTAGGAGACGTCCGTTCTACCCGTTGGAATGAGGGACAAATATCCCTTGATCAGAATGGACGAGCGAGGATGGATTTAGGCTATGCCCCAAAGGCGTCGCGTATGATTGTTCATGGCCTTTGGCTTGAGGGGCATATGTCCCTCGATCGAAATTGACGGCCATGATGGATTTAGGCCATCCCCCAAAGGTGTTGCGGACGGATGTCTCTCGACTTGAGACTACGTCGTTCTGTTTATAACGGACGACCCTTGTCTCACAACGGACGTCCCTTGACTTAAGACTACGTCGTTTAGGCAGAAATGGGCGTTTGCCTTTGTAACATCCTGTAACTTTTTTTGTATAAAAACTTTATTTTCTTTAAATCATTTGCATTATAGAAAACTAGAGTAACAAACATACAGCGGAAGTCTCAAGTAAACATACAACAGAAGTCTTTTACATTCAAATATCACAAACCAACAGTTTAAAAACTATTTCAACAAGTATCTTTAAAATATTATTTAAAGCTAATAACACTTAAAAACCCTTAAAACACTTTAAATATATTTATTCCATTTCCGTGAGCCATTACCATAGGTCAATGTCGCCAACAGCATAAACGCCCACACAGCAATACTCCATCAGCTACGTCCATCAGCAGCTTTATTCATTCATCGACTTCTTACCTACATTAATGAAACCTAACTATGACCCTAAAACACAATACGTGGTACAAACGTAAAACATGAAATTCACATACAACTTCTATAACATTGTATACTGTTTTTTGTTTTGTTTCTTTGTTATTGTTCATGTCTTTTATCGTTATTTCATTTATTTATGTGCTGGGCGTATCAAACCGGTCCACATAAACATCCGTTTACTATTTCTGTCTTTTACTGTTTATATGCTAGGCGTATCAAACTGGTCAACATAAACATCCGTTTACTGTTTCTATCATTTACTGTTTATATGACAGGCGTATTAAACCAGATCATACAAACATAAGTGCCAGGTATAACCAACCAGACCACAGTTGCTTTCTGTGCTGGGTGTAACTAACTAGACCACAGTCGTTTATTTATCTTTGGTTTCTGTGTCGGGCATCACTAACCGGACCACAGCTGTTTATGTATATCCCATTTTCGTGTACTTTAGGATTCTAAGTCTTAACGTTGTTGTGCACATACAATCTTATCTAATGTGTTCCTCAATCGTATGCTTAAAACATGATTCTTCCTCCCTAAGGAACTGAACTTAAATCTAATAAATATGCAATCCAAAACAATCAATTAAACAAACAGTAAACACTCCCTAATTCCCGTGATGTAGGTCCCAAGCTATCGTTGACTATATAGTTGGTAAAATACTCATGAACGTCCTGTAAGCCAGTAGGATAAGAAGAGCACACTCAGCTTTGCTTAATCACTACTGATATAAAGTTTAACTCATACAGATTAGGTTCTTCAACAAAACTTGGCGTAAACATTTTAATGTTAAACCGGGTAAAGTATTCAGACAGATTGTTTTCTACTCTAATAACAAGCACATTAAAATAGACAAACAATAATTTGATGAGTGTATAGGAGTCTTTCAACCTATTAATTGTTTTTCCTAGAATACTATACCAGACCTATGTCTCACTTGCTGTCTTTGACTCCTATAATTTTGCAATTGAAAATAAATATATAAAACTAAAAGAAATATTTTGGAGGATTCAATTTTTCTAAATTTAGCATGTTGATTTGAAAATCAGTACTGTGAAATAACAAGGCGGGGAAAGAGAGTTGAATGATCTAATATGACAGCTAAGTGAAGTAATGGCAAACCTAAATTTTTAATCATCGAGCAGAGAATAAAAGTGAACAATCTAAGTAAATACAACTTCCAAAGTTTTTAGAGCATAATATAAGAATTTACCTCCATCGTCACATCCCGATCTAGCTCAATACTTGGCGCTGGAGTATAATCCATTGGTTTGATTTGTTTTGACGGGATCAAATCCTCATCCCAACTAACAAAGTATATGTCCCCATCAAGATCACTTCCCGAACATTCATTCGGATGAGGCCTAAATATTAAAAAATTCAACATCTATAATCTATATTTTCAGAGAAACTCCACAAAATTATTAAGTAGGCTATTTTCGGCAGCACTCGGCATCATAGAACATTAAACAAAATAGCACTCAAAAGAATGATTCTTTAAAATGTTCATGGCTGTACTTGATTCATAAATATCTTGGGTTTTTATCAAGCAACGGAAGAGTGACTTATATTTGGAAGCAATAAAAATCAGAGCATAGAGCCTTGGGGAGTTAAGGGAAGAATAAAAAATTAAAGGATATACATCGAGGTAATCTCCAAGTTTCAAGAAAATATCTAATCAGAGAAAACTTTAATAATCATAAATAAATCCTATAACATCTCTCACTAATAATTATGCCCGAGTACATGAATTTCTAACATGTAAATAATAATCTTATAGACTCTCCAACACCTTTGTAATGGGGCGCCAACAAAGGCTATCAATCGAAGCTCAATTAATACGCAATGTCTTTTAAGAAACAAATATTATATAGTCATCTCAAGCCCTTTTGAAAACAAAGTGTGTCATTGCTTCTGTAAGAGAGTGATGATACGAAGATCTAATAAATGTAAAAAAAAGAAAAAAATCACGTCCATTCCTGAATATTGTCAGAGTATGATGTAGTGATTAAGAACAAAGTGGTAGGGATTAACTAGGTGGACAACAAGTAAATATATATTATTAATCATATTGTTATTAGATAGATATTCAACAAATATATATTACCACATATTGTTATTTGGTATAATAGATACTTTACCTGTGTCCCTTTTGCGGAAATACGACACAATCCACCAAATGGTGTAAGGATGATACATTTACAGCCATTAAGACACGAACATCGCCTGGGTGCAAGCAAGGATTTTTTGCAACGACGACTCTTCCCTGAACAATAAATCTCTTGGACACTTCTCTCCCAATGTCATTATTGTATGACTTCTTGTGTCTAGCGTCAGAGAATTGAACAAAGACCTGACCATATTCCAATGTACGAGTTTCATCCAGACATCCCATCATTGCTCTTCCACCTGGGACATAGATTCTAGTTCTAGTCCTTAAGTCTAACAACTTTGATGCTCGGAAAGTTTGCAGCATCATTGAGAGGAAAGGTTCAACGTTAGGCTTGTAGCCACATGAGAGCATTTCCTTCAAAATTTCAGTATTTTCTCCTGGAGACATCAACTCTAAAGCTTCCTCTGCCCTCAACGGATCCGTTAATATAGCATTCAGCTGATCCACTGCTTCCCTCTGTTTTGTCTCAAAAACACAATCCTTCAACTCCAAGGGTAGACAAAAGAGTAATCAACTGCCGATTTAGAAAACAAGGATGATATTTGGTGAATGCCAAGATATCAAGTTTTCTGCTATTTGATTCAAATTTACACATGCTCTTTCTCAATGATAATTTCAGCGACAAATTTGGATCAACAGCAACAACACCTTTATAGCCACCATATCGGATCTGGAAAGCAGAAGGAGTAAATCCTTTAATACCACACTTTGCAGCAACTTTTTTAGCAAAATCCATGGATATTTTCCCGATTCCATCAGAAAACACAAAGTTGATTTCATCATGCTGTACTTCTATATCAGGAATGACTTCCATTTCATGCCTTTCGACGGTAAGTGTTTCTGTTGATGAACTGAAGGATTGGCCCAAAAGAGCTGCGTACTTTGCAACATTTCTTATGCGAGAAAAATCACCCATCTCGTGTCTGATTTCCTTTGCACTCAGCTCAGTTGGAGAAGAAAACATCCACAGAGAGTTTTCTCGTAACTGACTGGACGAAAATGCAAGAAATTCAAATTGTTTACCTCCAACTTCCAATCCATTTCTGAGAATAGAAAGAATCCTTTTGTAGACATCAGTTTTCCTATCCCCATTTGCAGGTGATGTACGAGGAGATAAATCAATAGAGCGCAATTTGTCCCCCTCCTCATCAACAAAGGATACACGAAGGAAGTTATCAATATCACCGGGGTATTTACGCAAAACACGATTGGACATATTAACTTCAGGGCCAGAGAAGTACACTTTACAAGGTGTTATTTGGACCCTGCGTACATAAACCAACCCGCTATCCAGTGATATAGAAGGTGACTTTGGAGGGTGCTTTCGATATTTTCTGTACTGTTCAACGAGCCAACTTGAAGGTTCATAGCAGCATTCTTTCAAATGATAAAGTTTGTCTAAAGCATGTTCTACAAATGTGAAATTGATTCTTCTTGGGTCAACCAAACGATAAAAATTCTGATCAAGTGCTGGCCCAGGAAGACACCCATGTTGAACCAACAAGTTAATTTTAAATATTAACTCGAATGACAAGTCAATGCTGGCATGAGGACCAACAATAGGAACAAGATTTGAATTGCAAGAATAAGATTTGCCTTCCTCCAATATAAATTGCTCATTGTTTTGTTTGTAATAAGGAAAGTTTTCTTTAAGATTTGGCAGTTCAACATCATGATCGAGCTTTAAGCATAATGCAGACGACTGCCCTATTGAGGAAAATGGAGTAAAATCAGTGGTTCGTACCCATTGATCAACATTGCCGTCTCTAAAATAGTTGAATAATGGACTTTCAAATACATCTTCATTAGAAGGTTCATCTTTCTGAAATAATCGAGGAGCACCATATAACTGCAATGAGAAGGTCAAATGCCTATGTTACACCAACCCAAAAAATAAAGACCATGGATGCTAAAACTTGAACTAATTAGCAAATTGGAACCACAGTCCAAGAACAAGACTTTGTCCGAATCAAATATATGGAACAAAAAGACTAGAACTGCAAAGTTCAAAGCTTAAAGATAAAGGTCAAAAGTAATGCAATGTGACAAGTAAGACACGTAGTGGAGAAAATAACTTCAAACAAAAGAAAGGTATGCATAAAAATGGTGTATGATGAACTAGAAAGATGGTTGGACAATTAAATTGTGGACAATCAATACTTAATGATTCCGCCTAGTTATTCATGATTTCACCGTCCTTTTTAGGAAATAAAGGTAGATGACCATATCAAACAATTAGCAATGCAATTCACCAAAAAACATCAAATATATCAAGAGAAAGATGATAGCACGTCATTTGTCAATTGCCATCTTGTTTTTTACTGTTTGGTAGAATTTCTAATACTGCCCTAGCACATTCGAAGTCTTTCTAATAAAACTAGTTTCTAATAAAGAAAAAAAACTTAACAGAATGAATTGGTCTAGAAACCTGAAGTAGAAGATATTTTGCAGCTCTACCACGTGGATGATGGAGTTCGATCTGCCAAATATTCTCATAGGAAAGCTCAAACTTGTAATCCTTGGATTTATGGGAAAGAACAAAATGCAATTTTCTCATATTAATCCCAAAGTTCACTGAAACGTCAGTCTCTCCCCATAAAACAGAGAACTTTTCATTGGAAATCTGACAGCCGAAGAACAATGTTACTTTTGACAAACCATGGAGGTAAGCTCTTGGCTTGCGGATGATATCAACCTCCACTTCTCTAGCTTTCAAATAAGAAGTCCCATAGTTAAGGCAACTAACCAATTTTAGTATTAGCTCAGCTTCTTTGACAGTGGTAAATTGAACAATAGCATAAGATCTGAGACCCCCACCCTTGGGAAGTCTTATTTTCATAGCATACACACTTCCATCACCAGTATATCGCTCTAGGAATGATTTCACTTCTTCAACATGGGCATTAGAAGGAAAGCCATGGACCCGAATTGTCCTACCCATTTCATCTAGTTTAAAGGGTAGTGACAAAACAAAATGAGAATTGCTCACAAGATTAGCAAACATCTTCAGCAAAATAAATTTGGTATTAAACTAAATTTCACAATGTCAAAATTTTAGCATTTTTTAATCATTTGCCTCGCATAACCAGTGGAGAAAAAGCAAATAGAAGGACTCAAATTTTAAGATCTTCTCACCAGAATTTGTGCAACATAATGTACCTAACACTTAAACTTACCAGTTGAGATCCAAATTTGTTTTCTTTTTTCTAATGCAACCACAATTACGTACACTTGCTTCCATGTTATCATCCCACAGATAAACCAAATAAAAAGAAGAAATGATAGCCAACACTAGTGAATGTTTTGAACAAATTGGGGAAGCACTTTTTTAAAGTAATAAATATGTATAGTTAAGATATATGTACATTAAGGGGCGTACAAAAGAAAAAAGAGAAAAGAAAACCTCAAAACTAATTTGCTTCACAAGAAGTGTTTTGAAGACTTCAAGTACATAAACGCAATAGATTAAGCAGAAGAACATTGGCTTTGATAAATCCAATAAGCAGAATTCTTAAAAAAAGCCTTTTTTTTTAGTTTTGCCATTCAAAGTGATATAATCTATGGAATCACGAATTCAGTTTAACAAGCACAATCTGATCTTGAGGTCAAACGGTTACCATGGCAACTTTTGGGATATTTGACTAGACCGTAACTTTATTGATTTACCATGGCAACTTTGTGTTAGGAAGTGAAAGAATCTTTAAAAATATAAAATGTTTAAGAAGTATCTATAATTTTTTATCCTTTCTAACTGGAAGGAGTTAGCTGGTAGTTGGTATTTTCCGCCATTATTACAAGGTTTCTGATGAAAGGAAAAGAATCAAAATCTCATTGACAAATGCTTTCAAGTTCGGATGAACATAGAGATTTTATCAGTCCAACCAAATCATTGACCACCTCATGAAACTCGAAGAACTACTAGAAAATACAAGAGTTTTGGGCTCATGAAACATTTCTTTAGATTTTGAAACTCGTGACATAGAACTTTTTGAGATTGTTGATCGTTTGTCATTATTATCCTATAAGAAGCTAAGAGTTGCCACTAAAGACACTCAAATGCATAGTAACAACATCAACCTTAAAATCGGAATTAACTGCTTAGAATTCAACTCCAACATCCAACCAAAACAAACTTTAACCATGAAATATGAGATAATTTTGATCGTAACATTGACCCAGTAACCTTTTTGAAAATGAAAAATAGGTCAAACAGAAAATGAACTACTACTATCACAAAAAGATTTTAAAAGCCCCCAAAATAAACACAAAAACTACATTACTATTTCGATTAAACGGAGATCATAATCAGCTAAGAAATAGAATAAAAGAAGTGCAAAGAAACAAACTGTAGAAAAAGGAAGCCTCACCAAATTGAAGAAATCTTGTGAATCAAACCCAAATGGTATCAAGAAAAGAGAGAGTCACTTCGTCGTCGATGGCGAGTCAAGCAGAGTGATCAACCAGTAATTCTGGTTTTGCACAAGCAGAAAACCCGAGCTATTTGCAGTACTCCAATGACGTTTCATGGTACGTTGACTTTGGTTCCACCTATCAATATCTTGGATGGTTGTAATTTTACCCTCTAAAATTATATTTTAGAAATCTTGATTAATAACAAATTAATTATTAAATAATTTTTATTAATAACTTAACCACATAACTATAATAAATGAACAGAGTAAACATCAAAAATTAACTTATCATTGGTCTTATAATATAATAGTTATTTTGTTAATTTCTTTATATTTTAATATAATATTTATTTAGATAAAATATAATTTAAATTTTGACATTTGAATTATTTACCTATTACATATTAAGTTATTTTTTATATAAATTAAATTTTCACACGTACAATTTGTATCATATTTTCAATTTAATGTATTTTAGTTAATCAAATATTTTAATATGATTTATAAGGCTTGCTGTAAGGACTATGGTGAGATCCACTCTTGCCTCATGTTTTAGCCACTGTTCTCTCCTTGTTCCTCAAGTTTTGTGGGCCCTTGGAATCTATTGCATTATTAATTTTATATTGTAAAGTATGTTTCATTTATTGTTAAATTATAATTATTAATATACCACTCAGAACAAAACGACAATTAAAAGTAGTAAAATTTTACTGTTTGTCCTATAATCAAACACATATTAATTTGTCACATAGTCTATAAGTTGGTACTCATAGACGTATAGTCATTGCATATATAAAGAATTATTTGCAAGTTACTAGGAAACTTCCTTAACAATTCACAAAATATTTGTTTATCTCACCTTATTTCTCCATTGGTCCCACGTACTCGAGTAACTTTTCGGAGAGTCAACAAAAGATTTCTTATTAAAGAAAATGAATAAGTGTGATTATCACAAAATATTTGAAATTCAATTTTAGATAATTGTTTAAATATTTATATGGAAATATATTTTACTTTAAAAGTAAAGTTGTGAAATGCTTGAAAGGAAATAGAAATATAATATGGTAGATGTACAATCTAAATTGATGCTCCGAAACAATACCCTAATGGATCTTATATATATCATTTATTATTTTAACTATTTATAATTTATTATAATTATTTTATTCATGAATTAATAATACAATAAACTATAACTACCTTAAACCTTAAACAATAAACTATGGAATGTTATTCATTTGCTCTCTATCAAGATCATTCTTCAGGCTCTGGTTCTCATGAAACTTATCACCCTTTACAATTTGAGCATTACTAGGTGAATAATTTTTCATCTGAAATTTCTTTAAAAACTTATTGATATAAATTTCTCGAGACAAAAACAAAATACCTCTTAATCAAGGTTCTTTCTTGAAGATTCTTTTAACCCCCCAATGATCGTCTAGATTACAAATGATTGATCGTCAAAACATCAATCATGCCTTACAACTCTTGTTCTGCGGCGTCATTGTAATATTTTGATAACGTTTTCCTCGTATACGTGATATAATCAAGTGTTGGGATGAGTAGGATATTACGTTGTGTATCTATACGTGTCAAATTGTGACGTGTATTTATGGGAAAAATATTATGGGATGAAAGTTAAGTGGGAACATGTAAGGAAAAACCAGTTAAGGGGGACGAAGGTGAGGATGCCATCCTTCGTCCGAATGTCCAAACCTGCCTTAGGAATAGTATGTTTCAGACGCACGCGGACGAAGCCAAGATGAATTCCTGAGTCTGAAACAGCCCAGACCTGTGAGAAATTAAAGATTTAAATATTAGGGCATTTGTCGTTTAGTCATTGATTACGCACTAAGGAGACAGAAGTCGCCTCTCCCATGTCTGGAGCCATTCTCTCCACGCCGAAGCCACGGTCCTCCCTTGCCATTAGCTGTACGTGTGTTCCCTCTCTGCGATGTAAGTCATTCCTTCTGTATTCTTTTGTCCAGCTCTTCTTCTTTTTGCGGGAGTGAGGTCTTTGAGCGAGATAACTCCTCAGGAGAAAATGGTGAGTGGCTATAAATGAGTGAAAGTCCCATGTGAGTGAGAAAGTGTAGTCTTCTAGTAAAACCGTGAGTGTTGTGTGATTCTCCTAAGTGTTATGTGAGTGAAGGGAAACTCTACAAGCTGGTGAGTTGCTGAAGGTTTGCTGTTTGTGAAGTTAGAAGCTGAGGAGTGTTGTTCGTGAGTTGAGTTTGTCATTTAGGGTAAGGATTGGGGTGTGTCTTGGCCAGTGGAGGCCCTACCCACAAGTAGAGTGCGTGAGTGGTGTAGATTTATTGATACTCTGTAGATACTTCCTTTGTTGTTAGTTCTATTCCTTTGTTGTTGACTCTGATATTCCCTGTGTTGTTAGTTCTATTATCAATGCTTTATTTTGATAGACGATCGACGAATGATTTCTGCTTAGATGAATGAGTTAAGCCTGAAGGTATAATGACTTGAAAAATATGAATGAGTGGAGAACGAGGATGACCCTGTTTTTTATTATTACTTGCTGTTTAGTTTAAATCTCTTCGTGTTAATTATAAACTGTCAATTCCTGCCTTCAATGCATATATTGTTCTGCCATTTCCTAGCTAGAAGTTATGATTTTCTTTGTTAAACTGATTAACTAGAGTGAATCTTAGTTAACTAGATAATAAATGTGATGACTTGGTGAACATGTTAATTATAATTAGTAAGCATGTTAATTAACTAGATAATAAATGTGATTACTACTTAGTGAGCGTATTAATTATAATTAGTGAGCATGTTAATTAACTAGATAATAAATGTGATTACTTAGTGTGTAACGATCCGGATTTTCGTAAATCCTTTAAAATGCATGAAATTTTGAAATTTCTTTCTTTTTAAAATGAGACGTACCAGAGTGCGCCTAACCGGATTGTTATTGACTCTTTTTGTAAACTCATTATGAAAACTAGTTGATAAAATGTGCGGAAGCGTACATAATAAAATCGTTTATTTAAAACTTTGCGGAAGCGTTCGTCATTTTAATGAAAGGACTAACCAAATTAAATACACTTTAAATAAAACTTATGTTAATTACAACTTAGACAACTTAATTAAAACTATTTCTCTTTTACCCTCTTTATGCCTGGCCAGCCATGAGCATCCCTTGAGCGTGCAAACCCATCATCCTTGCTTGCCATTGTTTGTTCTTTATCTCATGCTACTCCTAGTTCGTGCATTCCTCTACTTACAATACCTACATCTACACCACATGCAACGGGAAGCTCAAAGAGCTTAGTAAGGAAAAAGGGAAATGCAATTTTGAAATGCCCCTCTTTAGTCCTTTTCGTTAAGCTATTCATTTCGTCATTACTATTTTCTATCAGTTGTTCGTTCTTTCGTCGGGGTAGCCTCCTGTGGGCACCTTTCTGCCAGGCTACAACTAACCTTCTATGGGCATACTGCTGCCAGGCTAGTCACTAGTCTCCTGTGGGCATCTTTCTGCCAGACTACAACCAACCTCCTTTGGGCATACTGCTGTCAGGCTAGTCACTAGTCTCTTGTGGACACCTTTCTGCCAGACTAGACCCATCGTCCTATTATCCTACTATTCATTCTTACATTTTCCTCACTCATGCATGCGTTCTATTCTTTTCTAATAACATGATGCATGAACATACATTCTTACCCTATCGTGATGCATGATGACATGACATAACAATAACAGAAATTGAAGTACGCATAAACGAAAATCATTGGAAAGCAGGAATTGAAAACACATGGCAATGAAGACAACTGCGATGTACAATAGAGAACATCTATAATGTGGGAGAACATCTATCATATGAAACACATAAATAGTATACCAATTGTCAAATTAACTTCCTAGTCTGTTTACATGCTTCCTATTTTTATTAGACTAGATGATTATCCTACTTAATTTACATGCTCAAGGGTTAATTACATTTATTATCTAGTTAGACATCTTAGTTAATTCTCTAGTTCATTGCATGCTCCCTACAATTATTATTCTATGTGATCGTCCTGATTAGTTATCCTAGATGAGTTACATA
>CM039477.1:7142856-7176979 GCA_022433065.1 Begonia loranthoides | reverse complement strand
CAAAATCTGGCGTCCGCAACGTCCGCGTGAATCGTCCGCGTTGAGCTCTGAAAGACAGATTCAAATTGGACAACATGGATTGGCATCCGTGGCGTCCTTAGCTTCTTCTCCCATCCGCTTCGCTGAAGGGACGCGGACGCCAAATGGCGTCCGCCTCGTCCGTGTGACTCGTTCGCATGAATCTTCAAAATGGCAGATTCAAATCGGACGACTCGAAATGGCGTCCGTGGCATCCGTAACGTCCGCTCTAACATAGTTTGCACTGAGGACGCTGAATCGGGACGCCTCCACGCCATCCGCACTTCATCAAACTTCGTCCGCATGTGTACATAGCACTTCAATCTTGTACGAGACGCATCCTCTAAGTCATACAAATCTTCCATATCACTGCATAGACTTAGAAGAACATATTAAACAATTCCAATACCCTTGATCAAGGGTATTTCCAATTTAAACATCAAAAAAGATAATTATTAATTCAATGAATAAACAACTTTTACACTTTAGTTAAATTGCTCATTATCAAAATATAAATAAGCCTAACACACTTAGGCTAACAGTTTTAACTTTAAAATTAGTAGTTAAATCATTCTAGTATGGTGTCTTTAGTAAATTCAATTCGTTATGACAATACTGATAGCTTGGTGATACCATAGAGGAGGAGATATGATTTTTTCTTAAGTGTGTCTCTCAAGTTTGCTTAAACTAGATCGGTATCAAATACTAAGTAAGTTATTTATGGAAGAGTAAGTTATTTTTTCTTAGAGTTTTGCAAATTTGTACCTTGCATTGGAATTTTTTTGAAGGTATAGATTACCAGAGTTCAGTGTTCTAGATTCATTTTGGGGTGAGCCAAGAAACCTGTGTTTTAGATCTCTCATGTGAAATTTATGTCAAGATGGAGATGTTAGATTTCGGTGTGATCAAAATTCTAGTTTGGTCAAGTTAGTCCCATATCCAATAATATGGTTTTTCATATTACTCTATATATTATTGCTTAAGTCCTATGCAAAAGAGGGACATCAAGATTTATGTGGAACACCCTTTCAGAAAAAAAAAATATGGACAAAGGAGAAATTCACTATAATCAAATCAAGGTACAAATGAGTTTTGTGGTTCAAGTAACAATATATAGAGTAATGTAAAACCTTAATATTAAATATGAGTCTAACCTGACCCAACTACAATTCAAATTATCGAACTCTAACACATAATTGCTCAAAACCCGCGAAAACTTTGCTCAAATTCTGTTTCTTCTAAAACTCCACGTCAATGAAAACTCTTGAAAAAAGTTATTTTACAAGTATAATTTATATAAACTTTGTTTGAAATCAGTGATATAATTAATAAAAATCATATTTTTATTATGGAATTCTATAAGACACTGCAACATTGCATTTATATATAAAAGAATCCATTTTTATGTGATTTTCATGGTAAAACTTATGTAAAATCATATTTAATGCAAATTCATGAAAGGAAGAATATTTTATTTCAAAAAATAAAGTGAGAATTTATCATGAAAAATGAGATTTAAATTTTTCATCAAATAGAAGATTCTAGAGATAAGAGAGACAAATAAATCTTTAAGGAAATAAGAGAGAATATGTGGCCGATATTATGGAGAAAAATAAGGGTCTGACTAAAATCTAAATTCATAGATGGATGAGAGAAAAAATATTCAAATTGTCCAAGTTGGATAAGGAGGAAATTAATTGACTAAATTAGTGAAAGGAATAATAAAAAAAAATGAGAAAACCCAGAGCATAAAAGAAGGGACTTTTAGATCAAGAGAATGGTTGGAAAAAAGAGGGGAAATTCAACACAGGAAACAAAGTTTTCTAGCAACAAAAGTAGAAGAAAATCAAAGAAGAAATCGCAAAGCCCGTTGATCGTAGCTTCTATTTGTCACTATAATTATTCTTGACGCAATTGTTGTTGTGTCATCGTTCAACATCAGAAAAATAGAAAACAATTTTCATATTTTTTTACTCTTTTCATTTATGTTAAATTTTAGATTTAATTGGATGAATCTTACTAGTTATGGGCTAACCTTTCCATTGGTGATGAGGAGAACATATTAAATTATGTGAATTTATTTCATTGCTAAAATTTGTTGAATAATCGGAGTTGAATAATTCAATATACTTTGAATGATTAATTTATGTAGTGTCAACAGTCAGAAATAATAACTTGTATTTCTACTGTACTTATCGGTAATTAGGAATTAAGGACTAATAATAAATTGTATGAGGATAATATTTATTGTTTATATGTTGAGAAGAATTTATTTAGAAAAATTAACAAACAACTCGACATAATCTTCAACTAAAAAGAAGATTATAAATTATTCAACTGATTGTTGCAACACTCTAAAACAATTGTCGTAATACTCGCATAGAGGATGTTAAAGTTCGGTATGACTCAAATCCTAGTAGAGTTGAGTCCATATCCAATATTAGAGTTTTAAATTTACTCTATATATTGATAGTTAAGTCGCAAAACTCATTGTATCTTGATTTTCTTGTTGTTCCTATTTATGAGTGTTTTTCTTTTTCTAATTCCACATTCGATTCTCAACAATTGGTGTTAGAGTGTGGTTAAGAGTTTATGTACTAGGATCAAACAAATTTTGGGTATTTGCAATTTTGTGAAATTTGCAAATTTGTGGAAAAGGAAATTTAAAAAAAGGGGGAAAAGGAAAAATTGAAAATTTCCTTTCTCTACGTTGTTGTCTCCTTCTTCATAAAAAGGAGCACCTCACTTCGCTACCACCACTATTAAGGAGAAGTTAAACTCAACTATCGACAAGGTCAGTCATCGTCCTAGCAAAGAAGTCCTTTTCTGTCGCACACTTGTCCTTAGTTCTCCACCACATAGAAGACTCTACACACCATCGATATGCCGCAAGTCGCATGTCTCTGTCAATGTCGCTTTTCCTATGTTGAGAGCCAAACTCCATCAACGAACATCGACTAGATAAAATTGTCCCACTGTTTTGCCTATGAAGACATCCAATCTCCCCACCTTCACCATGATTCCAAACTTCAATCTAAAGCAAAGAACTTGCCAATTCTTAGAGTTAGTGAACACACTAAGTTGGTCGCCCTTCCCTGCACAATCCATGACCATTTTGTTAGCCTAACAGATATTAAATTATTTATTTTGATGAAGACATTTTTTTTGAATAATTAAGTTGTTTATTATGCATGCATTTAAATCAAATAAATACATTTATTCTTTATTAGAAATAATATAAGTATTAGTGATTACTAATGTGTTTATTTAAGTCCATGTAGCTTATAGATTTGTTATTGGGACTTAGATGATTCAAATAAAAAACAGACAGTGATTGATGAACAGTGCAAAGAGGATGACCAAGAAGACCTGTCAGGCTGTCACAAAGGAAACGATCAATTGGAGGATCAATCAGATGATTGATCGCAAAAAATGGCAGAGAGCTCCAATATCTGTAGGAACAGTAGGAGTGATCAGCCAGAGCGACGATAGTGGTCAACCGCTCCATTCATAATTTAAATTCATAGTGTAAAATACACTACAGTGGTCGACTAGACTAAGGAGTGGTTGACTGGACTAAGGAGTGGTCAACTGGTAGAGCTGATTTTACAAATAAAGGCACTCTGAAAACAATCAAACCAAAAGAGAATCACTCCAAAACATGTTCAACATTTCTACACATATTCTCTAATTTCAAATGAATGTTTTGGTCTAATCTCTCAATCCTCAACCTGACATTATGTCTTTGAGAGTTAGGTTCTAAATTGTATTTTCTATTTCTGCACTTTTGTACTCAAATCGTGATCAAAAGGATGACACCTCAGAATAGTCAACGAAAGTTAGATTGATGCTCATGAAGATCAATTCAGATGGTGGCACCTTGAGAACAGTCTTTCAAGGTTTGGTTGACACTTGTAAAGTCAATCCTCACTAACAGAGGAGATTAGGAGATTAAGGATCTCCAACCAGGAAACTTGGAGCTCGGACGTAGATCGGAGTTGTTGAACCATGTGAACAAACTTGGTTTGCGTTTTATCTATCCATAGTCTCTATATTTCTGATTGTTTGATTTTATATTTGTGATAAATCACTTCATGATATATTTGGCGTCCGCAAATGCGCAGTTTTCTATAACAGCTAGTTTCCAACGTTCAGTGCCGACAATCCTAAAGGAGATTAGGACGTCCGCACTACGCAGTATTATAAATAGTTGGACTTTGAAGAAGGCAAGACACCAAGCGATTTTAAGCAAAGCTATACCAAATTTTCGACTCAACATTTGTGCACGAAATTGAGTAGCAATCACATCCTCAAAAGAAATCGTGTGGGATTAATTGTTGTTGTGAGGATTGTTACATTTGTGAGCTTGAGAATTTTCAGAGAGAAAATTGTATTCTAGAGAAAAGGGGTAACCCCTAAGAGATAGTTGTTTGTAACGGTTCGATTGACACCCGCTCAAGATCAATCAAATTGTAACCCAGAACGGTTGAGGAATATACCTTCAAGGGAGAACCTTGAATCGCGGACGTAGGCGAGCTTGGCCGAACTATGTTAACAACTCGGTGTCGAATTCTCTAAACTTATCTCTTATTATTATTGCTATTGTGATTTCTTAATCTCATTATTGTGATAAATTTACTATTGGTTAGAAAATTTATAATTGCACGAAAAAGTTAATAAACCTAATTCAACCCCCCCCACCCTCACCCTCACCCTCACCCTCTCCCTCTCCCTCTTAGGTTAATTTCGATCCTACAGTGTTTATTGTGCATATTGTATAAATTCATTGAATTTGTATTTATTTGGTTAAAATTCTTGTTGAATCTTATTTGGATAAATTTTGTAGAAATTTGTGATTGCATAATTTCCTATTGCTTTCAATATGCAAATTGAAGGACACTTTTTGCTTAGGCCTCATTTTTTGATGTAATGATTCTATTTATTGAAAGTCTAGGATAAGAATTTTTATACAATCTTTGGATTATGACTTTGGTGAATAATCAAAAATAGTCTCTTTGTTCCAGTTAAAATTTAAAATAGAATACATGTTCTGAAATTGCCTTTTGAATTCAATAATGTAGATAAATGTAAATTAAGCATGAATGCTAAAGCTATAAATTTACTATATTGTGCATTGAATATAGATGAGTTTAATAGAGTAGAAGCATCCGATAGTGCTTATGATATTTTGAAATTGCTTGAAATTATGCATGAGGGCATTCAAGTTAAAGAAAGTAAATTTAGCATGCATATTCATGAATATGATTTATTTTCAATGGAAAAGGATGAAACCATAGATTGTATGGTTACTCATTTTACTAACCTTACTAATAGTTTAAAAGTGTGAAGGTATCTTCAAACCAAGGAACATAGCCTTCAAAGCGTCCTCAAACACTCAAGGGGATTTCGAGGAAGAAGATGAAGAGGTTAAATTTTTTTACCCAAAAATTCAACAAATACCTTCATCAAAAGAAGTTGAAAGGGGAAAAGGTAATTATTTGCTTTGGGTGGGGAAAACTGGACACACCACATCCAATTGTAGAAATCTTTCAAGGTCACATGGGACGATAGTAATGAAGATTTATCTTCAGAAATTGAAGAGGTCTCCAACTTTAGCTTCATGGATAAAGATGATAAGGTACACATATCTTCTAGCAACTCAGATGATATTGATGATGATAATGAATTGCTAGAGACTTTTAATGACTTTTTTTATCAATACAATATGCTTAAATGTAAGTTTAAATTGTTGAAAAAAGAAAATTTTGAAATTTTGAAAAAACATGCTTGCATTGTTCAAACTTTCGAAAAAGAAATTAGTGATTTGAAAAATAAGGGTAATGAATTGAATATTTTTTATTAAATCACTTGAGAATGAAATTAGTATATTGAAAGTTAAAAATGATATTTTGAATTATGTTGTGCTTAATTTCACAATGGGAGCAAAAATTTAAATATGCTCCTAGGACAACAAAGGGTTATATTTGACAAAGCTAGTTTTGAGTATCAACTCTTTGCAGAGAAGAAAAATTATGAGAAATTCTTTGCTAGTCCTACTACTTTTAATGCATATAATTGTGTAGGACATAAATCATATAGTTGTCCATTAAAATTGAAAGACAAAATAATGACTTCTAACTTGGTATGGGTTCTTAAAGGAATCACTCCAAAAAATAAATGACTCAAAAAAATTTTGGTGCCTAAGAAAAGCACTTAGATATTTTTCATTTGTGGATCAAGAGTGTCGAAATAACTTTGTGAATAATACTCTTGATCTAAATTGATTTTATGGTTTGCATATTCTTTTTGATATAATGGAGCAATTTTTTTTTTCTTCAAAATGTATTAATCTACAATTGGAATTTACGTATAAAATTTGGATTTGATTTTGATAAATATGAATATTACAATTGGTATCATTGAGCTTAATATTTTTATTTCTTCAATTGGTATCTTTGAGTTTTAAGTTTTGATAATCCAGCAAGTGTAATACCCCCGACTTTTCATAACAGAATAATTGAAAAGTAATTTGGGGTAATTAGATGAATTATATAAATATTGGAGTATTATCAAAGACGTAATCAACATATTATAATTTAAGAAAATTTATTAGATTATAATTAGTATTAAGTTGGTGGGGTATTATATTGAGTTATTAAATTAAGGGAGGACAGAAAGTGAGAATAATTGGAAAATTATTTGAGTGTGATTGGATTAATTGGATAATTGAGGAATTATTTGATGGGAGATTAATTAAATAAAAGAGTTAATTGAATAAAGGATAAATGGAGTTAAATTTAAAGAAGAAATTGTAAATTAAATGAGATTAATATAAAAGAAAAATTAGATCAAATAGGGAAGGGGTTGAACCGGTTCAATGATTGAACCAGTCTTAGGGGTGAGCAAGAACCGACTAGAATCGAGTAACGAACCAGAACCGAGTTCGGTTCTCGGTTCAGTTCCGGTACTCGGTTCTAAAAATGAGTATAATTTCGATTCTTGAGTCTCTTTTAAAATTCGGTTTCGGTTCCCCGTTCTTGATCCAAGAACCGAGAACCGACTCCCTTTTTTAAAAAAACAAGGAAACTTCTTTTTTAAAGAAGCAGCAGCCGTGGTTCCTTCTAAACTTCTTTTTTAGGGTTCTTCAGAATCTGCAAATCGGAGAACGGCGAGGGGTGAGTGGCGAGTGGCGACTACCTGGAGGTCGGTGAGCGAGAAGTGCGAACGACGAATCTGCAACACGGCGAACGGCGAACCTACGAACGGTGAACCTGAGGCTGAGATTAAAGTGCGAACGACGATTGAACGGCGAACCTGCGAGGTATGGATTTCAGATTTAGGGGCTGCGATTTCTGATTGCGAACGACGAACCTGTGAGGTATTGATTTCAGATTTAGGGGCTGTGATTTCTGATTTAGGTTTGATTTTTTATTTAAGTTTGATATTTTTTTAGGGTTTGATTTCTGATTTAGGGATTGATTTTTTATTTAAGTTTGAAAATTTTGAACATATGCGTTGCTGAGCTTCACTTCTTTTTTTGTATTTTTTTTTTGCATGAAACAGAAGGAAGATCATATCAATCAGTTATAATTCTCTCTCACTTTGTTTGATAGGAATTAGGATTAGGGGTGTTCACGGTTCGGTTCCGTTCGGTTTTGATGTGAAATCAAACCAAACTAGTCGGTTTCGGTTTTAAAATTACAAAACCGGAATCGGTTTTAGAAAAATCAGAACCGAGTTGATTTCGGTTTTAAAATTTCGGTTCGGTTTCGGTTTTTTCTTTATTAATTTTTTTTTCAAATATTATAATAAAAATTGTATAAAAATTATAAAAACATAATTAATAACAACAAAATTATTCTTCCTCTTCTCTTTTCAAAACAAAATTTTGTCCAAAAAATAGTTATTAGGTCTTTTGGAGCTAAAATCACTTCAGAGGCTGAGGCACGAATGACCGAATATGGAACTTCAAAAACAAAAAAACACTATAAACGTATTTATACGATTCGGTTTCGGTTTTTCGGTTTTGAAAAACTAAAACCGGTAACCGAACCAAAACACTCGGTTCTTACAAAAGAGAACCTTATTCGGTTTTTTTAATAGAAAAAACTTTATTCGGTTTTGATTTTTTGATCGGTTTCGGTTCGGTTTGTCGGTTCGGTTCGGTTTTGAACACCCCTAATTAGGATCATGAAGGAAGGATGCCAAATGGGAAGAGTATGTAGATTGGGAAACGACTACCTATATATATAACAGTCTCCCTCTTACAGAATCCCAATTTCTCCCTACAACATGGATGGCCTCTTCTCAGGTTCGGAACTGGAACCGGAACCGGAACCAGAACCGAGTTCGGTTCCGGTACTGGTTCTTTGCGTTTCTGGGTCCGGTTCCACACTCTCAGAACCGAGAACCGAACAGTCGGTTCCGAGAGGTCTGGAACCGAACCGAAACCCGATTTGCCCACCCCTAACAAGTCTTGTTTGGAAATAAAGGGGTTGCGGTTTGGAAGGAGAAGAATTGGAAAAAACTGAAGGAAATATCTTCAACAAAGGACTCCAGTGACGAAGCTGCGAACTTTGATTGAAGCTTCTACAGATTCTTGTCGAAGCTTCGACAAATATATTTGACGAATGTTTCGGGAAAAATTCGATTTCTGCTTCCATTCTAGCGACGATTTCGACGACTTCATCCCCTTAAAACGCATTCGAAATACAATCGGATGGGGATCATTGGCAAAGATTTAGGAAATTCTTCACCTATAAAATAAGGCCAAGCTTTCGAGAGCAGTTCGGGAGTGGTAGCAGCTGGGTTCCTCTGCTTCTCGAATTAAGGTAAGGGTTCCCCTGTGATTTAGCTTCTCGGCCTCCGATGCCTGACACTATCAGATTGTATGGTTCTGTTTTGAATGTTGAATTTGTCCTTTGGTTTTTGTTTTGGATTTCGGTGTGATGGAATGTCTCTTTAGATGGACTGGTAGAGAGTGAGCATGCTCTTGGAGGAATTGAGGGAGACGGATTGACGAAGAGGACTTCTCTAAAGGAGACTCTGAACTGCATGAATGGAATTGACAGAGAAGACAGAAAGAAGGAGAAAAATCAGTGAAGTCCTCTGCTGCTCTCGGCTGTGCTTCGAGTGAGGTGAGTTCCTTCCTCACTGGTTATGGATTTTGGTTCTCGATTCTTTATTACGTTCTCTGTTGGATGATTGTAGTATTTTTGGATAATTTTATTGGACGTTACAATTTATGAAAAATGCTAAATAGAAGATAAATGGAAAAAAATATGCTTTTGGGGTTGGGTTTACTCGTGTATGTTTACTGTGAAATATGGATGAAACTATGATAAAGGTAAGATGAAAATAAACGTGCGTATGTTAATGGGTTTTGCCGCAAGATATGGTTACGCCTCCGTCTACTTGTGGATTTTGTCTAATTATAGATTTCAGATGAATATGTTATTATGTTAGTATTGTATTAGGTGATTGAGAGTATTTTGGCTATGATATTTTGTTAAGAAAATAAATAAGGAATTTTAATTAGGAAGCAGTTAAGATTAATTAGTTGTTGAGATTAGGTGAATAATTTATGATTATTAACTAATGGGTTATTAATTAGTTTGAAGGTCTGAAAGGCGAAAGAGGAAGTACAAAAACGCCAGATAAAAAATAGTGCATGTGTTTTGCAGTGATGGCGTACATCATGAGATTAAGACTTGTAAGTTTAAATTGCTTGTTCTGAGATTTGCGATATATATTAGGTTGATAGATTCTGATTCATGTCTTGATTGATATCTCACGTATTTACCTTAGATCCATTCCATGATGTTATTGCACATATTTGCCTTAGATTCCTTCCATGTTGATATCGCGTGTATTACCCTTTATTGATTGTGATTCCTGTTAATATCGCACGTATTGTCATATTGTGATACATGTGTTTGTACTCTCTGTTGATTGTGATTTCCATGATCCATGTTGTTATAGCATTGTGTGAACATGCATCATTATAATAGACATAGAGGTAATACTATATTGAATTGGTATTTACACTACGTGGGAGAGGCATTTCATGAGAGAGACCGAACTTAATAAACGTAATGCGAATTGGGGGCCTCTAACAATGAGACTCGAGTTTAAACTCTTTCCTCAACAAGATGCGAGAGCCTGTCTCCTGAGTGAAAAGACTTCCAATGTCCCAGCTCGATATACGAATTTAATTATATGAGATAAAATACAGATTGAGTGGATTCCTTTCTGACATAATCAGACATTGAGCATGCATCATACTACATTTATATTTCTTGCTAGGCATTAGACTTATAATTATCTCATGATGTAGGAACACGCACGAGAACAGATGAAGGAGCAGTTAATGAAAGATTTACATGCGCGGATCTTGTGGCTGACTAGACTAAAGACATTAAATAAATATGATTGTAAAAAGCTTCTTAAGAGAATGTAAAAGATTTATTTATTTTATTCTTCAAATAATTGTTTTATTTATAATAGCTTTCCGCCGCGATTTGTAAAAGATTTTATAAAAGAAAAGTCTTCCACTGATTTTATAAAAGGAAGATGTTTTCAAAAGTTTTAAATTTCACGCGTTTCAAAGATAATAAAAATTGGGTCGTTACAGTAAGTGATAATTCTTTGAATTGAATCTGTACGTTGATTTCCAGGGAGAAGTTAGTTTAACTTGAATATTTTTTTTTCAAAGATTAAATATTTTTCTTTCTCACAAATGGTATATTATTTAGATCCTACAATTAGTATTCAACAACTGGTAATATAACTTGTAATTTTGAATTGTCTTGTTGGTTAATTGTCTTGTTTTGAATCATAAAAAAATAAAAATAAAACACCATTGATTTGTACTTGTGTATTGACATAGGGAGAGAAATATTTTTAAGTTGAATATTTGTTTTGTATCAAAACTTAAATTTTTCATTCCAACAAGGTTTTATCTAATTTTTTAATGAAGTTTTTTATCCCCATTTTTTAATATTGAAATTGGGGGAGAAGTAGTTTTTAACTTGAATAATTCTATTTATCAAATATTAAAGATTTTTATTTCTGAACAAGCGGTAAATTGAATTATTTTTTATAATAACTTTGTTTTCTCCAAAAAAAAATTGATATATTAAGGGGGAGAGCTAATATAATTGATTATTTTTTATATTTTACCCCAACTATTATGATTGTTTAATACAAAAGGGGGAGAATTAACTTGTTTGGTCTATTTTTATTTTGATGCTTTACTAGTAACTTATAAATTGATTATTAGGACTTAGATTATTCAAGAAAAGCAAAAACGGACGAAGAGATCGACGAACAGTTTAAAGAGGTCAACCAAGAAGACCTGTCACAAAGGAAACAGAAGACTAGATGATGGACCACAAAAATGAGAGAGAGCTATGAAAACTGCATGAACAATAGGAGCGGTCGAACGACGCTTCAATACCGGTCGACTGCTCTAGGCATAATTTAATTTCACAGTGTAAAATACACTATAGGGGTCGATCACGCAATGTCCATGCGGTATACCGCTCAAGTACAAATTTCAACAAAAACTTTAATGGTCTAAAAATTTAATGGTAACATTTCAATGGCTAGGAGGCGGTCGACCAGACTAGGGGGTGGTCGACCGGTAGAGTTGTTTTTATAAATAAAAGCACTTTGAATTGCAAAACACAACAATCAAACCAATAGAGAATCGCTCCAAAACATGTTCAACATTTCTACACATATTCTCTACTTTCCAATGAGTGTATGGGCCTACTTTCTTAATCCTAAACATGAGATTATATCTTTGAGATTTAGTTTCTAAATTGTATTTTCTATTTCCGCACTTTTGTACTCAAACCATGATCAAAAGGGTGACGCCCCAGAATAGTCAACGAATGTTAGATTGACGCCAGTGAAGATCAATCTAGAGGGTGACTCCCTGAGAACAATGTATAAAGATTTGGTTGATAATCATGAAGTTAATCATCACTAACCAGGGAGGTTAGGTGATTAAGAATCTCCAAATGAGAAACTTGGAGTGCGAATGTAGGTCAAAATAGTTGAACCGCATGAAGAAACTTAGTTTGCATTTTCTGTATCCCTAATCTTTATATTTGCTATTGTTTTATTTTATATTTGTGATAAATCACTAAGAGATATAATAATTAATATCGCACAAATTAGTTAGGACACCTAATTATGTTTGGATATTTTTTATTTTAGACATTTTGGGTGAAATTATAAAATTTTTGGTGAAAATGAGTTCGTTGAAATTTGATATTCTTTGATTGGATCAGCATATGAGGTTTTTGTTATGGCAAGTGAAGATGGAAGATGTCCTCGCACATATGGAATTAGATAACGCATTGTTAGGGCTCAATAAAATGTTCACATCTTGGAGTGAAGAGGAGAAACTTTGAAATGATCGAAAAGGTCTATCTTTGATGCCTCTATGATTGTCAAATCAGATTTAATAGGATGTTTTCAATAAGAAATCTGCCACATAATTATGGGTAAAATTAGAGTAGTAAGTATGAAAAAAACCCTAACTATCAAGTTGCATTTGAAGCAACAACTTTATTCTCTTCAATTGTTGGAAGAAGATTCTATTGAAGAACACTTGATCACATTCAAGAAGTTAATTTTAAATTTGGAGGCTATGGGATGCAAGTACAATGAGAAGAATTTAGGGTTGATTCTATTATGTTCATTACCTTCTTCATATGGTAGTTTTAGATATACGATCTTATATAATAGGGAAAGTTTAACTTCATAAGAGATTTATGGTGCCTTGTTATCAAAGAAGAAAATGAAGCAAATTGTTGTTAGATCTAAGTCTTGAGGTGAAAGAATCGTCGTTCGTGTTATAACAAAAGAGTCCAACAACAAAGGCAGTAATACTATTCATGGTTCGTGGGTCAGATCAAAGTAAATAATTCGTGGTAGAATCTATTACTTCTGTCAGAAGAAGGGGCACAGTAAATTTAAGTGTCGAAAATTGCAGAATAAAATTAAGAGAGCTGTTGAGAAAGGAAAAAAAGTGGTGATATCTGATGAAGTTTTTGTCGCAAAAGAAGAAGACCATTGTGATAGAGATCTTCTAGTTGTGTCAGAGGGAGACTCAAAGGCAAATAAGGATTGGAGTCACGAATTAATGCATTTTGCGCCACTACCAACCTCAAATGAAAGGCGTTGGTTGATCTCTCTGGTTGAGGCTGTGTGTTCATTTATTCAATTTGACATGTGAGAAGGAACTCTCATACTGGCTCAGCTTGGTCTCTCCCTTCCCACACTAATCTTTCCCACTAAAAAGAGCGATTGACAATCTCAAGAAGCTTTATGAACGTCTGTCCTCACATGGAAATTTAGGGGTATATCTCTCTTGTAATGCCTTCCAATCTACTATTTAGATTGAGAAAGAATCTCTTCCGTTTTATATGATTCTCAATTTTCAAGTACTAATTAGATTAAAAAATGATGCTTCCTTGGCCGTGTGGAACATGGATTAGCATGATTTCATTCCTACAAGTGATCCTTCATCTAGGACTAGAAGAAGTGCTATATGAGGACTTCAAGATCAAATAGAATATGTTTCTTTATATTCCTCATGAACCACTTATTTCTCCTAAACAAGAGATCAAAGTGATTTCTTCAGCTTACTCATTTCATATGTGTCACCATCGGGATTGGTTTTGACATATGAGACTATTTCAAGAGGTGTTGTGTTAATGAGTAATAACACACCTTGCAAGATAGTTGATATTGGTACCATCAGGATCAAAATGTTTGATGGAATTGTTAGGACACTTGATAATGTGTGACATGTTCCCAATTTGAAAAAGAATATGATCTTGTTGAGTACATTGGATTCAAAAAGGTACAAGTACAATTCCGTAGGTGGCTATGAATATCAGTATAGGTGCTCTTGTTATGTTAAAAAAACACACAAATTCTGTAAATTTGTATATGTTGCAAGGTTCTATAATAACTAGTATAGGTGCCTTGTTATCAAAGAAGAAAATGAAGCAAATTGTTGTTAAATCTAAGTCTTGAGGTGAAAGAATCGTCGTTCGTGTTATAACAAAAGAGTCCAACAACAAAGGTAGTAATACTATTCATGGTTCGTGGGTCAGATCAAAGTAAATAATTCATGGTAGAATCTATTACTTCTGTCAGAAGAAGGGGCACAGTAAATTTGAGTGTCGAAAATTGCAGAATAAAATTAAGAGAGCTATTGAAAAAGGAAAAAAAATGGTGATATCTGATGAAGTTTTTGTCACAAAAGAAGAAGACCATTGTGATAGAGATCTTCTAGTTGTGTCAAAGGGAGACTCAAAGGCAAATAAGGATTGGAGTCACGAATTAATGCATTTTGCGCCACCGCCAACCTCAAATGAAAGGCGTTGGTTGATCTCTCTGGTTGAGGCTGTGTTCTTTTATTCAATTTGACATGTGAGAAGGAACTCTCATACTGGCTCAGCTTGGTCTCTCCCTTCCCACACTAATCTTCCCCACTAAAAAGAGCGATTGACAATCTCAAGAAGCTTTATGAACGTCTGTGTTCACGTGGCAATTTAGGGGTATATCTCTCTTGTAATGCCTTCCAATCTACTATTTAGATTGAGAAAGAATCTCTTCCGTTTTATATGATTCTCAATTTTCAAGTAGTGGCTAACACTTACGAAACTAGCTACATCTTACAAAACAAATTACCACCCAAGATGAAGGGTCTTGGTAGTTTCACCATCCCATGCACAATTGGAAGCAAATATTTTGATAAAGCTGTATACAATCTTGGGACAAGTATAAACCTAATGCCCATGTTCATATTTAGGAAACAGAGAGTTGAGGGAGCTCGTGGCTCGCCCTACAATAGTCACACTGCATCTCGTTGATCATTCTTTGGCTCATCCACAAGGAAAAATAGAGCATGTCTTAGTAAAGGTTGACAAATTCATTTTCCCAGCTGACTTTATCACACTTGATTATGAAGCAGATCGTGAGGTACCAATCATTTTGGGGAGACCATTTTTGGCTACTGGAAGAACGTTGATTCATGGACAAAAAGGAGAACTCACCATGAAAGTAAATGATCAGCAAGTAACGTTCAATGTTCTAAACTCCATGAAATTTTTAGACAAAGAAGAAGATTGCTTCTCTATAAAAACAATCAAGTGGGTTTCTGAGCTAGAAGAACTCGATCATATCAATAGTTCAGACATGAAAGTGATGGTGAAACACTGAAAAAGGAAACTAATCGTAGAGAAGAAGTAATGCAGACTTATCAAAACTACAGCAAACAGTTTGAAGCACTTGGGAGAACAAAAGAACAATATAGGGTTCCAAAACCATCCATTGAAGAGGCACCTATGCTAGAGTTGAAGTAGTTACCATCACATTTGAAATATGTCTTTCTTGGGACAATGGTTACACTGCAAGGTATAATATCTACCTCAGTTAATTTAGTGCAAGAAAGAAATTTAATTAAAGTGTTAAAGAGATTCAAAGAATCTATTGGGTGGACAATTTCAGATATTAAGGGGATTAGTCCAAGTATTTGCATGCATAAAATATTGCTTGAATAGGACTTTAGTACTTCTATAGAGCAACAGAGCAGGTTAAATCCAGTAATGAAGGAGGTGGTTAAAAAGGATGTTCTAAAGTGGTTTGATACGGATATTATTTGCCCTATATTCGACAACTTTTGGATTAGTCCAGTGCAGTGTGTTACAAAAAAAGGAGGGATGACCGTGATCTCCAAAGATCATAATGAACTAATACCAACAAGAACAATAATAGGTTGGAAGGTTTGCATGAATTACAGAAAACTCAATAAAGCTATAGGGAAAGACAATTTTCTATTGTCCTTCATTGATCAAATGCTGGATAGACTTGTCAAAAAAGAGTTTTATTGTTTTTTGGATGAATACTTGGACTACAATCAGATTGCTATTCCACTAGGAGAGTAAGATAAATCAACTTTCACGAGCCCATATAGAACATTTACCTTTAAAAGGATGTCATTTGGCCTTTGTAACACACCAGCAACCTATCATCGATGCATGATGGCATTTTTCTCTAATATGATTGAGAAATGTTTGGAGATCTTCATGGATGATTTTTCAATAGTAGGCGATTCATTTGAAACATGCTTGGATCATTTGGAACAAGTATTAAAGAGATGTGTAGACAAAAATGTAGTGCTTAACTCGGAGAAATGTTATTTTATGATACCCATAGACATATTGTTTAGACATCGAGCTTCAAAAAAGGGATTGAAAGTAGACAAGGCAAAGATTAAAGTTATTGATAAGCTACCTCCACCAACAAAATTATGAGGAATCCATAGTTTCTTAGGGCATGTTGGTTTCAATTTAAAGGCTTCTCACAAATTTCGAACCCCTTATGTTCATTACCGGAGCATAATACAACTTTCAACTTCGATGAAGATTACCTTAAAGCTTTCATATAATAAAATAGAAATTGATTTTTGCCTCTATTACTGTTGCTCTATATTAGTCTCTACCATTCGTAGTCATGTGTGGTGCTAGTGATTTTGATGTGGAGTTGTTTTTGGACAGAAAAATGAGAATGTATTTTATTCCATTTACTACACTAGTAAAACTCTCACTGATACACAACTGAACCATAAAACTATAGAAAAACAATTGTTGGACATAGCTTTTGCATTCAAAAAATTCATATCATATTTGATAGGTACAAAAGTTGTTGTATATTCTGATCATTCGGCCATTAAATATTTGTTCACTAAAACAGACACAAAACCACAACTAATTTGGTGGGTTTTACTGATACAAGAATTTGATGATGAAATCAGGGATAGAAAAGATAGTGAGAATCAAGTGGGTTATCATAGAGATAAATTATATTCCATCAAAGAATCCAGAACCCATCAAAGAATCTTTTCCTGATGAGTATCTATTAAAAATATGAGGTATTTATATTCCATTGTACACTGACATTGTAAATTATATTGTGAGTGGTGGTTTTCCTTCTGGCATGCAGTACTAGTAAAAGATGAAATTTTTAAGGGATGTCAGAAACTATTTTTGGGATGAACTATGCTTATTTAAACAATGTGCAAACCAAGTTTTTGAGAATATGCATTCTTGAAGAAGAAATGAATGCAGTGTTGTAGCTTGCTATGCAGCACCAGGGGATTTTGGAGGGACTCAAACAGCCTCAAAAGTTCTCCAATCACATTTGTACTGGTCAAATCTCTTTGAGGATGCTTATTAGTTTGCTAAATCTTGTGACAGATGTCAACAAGTTGGAAATATCTCAATAAAGCATGAATTACCACTAAATAACATCTTAGAAGTGAAACTGTTCGACATATGTGGTATAGATTTCATAGGTCCATTCCTAATGTATTTTGGAAATCCATGCATATTAGTAGCAGTGGATTATGTTTCAAAATGGATAGAAGATGCCTTACCCACCAATGATGGAAAAGTTGTTATACAATTCTTGCAAAAATAATATTTTCACTCAGTTTGGAACACCGAGAGCCATCATTAGTGACAGTGGAATCAATTCATGTAACAAGCAATTTCAAAATTTATTGTCAAAATATGGAGTTTGTCACAAGGTATCCATAGCTTTATTATCCTCAAAATAATGGCCAAGTAGAAGTTTTTAACAGGAAAATAAAGACAATTCTAGAAAAGGTAGTAAACCCTAGCTGAAAAAATTGGTCTATAAAATTGAATGATGCACTTTGGGCATATAGGACAGATTACAAAATGCCACTTGGAAAATCTCCTTACCATGTAGTTTTTGCAAAAGTCTTTCATTTACTCATGGAATTAGAGTATAAGGCATATTGGTCTATCATGAAACTGAATTTGGATTCATATATGGCAGAAGAGAAGAAACTGTTATAATTAAATGAGCTCGAAGAGTTTAGGATGAGAGTCTATGAAAATGTGATAATTTACAAGGAGAAAGTTAAAAGATGGAATGATCGAAATATACAACACTGATTGTTTGAAAGAGGATAGCAAATGCTTTTGTATAATTCTCGATTGAAAATATTTCTTGGGAGCTTAAGTCCAATGTTCTAGAACATTCAAAATCATTGAAGTATCTTCCTATAGAACACTGGAGAATATGAACGAGAAAACAAGATAACACTTCAAAGTTAATGGACATGAGGGTAAGACATTATTTTGGAGAAAATATCATTGAATCTCCTTCAACATCCATAACTTTGAATGAAGTCTAATGAGTTAGAAGAAGTTGGGTTGTCAACTATAAAACAAGCGCTTTTGGGAAGCAGCCCAATATTCTATATCCATTGTTGTAACATGCTCCAGCATCAGACATCCTCAAATATTCTAGCAACAATACTCTCGGCCAAGTTACCTCTTCCTAGTTTTTCCCGGTGATGTGTTGCAACAAAAATCAAAACATGAAAAGGCTAAAGAAGATACTGAATCAGAGGAATGAAAGGTCGCCAAATTAGGGAAGTCCTAACCTACTAATATTTTTGCAAATTGATATTGTGCGTGATTCTTTTGTAGTAGTGGGGACACTACTAACTTCAATTTTGGTAGGAAGTTTTGAAGATTAGTATTTAGGTCTAATCTCTATTATCATCTACTGTTAATTTTTTCCCTAAGTATATTAATGAAAAATCTCTTTATTCTTGAATTTTCAATTGTATTTAAATTTATGAAAAAAAAATGTATTTATGCTACAACGTTGAATTTCTAATGTAAAATTCTATGATGACCCGACAATTGCTGAGAATCCCTAATCCCTCAAAAAATTCAACACTTATATTCAATAAATATGATTTAGGAATATTCTTATAGTGATAACTTTCCCTTACACATATGTTCGGTATTAAAATTTTGTTGAAAAACCTAAGAAATATTAGATTGCTATAATTTAAAGTTTTATGTTTAGAAATTTGAACATTCAATCTAAAACGAGAGGAAATTAGACATCAAAGATTCATATGGAATAAAATATGTTTGGAGGAATCAAAATAATTCAAAAAAGGAAAGAGAAGAATAAATAAAGTTTGAGATTCCTTAAACCACTTTCAATCTCGCATGAATCTTTTAGATACTCGATGGGTGGAATTTAACTAGAGGGATTTTGGGAGGAACATCATTGAAATATTGTTGACTATACTTCTCCATATATTTTACCTTACATTATATGAGTATATTCCTCTTTATAGTGACATTATTGATAACTTTTGCAAAGAGTTCTTTTACAAGTATAATTATATGATTTTTTTTAAAAATCAATGATGTAATTAATAAAAATTATATTGTTGTCATAAAATGTTACAACACACTGCAGCACACATTTATATATAAAAGAATCCATTTTTTGTGATTTTCATGGTAAAACTTATGTAAAATAATATTTAATATAGATTTATGATAAGAAGAATATTTGATTGCAGAAAATAAAGTAGAGATTATAAAAAAAATTAAATTCTTCATCAAATAGAAATTTCTAAAGATGAGAGGGAAAAGTAAATCTTGAAAAAATAACGAAGAATATTTGACCATATTATGGAAGAAAATAAAGATCGGATTCAAATTTGAATTTGTAAATGGATGAGGGAAAAAATATTCAAATTATCCAAAACGGATAAAGAGGAAATTAATTGGATAAATTATTGAAAGGAATAATGGAAAAAAAAAAAAAAAAAAGATAGCCTACAACATAAAAGGAGGAACTTTCGATTCACAAGGAAGTTCGAAAAAAAAAAAAAAAAAGAGGAGATTCAGCATAGGAAACAGAGTTTTTGGCAACGAAAGTCGGAGAAAAAAAAAAGAAAAAATCGCAGAGCCCGTTTGCCATAACTTCTGTTCGTCGTTGTACTTATTCTGGACACAACTGTTCTTGCGACATAGTACAACATCAGAATAACAGAGAAAATTCTATATATTTTTCCGCTATTTTTCATTATGTTAAATTTTAAATTTAATCTTATTGGTGAAGAGGGAAAAAAATACTAAATTATGTGAAATTATTTCGTTACTAAAATTTGTTGCAAAATCAAAGTGAAATAATTCAATATACTTTGAATAATTAATTTATTTAGTGTCGACAATAATTGCTTATATTTCTATTGTACTTACTAATAATTAAGAGTATGGACTCATATTAAATTTTGTGAAGATAACATTTACATATTATTTTATTTTGAATCACATGATACGTTAAAATGATACTAAATTGAATTTTCTAAAATATTGAATTTTCTAAGAATTTAAGAAAATTATAAAAAAAAAACTCGATGGAGCCTTAAATTGAAAAGAAGATTATAAGTCATTCCATTGATTGTTAGAGCACTCTACAACAATTATAGTAAAACTTTCATAAGAAGGAAAATCAATTGTGAATCAGTTCCCTATAATTAAAACCTCTCAATTACACATTTTTTTATTTATTTTAATTGCTTAACACCTAACTCATCATTAGAAAATTATTTTCTATTTTATTTTCATTGTTTTAGGTAAATTAATTTGTGCTAAAAATGCTTTTGTGGGATCAATATTTTACTTGGTTTACGACATGTGCAGTTAGGAAGAGTGCATTTAGTTTTGCATAAACACCACTTCAAAGGACTACAAAGAATCAAGTGTTCAGGGTTGAGTAAAAAAAAATTGTATCAAGAAATAGGAAAAATTGTATCACATTTTCCTAAAATGTATAGCTTTCAGTTGGGTTCACTTGAGCACGAGACTAATTTGGCCAAACCACAAATTTAGTTCCCTTCAAATCAAATGTGAGATTTATTTATTTATTTTTATATGGAAGAGCTCAGCTTAGATCACATTTGGGCTACGTATTTTATGGATCGTCCAATTTTTAAATTATTTAACCATTCAACACAATAGTATTAATATATTAATTTAATATAAAAGAAATGATAAATAATATTTATATGAAACTATTATGTTAATATCAGCGTGCCTGTTCACTTAAAATTAGAATGACACTTGACTATTTCATAAAAAAAAAAACTAAATAAATCTATCTTCATAATTTATTAAGGTGGAAATCGGTTCAATTCGAATCGGGTAACCGAACCGAACCGAATGATTTTACTCGGTTCGGTTTAGTTTTAAAAAAGTAAAAAAACCAAATTTAAAACTGAACCGAATATAATCAAAATCTTTGGTTCAATTCTCAATTTTAATGAAAAAAAACTAGTAAAATCGAACCGAACCGATATAAACTTAAATCAACTCATTTTATCTAATTCTAATAATCAAATATTTACTACTACACTTTACAATTTTTTTTTACCAATTTTTCATAAATAATAAAATTATAATATAATTATTTATAGGATTCTAATTTATCATGGCGTAAAATAAATATTTAAAATAATAAATTATATGAATTAACAAATGAATGACACATAAACATCATATCAAATATTGTCTACACTATTTGAAAACCGAAAAGTTAAGAAAATCTAAATTTTTTATTTTTTATAAAAAAACCAAACAAAAAAAAAACTGAAAACCGAACCGAGAAAAACCAAAAACTGAGGTTCAGGTTTTTAAGGTTAATATGATACATTAATGGAAATTCATTACCTTGTCATTTAGCCACTCAATTTTAATTAATACTAGTGTTTGATGTGCCCATTGAGTAATTCAATAGAGTACAAAGTAAAAAGGAATCAAGATTATTAGTTCATTCAATCAAGATTTGTAAGTTTAGAAAAAGCTAAATAAACATAATTCTTCTGCACTACCAAGCAAATATGAACATAACTTTCAAGGCAACTGCTTTCCTACGAACATCCTGTTAGAGTTCGGAGTGATATGAATTCTAGTTAGGCCGGATCGGGCCCATATCCAATATTAAAGTTATTTATTTTCTCTATATATTGATACTTGAGTCACAAAACTCATTGTACCTTGATTTTCTTATTACTGATTTCTCCTCTGTCTGTAGTTTTTCCCCGTTAGGGTTTTCCACATAAATAGTGGTGTCCTTGCTTCCGCAGTTTTCTTTTTCTATTTCACGTTCGATTCTCAACAATTTGTATCAAAGTTCAGGTGAGATTCTCTATATCAATTTTCCAACAATTGATATCAGAGCGGAGTTAGAGCATTAGTACTCAGATCAAAGGATTTTAGAGCTTACAATTTTTTGGTGAAAATTTGTAATTGGAAAAATAATAAAAAAAAAGGGAAAATTTGTTTCCCTGTTGCGTCGCCCCTGCTTCCAGAAAACGAAAGTGTTACCCGCAGAGAAGGACTCTGCCTTCGTCGTCCGAAGCGAAGAAAAAGACAAAAGCTCAAAAGCCATCTTCGCTCGCCTGTTGCCCTCCGACGTCGAGGAAAAGAAGTTGCCCAGCCTTCCCGCTGTCGTCCGTTCTCGATACCGATTCAAAACAAAGACTTCTATCATCGCTGTCTGTCAACCGTTGCTGCCCAATCTCCCTATTGTCAGCCGATCACTAGTGCATTCTCCGACCGAGCAATGAACGAGCCAACTCCTCCATAAATCAAGCCAAAGCCAAGTATTAATTTGTGGTTCGTCACACAAATAGAGAGCCAAAGAGCAATTTTTTGTTGTGGAAATATAGGTTTAATTTTATTTGGGACAGCAAAATCAAAAGTTTTGATTTTTGGTTTGGAGCAAAGAAAATTCTGAATTTTTGGAGAATTTTGGGAGGCGGATATTTTGGGTTCAGATATTTTTCAAAAAATTTTTGAAATTTTTTGGGAGATGACTTTGGTGAAATTCAATATTTCATTGTTGGATTAGAATACGAGATTTCAGTTATGGCAGGTGAAGATGCGCAAAGATGGATTTAAACGACGCGTTGTTAGGGCTCGATAAAATGCCCACATTATGGAGTGAAGAGGAGAAAATTCGAAATGATCGAAAAGCCCTATCTTTGATACGTCTGCATTTTTCAAGTCAGATTTTGCAGGATGTTTTGAACGAGAAATCTGCCACTGAGTTATGGTCCAGATTAGAGCAGTTGTGTATGAGGAAAAGCCTGACTATCAAGTTGCATCTGAAGTGACGACTTTATTCTCATTAGTTAGTGGAAATAGCCTCTATTACAGAGCACTTGACTGCATTCAAGGAGTTAGTTTCAGAATTGGAGACTATGAGATGCAAGTACGATGAGGAGGATTTGGGGTTGATTCTGCTATGCTTGTTTCCTGCTTCATATGGTGCTTTTAGAGATATGATTTTGTATAGTAGAGAAAGTCTAACTCTAAAATAGGTTTATGGTTCTTTGTTATCAAAGGAAAAGATGAAGCAGCTTGTTGTGGGATCCGAGTCTCGAGGTGGGGGACTCGTCGTTCGGGGTAGAACAAGAGATTCAAACAACAAAGCCAGTGATAATGTTCAGAGTTCAAAGGGCAGATCAAAGTCAAGGTACCAAGATAGAATTTGTTACTTTTGTCATAAGAGAGGGCACATCAAAGCCGAGTGCCGTAAATTGAAAAATGAAATAAAGAGAGCTACAGAGAAGGGAAAACAACAAATGACGTCCGGTGAAGTAGTTGTCACAGAAGAAGAAGAAGACTATAGTGATGGAGATCTTCTAATAGTGTAAGAGGGAAACTCAAAGCCAAACAAGGATTGGATTCTAGATTCAGTGTGTTCATTTTATATGTGCTACAATCGAGATTGGTTTACGACAGATGAGATCGTTTCAGGAGATGATGTGTTAATGAGTAATAACACACCTCGCAAGATAGCTGGTATCGGTACTGTCAGAATGAGAATGTTTGATGGAGTTGTGATGACACTAGGTAATGTGCGACATGTTGCCGAG
The DNA here is from genome assembly GCA_022433065.1 of Begonia loranthoides. Classification (NCBI taxonomy): domain Eukaryota; kingdom Viridiplantae; phylum Streptophyta; class Magnoliopsida; order Cucurbitales; family Begoniaceae; genus Begonia; species Begonia loranthoides. The sequence goes on along the minus strand of CM039477.1, from coordinate 7,153,146 downwards.
TTAAAGAAAAATCTGATCTCATTGAGTACTCTAGATTCGAAAGGGTACAAATACAGCATTGTAGGTGGAGGTATAAAGATCAGTAAGGGTGCCCTCGTCAAGTTAAAGAGACACAGAAGCTCTGCAAATTTATATGTCTTACAGGGTTCTACAGTGACGGATAATCAGGCTACAAAGTTTGTGAATTCACCTTCAAAAGGTATATTGAAGAAAACTCACAGGAAGTCAGGTTCTCAAGAGAAGTTCAAGTTAGGTTCTGAATCCACATCAGAGTTGATATGTAACGACCCAGATTCTACTTATCTTAAAAATACGTTAAGATTTTAAGATTTTAATAAACGATTAAAAAAATGTTACTTAGAAAGCTTTCAATGTTTAAAAGTAGAGTGCCAAAATCCGATTGTTACCAACTTACTAAAACAGTCACTTAAACCGGGGAAAACTATGATTTACAAATTTAGCAAAAACATAATTAAAAACATTACTTAAAGCATTAATTTAAAATTCAAGGTTTGAGCTTTCAAAATGAAGTCTACATAATGTCTCAAACAAGTACTCGAACAGGGTTCAAAAAGGGTAATTTAATGTTCGTAAAACAACTTGACGTTAGTCCTTACAAAATTACTCTTTCCTTTCTCACTTGATGTCGTACTACTACTCGAGACACGTCTCCACCGGATACACGGTAGGCTCCACAAGAATGGCCTCCTCTGCTGCTCTTAGTACAACCATCTCATTGCCTACACCACAAGTAAGGACGTGAGCTTACGCCCAGTAAGGAAATGGATTAATACAATTATACATATGCTTATGCCTCTCTTTAGTTCTTCTAGAATGGGGGCCACCCAAACCAATCTTTTCTTACGTTCTTTCTTTGGTACGTTCTTTACTCGTACTTCGAGCTGGAGATTAAAGATTGTTCTTTGAGATGACCTAGTTTGGTCGTCTTCTAATCTCCTGGGTGCACACTAGTCCCTTTCCCAACTAGGAGAGGGTATATCCTACTGTCAGGCTAGATCCGAACTACCCATCTACCCCAACTCCTTCTTCGTTCCATTTTTCCGGCGTATCCCGCCTTCTGGGTTCTTTCTCTTTCCGGCGTATCCCGCCTTTAGAGTCCTTCCTCTTCTGGCGTATCCCGCCTTTAAAGTTTCCTCCCTTCCGGCGTATCCCGCCATCAGGGTTTCTTCGGTGACGGACGTTTCCCGCCCATCCCAAACATACACGTTCTTAACGTTTTCCTCACTCATGCATGTGGGTACCACCCCGAAGGGATACCCTCTACGTGGTTTCTTTTAACATGAACTCAATCTACTCAATGTAATTGACACTACGGCAGTCGCTGAGGTTAAAGTTGAGGATGTCGCCATGGTACGTGAATTCCCGAATGTCTTCCTCGACGACCTTCCCGGTTTACCCCCAAACCGTGAAATCAAGTTCGAGATTAATTTGCAGCCTAGTACGGACCCTATTTCCAAGCACCCGTATCGGATAGCACCTGTGGAACTACGAGAGTTAAAGAAACAACTAGTGGAACTGATTGCCAAGGGGTTCATTAGACCCAGCTTTTCCCCTTGGGGTGCACCGGTGTTATTCGTCAAGAAGAAAGATGGGACACAGAGGATGTGCATCAATTATTGGGAACTGAATAAAGTAACCATCAAGAATAAGTATTCGCTACCCAGGATTGATGATCTGTTTGACCAGTTAAGTGGTGCTAAAGTGTTCTCGAAGATTGATCTGCGATCAGGATATTACCAGTTGAAAGCTAAACCTGAAGATATACCTAAGACTGCATTTCGCACTAGGTATGGACATTACGAGTTCTTGGTGATGTCTTGGGCTGACCAATGCTCTAGCGGCCTTTATGGATTTGATGAACCGTGTCTTCCGGGATTATCTGGACAAATTCATTATCGTCTTTATTGACGACATATTAATCTATTCCCGATCAGAAGATGAGCATTGCGAGCATCTACGAGTGGTCTTATCGGTTCTCAGCCAACACCAGCTGTATGCGAAGTTTTCCAAGTGCGAGTTTTAGCTGAGCAGGGGTGGTTTTCTAGGCCATATAATTTCCGATGGAGGCATATCGGTCGACCCAACGAAAATACAAGCAGTTGTAAATTGGACACGGCCGAAAAATGTTGGGGAAGTAAGAATTTTTCTGGGTTTAGCCGGTTATTACAGGCGCTTTATTGAGGGGTTCTCAAAGATCGCCCTTCCGCTCACTGGCCTGACTAAGAAGAATGCTCGATTTTGGTGGTCCAGCGTGTAGGATCGAAATTAACCTAAAAGGGGGGGTGAATTAGGTTATTTAATAACTTTCGTGCGATAATAATTTTTCTAACTAATGTCAATTTAATCACAAAGCAACCATAATAAGACAAATAATATAAGAGATAGAGTTAGAAATCTTGACACCGAGTTGTTAACATGGTTCGGCAAAGCACGCCTACGTTCACGCTTCAAGGTCCTCCCTTGAAGATGTATTCAACTAACCACGTCCGGTTACAATTGATTGAACTTGCACAGGTGTCAATCGAACCTTTACAATAACTTAATTTTCTCTCAGAAAATGTTGAGCTCTCACAAATACAACAATCCTTCCAAAAATTTAATGATCTCACACAAACACTTTGGAGGATGTTTTATCACTCAAATTCGTACACAAATGTTAAGTCGGAAATTTGGCAGAGCTTCACTTAATATCGCTTCGGTACCTTCCTTCTTCGAAGTCCTTCTATTTATAAACTTTCCCAGTGCGGACGTCCTCAACGCCTTTAGGATCGTCCGCAATCGAACGTTGGAAAATAGCCGTTGGAGAAAGCTGTGTACTTGCGGATGCCATTCTCCCGTCCGCACCGTCCGCATGAATCGTCCGCATTGAATGGACAGAGGCAAATCGAACGCAAAATCTGGCGTCCGCAACGTCCGCGTGAATCGTCCGCGTGAATCGTTCGCGTTGAGCTCTGAAAGATAGATTCAAATTGGACGACACGGATTGGCATCCGTGGCATCCTCAGCTTCTTCTCCCGTCCGCTTCGCTGAAGGGACGCGGACGCTTAATGGCGTCCGCCTCGACCGTGTGACTCATCCGCATGAATCTTCAAAATGGCAGATTCAAATCGGACGACTCGAAATGGCATCCGTGGCATCCGCGTCGTCCGCTGCAACACAGTTTGCACTGGGGACCTAGAATTCTCTTCTTGAGGACGCCTCCTTGCCATTGGCACATTGTCAGTCCGCGTCCGCGTGTGTACTTGACACTTCAATCTTGCACGAGACGCATCCTCTAAGTCATACAAATCTTCCATATCACTGCATAGACTTAGAAGAACATATTAAACAATTCCAATACCCTTGATCAAGGGTATTTCCAATTTAAACATAAAAAAAGATAATTATTAATTCAATGAATAAACAACTTTTACACTTTAGTTAAATTGCTCATCATCAAAATATAAATATGCCTAACACACTTAGGCTAACAATCTCCCCATTTTTGATGATGACAAAACATATTAAGTTGTTTATATCCAAAAACTAAGCATATGCATCAAATATTGCATTTTATATTTACCCTATGTATTTATGCAATTTATCATTCAAATTAAGTTCATGCAACAACATGTTATCCTCAAACTCCCCCTAACATTAAGGGAGTTGAAACAAACACAACTAAAATAGTCTCCACCTTTTTTTCATAAGCAAAAAGAAAAGCTAGGGAATTTAAAGCTCATCAAAATATGGGACTAAGAAAAAAATCTCCCCCTGAATCAAGTAATACTATGGAATTGAAGTTTCTCCCCCTGAATTTAAGGTTCTCCCCCTAAATCATGGATTCTAACTTGATTCAAGATTAAACAATATAGGAAGCAACAAGGTATAGGTTTTGGTTTTGAAAAAAAAATTTGCATGGTAATGTTTATTTCTTAAACTCCCCCTCAATGCCAAAATTAATCTGTAAACACAATTTATCGAACCCAAAACGATCCAGAATATTCAGAAAATGAAACACTCATATAAATCTTGACAAGTTCATTCATAATATTCAAAAGACTATATAACACATAATGAACTCAAATAGGAAATACAATTAAGAAATGCAAATACTAGGCATTACAACCAAAATGTTTTACTTTCCTAAGTAAATAACAAAATACATGAGAAAACATAAAGTCCTAATCTATACATCCGGGATGTCCTCGTCATCTAAATCAAGCGTAGGTGTAGCAGAAGATGCAGGAGCAGCAGGAGGAGCAACCGGAGATGGAATGCTAGTGGACCAGAGGCTACGTGAAATGTCATCCAAACGCTTATCCATAGAGTCAAGACGACGATCCACTGACCCAAGGTGATGATCCACAGAGTCAAAACGAGTCATCATCAGAAGCATATACTCCTCCAGGCGTGCAAAATCAGCACGGGATGCATATTGAGTGCTAAAAGTAGAAGTACCAGCCTCGGCGCGGAATGATGGACCAGCCTCATGATAGGATGATGGACTGGGCTCAGTAGTAGGTAGATAGAGATATGGTTCCGAGGGTCGTGGAGGAGGAGAGTCCAGAGAGTGAGGAGGAACCAAAACATTGTCTTGACGAGCAATCCACTCACCATTTGGAGTCTGAATGATGCCCATCCGTCCCAAGGTTTGTGGAGAATAGATGTCGGACCGGCGAAGTTCACAAAATTTGGAGGACGAAGGAATAGGAATGTCCATCTCTCTAAACAAGTTCATAAGGAGTAAATTGAATGGAAGTGGACACGAGACAGTATCAGCCATGTCAGCCAGATGAGTCGCAATGATATATCCTAAATTGAAAGGAGTGTTAGAATACATATGCTGAAGAACATAGAGATCTATGTAGCTAACATGATCTCGGTGACCGGCATGAGGAAGAACATTGTACTGAAGGGAATGATGAATAACACATGCCCTAATGTTGAGATGTTTAGACTTGGGCTTAACATGATAATCGTTATTCGGATCACGAAGAATTTGACACAAGAGAATATCGCCCTCTTCCTTCTTGTGAAAAGAAGGAGGAGTGTGAGCATTGTAATATCCTGCCGACAAAAGACCTTGGGGACGCTCAAGGAATACATTAAGGAGATGAGGAGTGATCTCAATCTCTCGCCCATAAAGAAAGCTCTTCACAACTAGAGGACGGTCAGTGTATGACAAATTTGCATAAAACATGCGTATTGTCTTTTCAACAAATGGACCATCGAGAGAAAATAACTTACGTAAACCCATATAGGTATACGTATCCGCTAAATCAAGACTAGATAAATGCTCGAAATCAATTTTCCTAGAAGGAATCAGGGAACGATTTTTGAAATCATCATCATAACGTTTCTTACATTTGTCATTGATGAATAATCTAGACCTATAAACTTGAGTATTTTTGGAAGATTGAAGAGAAGTGCATTTCCTAGGCGTACGACTAGACATTGTGAAATTGAAAAGAAAAATCAATGAAAACCCTAAGAAAACTCTAGGCAATGAAGGACAAATGATAAAGAACGATAAACAATGACACTAGGAGTTGAAAATAGGAGAGAAATACCGAATTTATCGAAGGAAAAATGCCGGAGGACATGGGGAGTCAAGGAGCCTAGAGGAGGACGCAAAAGTTAGGGTTTCGCAAGACCCCAGTCTATTTTTAAAACGCGTTTGCGGACACAGCGGACGACATTTATTGGCGTCCGGCTCGTCCGCAACTTACTAAAAATGAGGCAGACTTCAAATTTTTGAGCACTTTAATAATCTAACTCAATGCTTATCATAGAGATCAACAATCCAACTGGCTAGAATGATAAAAATGATTATTTAGATGGAATTGAAGCTATTTTATCAATAAAGATCAAACCAACACGAATTCGAATCCCACAAAATGTCTTATCATCCAAAGGTTTGGTGAAAATATCGGCAAGTTGATTGTCGGTGGAAACAAATTCTAGAGACACATCACCCTTATTGACATGATCACGAATGAAGTGATGCCTAATCTCTATGTGTTTGGTCCTAGAGTGAAGAATCGGATTTTTTGAAATGTTGATTGCACTTGTGTTGTCGTACATAATTGGAATATTCTTAAACAATTGTCCATAATCTTTCAAAGTTTGCTTCATCCAAAGCAATTGTGCACAACAACTCCCGGTTGCAAAATATTCACTTTCGACGGTAGAAAGTGCAACCGAGTTTTGTTTCTTAGAAAACCAAGACACTAATGATTCTCCAAGGAATTGACAAGTGCCACTAGTACTTTTTCTATCCACTAGACTACCCGCATAGTCGGAATCGGAGTATCCAATTAAATCAAAATTTGGACCCTTAGGATACCACAATCCAAGATTAATAGTCCCACTCAAATATTTAATAATCCTTTTGACATCGTTTAAGAGTGACTCTTTGGGTGAAGATTGAAATCTAGCACATAAGAACACACTAAAGAGAATATCGGGTCTACTAGCGGTCAAATATAATAGAGATCCTATCATACCACAATATTTCTTTATGTCCACATCTTTTCCATTTTCATCCTTGCCTAATTTTGTTGTAGTGCTCATGGGAGTCCTAGAGGGTTTGGAAGATTCCATACCAAAGTGTTTTATAAGCTCCTTGACATATTTTTCTTGATTTAAGAAAATTCCATCATAAGATTGTTTAACTTGTAAACCAAGAAAATATTTCAATTCGCCCATCATACTCATTTCAAACTCACTTTGCATTAAATTTGCAAATTCATCACAAAGTGTGCCATTGGTGGAACCAAAAATGATATCATCTACATAGATTTGCACAATCATAATATCACTACAATTGTGCTTGACAAAAAGAGTGGAATATACTTTTCCTATTTTGAAATCTCCCTCCTTCATAAATTTGCTTAGTTTCTCATACCAAGCTCTTGGTGCTTGTTTAAGTCCATATAGAGCTTTATGAAGTTTATATACATGATCTAGCTTATCATAAACTTCAAATCCTAAAGGTTGCTCAACATAGACTTCTTCTTCAATGTAACCATTTAGGAAGGCACTTTTTACATCCATTTGATAAAGAGTGAAATCCTTATAACAAGCAAAAGCCAAGAGCATTCTAATCGATTCTAACCTAGCGACGGGTGCAAAGGTTTCTTCAAAATCAATTTCTTCTTCTTGCTTATAACCTTGTGCAACTAATCTAGCTTTGTTTCTAACAACTACCCCACTCTCATCTAGCTTATTTTTGAAAACCCATTTTTTTCCAATAATAGATTGATCTTTAGGCCTAGGAACAAGCTCTCATACATGGTTCCTCTCAAATTGGTTCAATTCTTCTTGCATAGCAAATATCCAATTTTCATCGGATTCGGCCTCAACAAAGTTTTTGGGTTCAACTTGAGAGATAAATGCTGAATTAGCGCATTCATTTCTAAGAGAGGCTCTAGTTCTTACTCCTAGGTTAGGATCACCTAAAATATCCACCATAGGATGACTTTTGGCATATCTCCAATCCCTTGGTAAGTCATTATGGTTTTCAACTCTTGAGGTTCCCTCTATGGATTGTTCTTGGGATTCTTGAGGGGAACTTTCAAGAATCTCTTTTCCCTTATCACTTAGAGAGAGATTTTCAAGATTATCCTCTAAATCTTTAGTTGGTCTCTCAACACTAGAGGTAGGAGTGGATTCATCAAAAGTGACATGCATGGATTCTTCCACCACTAATGTCCTTTTGTTGAAGACCCTATATGCTTTGCTAGTTGAAGAGTATCCAAGAAAAATTCCTGTATCCGTCTTGGAATCGAACTTACCTAGATTGTCCTTAGTATTGAGAATAAAACATTTGCACCCAAAAACTTTGAAGTAACTAACATTAGGAATCCTACAATTCCAAAGTTCATAAGAAGTCTTATCTAGAGTAGGACGGATAGATACACTATTGAGAACATGACATGTCGTGGCAACGGCTTCCGCCCAAAAATATTTGGGAAGATCATTCTCATTCAACATAGTCCTAGCAAGCTCTTGGAGGGAACTATTTTTCCTCTCAACAACTCCATTTTGTTGAGGGGTTCTAGGAGAAAAGAAGTTATGTTCAATGCCATGTTTTTCACACAATGCATTAAATTGTTCATTTTCGAACTCCCCACCATGATCACTCCTTATAGTGATAATGGTAAGTTCCTTCTCATTTTGAACTTTCTTCCTAAAACTAGAGAATACTTCAAAAGTTTCATCTTTTGTTCTAAAAAAGAAAACCCAAGTGTAACGTGAAAAATCATCCACAATTACAAATGCGTAATGTTTTCCTCCTAAGCTTGAAACTTTAGATGGACCAAAAAGATCCATGTGAAGCAATTGAAGAGGCTTGGAAGTAGAGATATATTGTTTGGAAGAGAAAGAGCTTTTTGTTTGCTTCCCTTTTTGGCAAGCTTCACAAACTCTATCCTTTTCAAACACAAATTTTGGAAGACCCCTAACTAGATTGTTTTTCGATATTCTAACTAAGGTATCCATATCTACATGTCCTAATCCCCTATGCCAAGTCCATGAATTTAAAGAATCACTAGCTTTAAAACATTTTTCAACATCACTAGAAATACTAGATAAATCAATAGCATAGATATTTTTGTGTCTATAACCCGTAAATAAAACTTTGCCATTTGAATCATCAAAGATCATGCAAGACTTAGATTCAAAAATAAATTTATATCTTTTATCTCATAATTGACTAATACTCAATAGATTATGCTTCAACCCATCAACAAGTAAAGCATCTTCAATAATAGGGTTGGAAACATTACCTATATTGCCAATACCTCTTATTTTTCCTTTTTGATTTCCTCCAAATGTCACATTTCCTTTCTTGTCCTTGATGGAGGTGAATCTTGAAAAATCTCCCGTCATATGTCTTCAACAACCGTTGTCCAAGTACCATTGATCCTTAGCGGGAGGTGCTTTAACCTACAAAAAGTAAATCAAGATAATTTCTTTGGTACCCAAACCATTTTGGGTCCTAAAGGGTTAAATTTGGTTCCTTTCGAAACCCACACATACTTAACAATCTTTTGATTTCCAATATTCTTTGATGGACAATCAAATGACTTATGACCTATAGCATTGCAAGTGAAACAAGTAGTTGATTTAACAAAGAAATTCTTATAACTCTTTTTCTTTTGAAAAGGTTGATATCCCAATCCGGTTTTATCAAATGTCAATTTTTACTTACTTAGAAGCATATTTAAGTTCTTACTACCATTTGTGAATTTCAATACAATTTTATTTAGTTTCTCATTTTCCTCCTTAAGCATATTATTCTCTTCTTCAATAACCTTAATATGCTTGTTTAAGTCATCATTATTCAATTTTAAACTAGCATTTTCATTTACATCTACTTTTTCATTCCTTGCTTGCTTCTTCACTAACAATTCGTTTTCCTTCTTTAACCTTTTATACTTGTTAGTCAAAATATCAAATTCTCTAAACAATTCATCAAATGCATCATCTTCTTCATTATTACTCTCATCACTAGAGTCTACATTATATTTATTAGAAGAAGAGTCACTTACCTCGACATCGTTTGCCATAAAGCACATGTTGGCAACTTCTTCTCCTTCGGTTGACGGTTCCTCATCGCTATCATCGTCCCATGTGGCTTTGAGCGCTTTCTTCTTGGACTCTTTTCCGTTCTTCTTCTTATCCTTTTCAAGATAGCAATCCGTTTTTACATGCCCGGTCTTTCCACATCAGTAGCACATTGGAGGCTTTTTGTTATGAGGTCTCTCTCCTTTGTACTTATTCTTTCCTTGGTATTTTCTTCTTTGAAGTATCCTCAACTTCCAGTTTATCAAGGCCAGCTCTTCATCCTCATCATCCTTATCAAGCTCTGTTCCCTCCGAGTCTTCACCTTCTTTGCTTGAGGAGGCTTTAAGAGCTATGGACTTCTTTTTGGGATTCTCTTTCTCCAACTCCTTTTCTTTTTCGCTTGCTCTCAATCTAATCTCATGTGTCATTAGAGAACCGATGAGCTCCTCTAATAACATAGTTGATAGATCCTTAGATTCAAGCACTGCAGTAACCTTTGGATCCCATTCCGTTGAAAGACACCAGAGAATTTTGCTGCACATATCTTCATCTGAACATTCCTTACCAAGAGCTTTCAAATTATTAGTAAGGTTAGTAAATCGAGTAAACATTTGAGAAATAGTTTCACCCTTATCCATCTTAAACAACTCATAATCATGTGCAGTCATAGTTAATTTATCTTTCTTAACTTGATTAGTGCCCTCATAAGTTACCTCA